>CAHIKZ030002545.1:1780000-1885000 GCA_903632075.3 Acanthosepion pharaonis
CAATCATATATAAATCCCAAATTTAAAAATTAATCAGTTTGACGATCGCAAAACCCAGGGTCACAAACTGGCATCAATCCTACTAAATATATATATACGTAATAAAAATAATTAACCATATTAATTCTGTTATTTATTATTTTAAATGTAGTTGTGGACTGGACTACATAGGTAGAACGACACAGCGTTTAGAGGTTAGGATTAAATAGCACGTGCCTGATAAAATACTTAAAAAAATCTTTTTGTTTGGTGTTACCATTCGAAATATATACGGATCTTCTATAGCGGATCACTTGATAAATAATCTGACCTGTGCTATGGATTTTAATGTGAGCTGGTTCTCTGTTCTGGCCAGAGCACATTCGTTATTCCATCTGAAGGTGTTGGAGACGCTATTCATCATGTCCAGGCGACCCGCTCTTTGTAAACAAAGAGACTGTTTGGCTGGGCTTGAGGTGCTCCGTCTCTAGCAGCTTTCGTGTTATAACTTTTATTATTATTATATTTTTCCCCTGTTCATTCATTCACGTCATCTGCGACAGACTTTCTTCTCATAATTTGTTTCCCCGTTTACAACAGTTCTGACGAAAGGGGACGAAAAAGGTCGACTTGTGTTCGTATTTTTGTTTTAAAATTTATCATATATATATGTATGTCTCGTGACGTACGGTGGTCGTTAATAATTAAGTATAGCTCAAGACTTCAATGTTAAAACAGTATTTAATTACAACCGCAAATAAATGCTTAACAAGAACAAAGAAGTAAAAGTCAGCCAAAAATAATCATATCAGTGAATCCGTTTTTAGTAGCGCGACTCGGTTTAATATCCAGTAAATTCTAAATCAAATCCCAAATCATCGATACACAATAATTCACACTAATTCGACAGGATAGTTACACTAAATAGTCATTAAATAATCCATGAAGTCAGAAGTCTGACACCGCTATTTTGACTCCTGGCAAAAGAACATATATTCATAAGTCCAGAGTGCTACGCTCGAAACTTATTTTCTTCCTATATGACCATATGTCATATTATAAGTGTGCTATTTCTGTTATATATGTTATATTACATATGTGCTAAATATATGCTATATTATCTCCCTCTATGTATTTTTATCATATACTGTATATATATATATATATATGTTATATATTGCCATAATCCTTACCATCAGTTCATCTTTGGTGTACAAAGAGATTTTTAGTCTCTAATTCAAGTGTAAACCACACATAATAATCAAGGTGGTTGTAGTTTGGGGAGTTAGGTAAGCGTATGTAAAGGGTGACGTGGTCGCTAAAATTGTCTGACACCCATGACTGGGTTCTCCTGATTGGCATGGTGCAGACATCAGTTGCCAGGCATAGATTCTTTCAGCAACCACCCTCTTGACATAGGGTAGCACTACCTCCTCAAGACACCCGTGTTGAGTGTGAGGCTCTGTGGTATAATGGAGACATAACGTCGCCATCATTAGTAGAGAACGCCAAACACTTTTGTAATCCGTATTAGATTCATCCAAATCTTTCGTTATCATCTGCACTGTCATCAGATTGGCACCCAAACACACTAAAATGTTCGTATTGGAACCTGGGGCGTGAATGCCAAGCAGTACAGTATGCCGTTTCCAATTTTCTCGTGGAAATCTTTCGTTATCATCTGCACTGTCATCAGATTGGCACCCAAACACACTAAAATGTTCGTATTGGAACCTGCGGCGTGAATGCCAAGCAGTACAGTATGCCGTTTCCAATTTTCTCGTGGAATGAATTGTATCATGGCATTCATTATTTCACAGACGGTATCTATCAGATCATACTATACTTTTCTCTCCACAAAATCATGCATGCGCGAAATTTAAATATAAAATGGCGACAATTTACCATCGCACCCTGCATATTTTAAATATGTATGTTATATATATGTTACATTATATATTTGTTATATATATATATATATACATATATATATATATATATATATATATATATATATATATATGTTATATTATATATATGTGATATATATGTTATATTATGTATATATGTTAAATATATATATTATACTATATATGTATATATGTATGTTATATTATATATATTATGTATATTATATATATGTATATTATATATATGTATATATCATATATGCATAGTTATTGTATACATATATATAGTCAGAAACATTATATATATATATATATATATATATATATATATATATATATGTTTGTGTTTTTTATCTGTCATGTAAAGAAGTTCCTTTTGCAAACATTTCCTTTTTAGCTTAACATGGCTAATATTTACCCATTCTAAACCTCTGTATGTACAATGTATTCCTGTTTCAAAAATAAAATATACTCTTCTAACACCTTATTTGTTTAATTAATCTGTCTTAAACTAATATTGCTTACTTGTATTGCAGAAATGTTTAACACTGAATCATTTAAGGTGTTGAACATTTTATTGAAACCCTGACAGCTTTACTGACCACCAGAATTTTTTTTTTTTTTTTAACTTTTTTCTATACGTGAGAAATACCTGAAAAAATATATTTGACGTTTATGTGAGCGCCTTTTCTGTATAACCACTGAAATCTTATAATTTAGTAATATATTCTCCGTAATCGAATATTTTACTTAAATTCAGGTACACTGGCTTTAAAATTAAAAATTTTAAAGTTACCTGTCTATGTTCTAATCATGTTGACTATAGATATCCGGATTTTTAAAAAAATCTGCATGTTTAGACACACACACACGCGCGTGCGCACATATGCATACACATACACGCATAATTTGAAAAGTCCGTTCAAAATACTGGAATTAACTGAATTATAGTAAGCTTTCCCCTCTATGGTTAGTAAATATAGTTTTACTTAATAATAATATCATCTTATCCGTACACTTAATACAGAATTTTGAAAGATTTAAAACATATTATTCTAATTGAAATTAAAAAGAAAAAAAACATTTTCCACCATTTTCTTGCTCATAAAACAATTAACTGCTAATTAAATTCTAATTTAATTCTGTTCTAATTAAATAATGTGTTAGATTTTCTAGATTTTTTTATTTTACTCTTCAGAGAACATTTTCAATAATTGGGAGGCCTATTTTTCAAACAAGGTTTTACAATTGGAATTCTGTTTATAGCTACTACAAACATTAAACCGTACAAAATTTCTCGAAATTTCCTAAAATTAATATGTGAAGTGTATCAGATGTAAAGAAAATAGTTTTGCAAAGATTTTTTTTGAAAGGAAACATTTCTGAAATAATTTTCTTCATTTCTGAATAAAAAAATTTCAGTTCCATTAAAATCGGACAATTACTTTTTTACAAGAATTTTTAAATTTATGTGCTTTTCACAAAAAAAGAAAACGACTAAATTATGTACCCCCGCAGACGGAAGAAAAAATATATTTAAAAAAAAAAAATTAGAACGTTCTAAAATGACTCAAAAAAGATAATTTAATAATAAAAAAAAATCTTTTTTCTTTCCCCTTAACAATAACAACATTTTAGGCGATAGAACATTGGTCATATTTCATATGTCTTTTAGCGAATCTTTGTACACACACACACACACACACACACACACACACACATATATATATATATATATATATATATATGGGGGGCTCTCGAAGTATGAGGGTCTTAGGAACCGACAGCCCACACACCATCACATACGATTTGATTATTGTGGTGAAGGCTTTGTGCAACACTAACCCCAAATTCTGAAGGGACAAATACAGAGACCTTGTGCACTACGCGCCACAAGTCCCCCCCCCAAATAAACCTCCACAGAATGAATTCAGAGTTGTCCTTCTCCTAACTAGTTTTCAAGACTTTAGAACCCAGTTTCTCCTGCTATTTACCCATAGCTGGAGAAGAGGATTCATACCTTTTCCTAAGGGTATTAGCACTTAAGTGAATGTAATTGATTCGATTTGAATTCTAACTCGGCTCTCCGACTCCTTAATCCGAGCCACTGTCCACTACTCCACCATTCCTCCTCTCTCTCTCTCTCTCTCTATATATATATATATATATATATATATATATATATATATATATATATAATGTATGTGTGTGTGTATGTGTGTGTGTGTGTGGTCATGGAAACTGCCAACATTTGCAGTGTTTCTCTTCGGTTAATTTCGTAACTTAAATATGAATATTGAAGCATAACTGCCAAGTTCTCTCCTGAATAAAAGGAGATTTTAAAGTGTTATTAGTTGGACTCCATTTTAAGATCCTGCCTGCGCTTCCGGGAAAGTTGAACAGTATAACACCTTTTCGTTTCTGCATTTTCTCTTTCGAGGCAACATTTCAAAATTAAATAATCAGAGTTCACTACAAACAACCTGGAGGAGGTAAGAATGAGATCTGAAGTAATCAAAAGCTTAAGGCTAAGAATCAAGTGCTTAATGAAGGGTTCTACAAAAGGTCAGTTCTTTTAATTTTCTTTCAAATAACACAGAAGGGAGCTACACTTTATATTAATGCTTCATAATCGGTTTTATTTTATTTTTTTAATGTAATAAATTTATTTTCGTAAAACGGGTATATTAAAAAAATGGTTGACATTCGTTATTGTAACCGATACCGATTCAAATGTCTACGTCACATATTTTGATTGGCTATCATGATTTCAAATGTCTACGTCACATATTTTGATTGGCTATCATGATTTCAAATGTCTACGTCACATATTTTGATTGGCTATCATGATTTCAAATGTCTACGTCACATATTTTGATTGGCTATCATGATTTCAAATGTTTACGTCACATATTTTGATTGGCTATCATGATTTCAAATGTTTACGTCACATATTTTGATTAGCTATCATGATTTCAGATGTCTACGTCACATATTTTGATTGGCTATCATGATTTCTACAATGAAATGTTAACATAGTTAAGCAGTAGGCTATTGTTCCCGATAGAACAATGGCCTAGTGGTTTTAAGCGTTGGATAGTGATATAGTAATTGTGAGTTTAATCCTTAGTCCTGGCAATGTGTACTTGGGCTATGGAAACGGAACTAGCAACAACTGATTAGTACCACAGGTTATGGCAGAAATACTTCCTACATATACTCCACGGAAATACCACCCACATAATGGTAAATTATTAGCTAGATTTATCATTCCATTTTCGCCGGTGTATTATTGCTTTCGTTTACTCCGTCAGGGATTCGTTACTTTGGCATAATTTGCCTGTCATACGATATTCTTAATACTATTGTTCAACCAATACAATGCCCAAGAGCCCCTCAAGGTAGATAGTTAATGAATGAGATTTTTTATAAAGGCGTAACGGGAGGATGTAAGAACCTATTATTTGCATATGTAGGGTAGATAACAGTTGACCCTAGATAAAAATGTATTGATCGAGGAAGCATTATCTCGAGACAATAGCATAGTGATTTTAAGCGTTGGTGGAGTGGGTTTCGTCACATAGTAATTGTGAGTTCAATCCCTGCGCCGAGCAAAGTGTACTTGGAATTATAAAAAATGAACTATAAACAACTGATTAGTAGTACAAGGTGCGGCAGAAATACATCCCACGTATACCTGCCAGAAATACCTACCACATAATGGTAAGACACTAGTGCCAATGGTGTCTTTATCTAGTTAATGCCTTACCGGTATGTGGGATCTATATCTGCCGCATCCTGTTTACAAGAACTAAACATGATATCACTAGACATGGTTAGAGGCTATAGGACAATTTACTACCGGCATGCTTCTGATCAAGACCGGAGGGTAAAACGGTCGAAACGTTGTGATAACAACAACCAAAAATGAGTACACTTTTCTGTCCATAGGAAATATAGTTTAAAAACATTATCTCCCAACTACGAGTTATCTCGTAGATGGCAGGTTTTATGAGTTATTTTTTTCAATCAATTAAACCTAGCAAGGTAATAATGCCACTGAGCTGCAAGAAGCTACTGGGAGTGAAAGAGAAGGAGAAAGAATTTTGAAGGAACTGAAAACCCACTCCTAAACAAGAAACAATGGATAAACTTCAAGTCCTGTTAAAAAGACCGAGAGATGTATGAACCGGGCGATAGGCGTAGCTAGCTATTCCTATCCATAAAGAAGCAGTAAATAAAATGGCAGCGTTTAGGCAGGGATATTAGAATTTAAAATAGACTTCCAGAAAGAAGCGGAAAGTCAATCCTACACAGGAAACAAAGGATAAACCTTTACTCCTTTTCAAAAAACCCGCAAGGAATGTAAACCTAACGATAGGAGAACCCATCTATTACAATTGAGGAAAAAAATATGATGCCGATTACGTGTTTGAATTTACTAATAGATTCTCATTTGCTAGCGCCAACAACTCGATTGTTGCCAATGATATTTTTAATGTGAAAACAATGTCAAGACTTCAGTTAACGCTATAAATCAACCCATAAAAATGTTTTTCTTTCAGTGAGCTGGATATTATAATGTTGGTGTTTGAGGCCAGATTTCGTAACTGACCTCTGGTAGTCAAGGTGTTAAAAATGTCAAATTTGCTACTGACATTTCCCTATTAATTCCTTTTACTCCCAACCTGTGATCTAAATGCTAAGGTTAGCTTTATTTGAATAACTAAGCAAATGAATAATAAAATCAACAAATCAATCATTTATTCATAACGATCAGGAAAGACTAGCGTGGAAAGGAATAACAAAACAGTTATTTTTTTGTATTGAATATGCAAATTATATATCTCCATGAAGAAGAAATGCTAAGTTGGGCAAGATATAAGACACATGCTGTCAGTTGTAAATAATAATAAATTAATTATTTGATAATGCACATTTAATTAATTTTTTCGAATGGAAGCTAATACAGACTTGGGCATTATGCAGGGAGGTTATAAAATCTGTGTGCAATTTTAAATATTTCTAGTTTCGAGTTCGAACTCAAGTCGAACCTATTACATTCACTTACGTGCTAATATCCTTGGGAAAGGTATGAATCCTCTTCTTCTTCCTACATCTATGATTAAATAGGAGAACAGACCTGGTTCTATACCCCTGGATGGCAACTGGTCTACCGCAGAAAGAAATGGAAACCTACAGCAGAAAAAAAAAACTGCCTCGTCAGGCATGTATCGAAAGATATATGATCGCCTAAGCGATCGGCATTTCAACTGTAAAAGGCCTTGTAAAAGACTTTGTTACCAATCTAGTACTGCGCTTAAATTCTTAGTGTTTAGTAGTGTTTAGTTATGATAGGGAAGAGCCATATTTATTCTGCGTTATTTACAGAAATGTGGCACAAGGCGAAAATGGGAAATAAGGAAAAAGGACGGCCTTCTTCTGTCTTAACGTTAAACTTAGCTAACCACAGACACGAACCCAAACGTACAATATATTCTTCACGATATTGAGTCTCCTCCCCACTGGGGCAACATGTGACACAAGGTGGGTTGTTTATTGTGGGTATTCCCGAGCCCGTGGGAATATTCTTCACACAACAACACATTCTTAGCGTTCTTACTACATTCACTATAATACCGTAATGTCTCTATAAAATTCCTAACTGGTTCCTATATGTACAATTCATGATAGCAAAGAGATCCCCCGAACAATTACCTCGAAAGTATTTATAGAAAAGGCACAAATTTACAGTGGTGGGAAAGTGACTGAAGCCGAGATGCCACTAAAAATCTGTATTAATAAAATTATCGCACGTAAACCATTTCCATAGGTTTAAACATTTTCTTAGTCCTAAATCAAAATGTCCACCATTGCACCGAGCTAAACAAAGTATTGAAATAACCATCATATGTTTAAATGCAAATGATTATTTAAAGACGTAATAGGTTTCAAATGAAGATTAAAACCTTACAATGTTTTTCAATTCATTGAAGCAGGCGTCACACGCAAGAGAACGTTATCGCCCTCTTTTTTTTTTGTTTTCTTTCTTTCTCATTATCATGTATGTTTTTGTTTTCTTACTAAAACCAAAAAGCCTCTCTGATCTATCTTTTTTTCTGTCTTTCCTCGAAATCAAAATTTATCTAACGGTTTTATAAGAAGAATAGCAATATGATAATCTTAGACTTTTACTCAAACACCGTGATTCTAAATTCTAATCCTATTCCTCTTTAACGATAGAAAATTACTTTCTTTGAATAACCAATCAATTTCAAAGTAGACTATTCAAAATGCTAACATTACTTACTTTTCTTAATTCTCAAGACATGTTCGAAATGCTGTTGTCGTTACCACGTTCTGGGCAGAATGTCGTTTTATTTGAATAAACAAGCAATTATATTACAGAAGATCAATACACAAATTATTACTCAGATGAGCAAAACTGCTAAGCTGGCTAACATATAAGATAGACGTTGATGCATATAAATGATAATATCAACATAAATTAAATTCTGTCCTAGTGATGGGAGCAGCACCCAGAAACAGCTCGGGTTAACGTCTAGTGTCAGCAAAAATGAATGCCATAGCGACTGGATTATTTGTATTCTCTAAACCAATGTATGTCTGTGACACACTCGATGGCATTGTGCTATATTTCATTCAAGCGAGTCCACTCGCCTTATCTGATAAGTACAGAATGGCGTTTACTTGAGATACAATTTTACGTAATCTATCTATCTATCTATCTATATATGTATATATATATATATATATATATATATATATATATATATATATATATATATATATATCATTTGAACAATAAAAAATATTAAAAACTTAAAATCTTCAGATACACTGGGTCATATATTTATATTCTTTTGTTTTTATTATTTCAATTAGATTTCTCGACTAGTTTCGGCCAGCATTATCAAGAGAAAAAAATTCTGCTTGTTAGTAACAGTGAACTACTGACATGAATAACTTGATGGAGAAAATGAACTTTATCTGTAGTTTTCATTAGTTTTTTTTTTAATTTTTGATCATGAATTTTGGTCATTCTTTGTGTTGATCAAACAGTCCCTTTTAAGTTGTTATTTAAGATAAGAGCTGGATGGAGTCATGCTGCTCTGAATTCCCTTGGGCATTTTTTGACAGTATTATTGGTTCCTGGAAATGGTATGTGTCTCTTTGGTTCTTAGGGAGTAAGTATGATGTGTGTATATTAGTATGCGTGATGTATCAGGCCACAACACCTCCGCAAGCATGTCTGTTTTGTGTGGGTGAGAAATGTGGGTAGAGCCTGAGTTGTGGGTTTATATATTAATTCTATCTGTTATTAAATTTGTGATTAAGCCCGTCTGGATGGAGCGTTTTTAGGCCCAGAATCCGCTTAGCTTCATGGCGTACTAACATTTTTTCTAATGTTATCTGCTCTGAACTTTTCTATTTTCTCAATTTTAGTGAAATTTGCATTTGTTTTGAAATCATCTTTTTGTAGGCGGAAATGTTGTTCTACATCTTTATATATATATATATATATATATATATATATATATATATATATATATATATATATATGTGTGTGTGTGTGTGTGTGTGTGTGTGTGTGTGTGTGTGTGGAGAGAGAAAACTTCATATATATTTCATTAATATTATAATGTTTTGAGTGGGGGGAAACACATAATTTTAAGCTGTATTATTTGATGAATAGGCTCAGGTCAGTAATAATAGTCAATAATGTTTACTGCCTGGGCAAAACGTCGGCGATTTCTGATGAAGCGTGCGACTAGAAACACAACTGCAATTAAAATAGGAATGCTGGATGGGTGAGGTGAACCTGAAGTGGGTGTGGTCGTCTTTGGATGTGTCGGATAACTACCGTCTATTGCTTACAGATACAACAATTAAAAGAATTAGAACAGAACCATAATAAAATTATTGTCTCTTCATTTCATGGACAGCAGCGGTTTAGAAATCATTTGCATTCTCGAAGAATACAGTGAACACCAGTTGCAGTTATATATCATTTATCTTTAAGGCTAGTTTCCCCTCGTTTCTCCAGATATAGAGTGACAATTGTTTGTATTTACATATACATGGTTTCATTTCGTTACAAATTCGTCGGCGTACTATAGAACACAATGACTAGCTTCATTTCCAGCATTCCACAGGGTTGCTAACTGTTATGGGACCTTACCCATAATAACATAATGGACTATTCCATCCGTAATAAATATTGCGCCTCAACAGGAAGCAGGGAGTTCAGTCCGAAGTCGGGCGACCGGCTGACCGGCTGATCGGTTGAACTCTCTGCCTTCAGGCGGGGAGGAACCCGATGGAGGCTACGCCGCAGGGCGGAGTCTATTTTCGGGTAGGTAAACCGACCCTGAACCCGTTTATACGGGCTCGGAGATCCTACGATATACCGGTGTTGTGCCACATGATGCCCTTGTTGGGGTGGGGTGACTAAATACCGTTCATTCTGAAGTCTGGAGTGAGGTCCGTCAGAAGTCCGTCAGTCGGTCAGAGCGAGCGAGTCAGTCAGTCGAGTCAGAGGCAGTCCGAAACAGTGTCGCGTTCAGACAATTACTACTAAACCTGATTGTTCGTACTAACACTTTTCTACTTCTCTATATATATTCCTGTTTGTAATATATCTGTGTTATTCCATATCCGTGTTCGAGTTCTTCTTTATTGGTTCTACCTTGGACTATCACCGTGATACAAGGAACCGGACCATAACACTAACACGCATGTCGACTCCACTAAATTGTTATTACTCAGGTGATGTTGGTAAAGTATTCAGAATATACTTATATCAATTCCAGTTTATTATTCCAGTTTATATTATTAATTCCTCGTTAAAAATATTCATACCACCTTCAGGGATATGCCATAAAATTAGAGCAACGTATTTTGTATTTATAGAAAAACATATTTGATACACACACTATCTCACACACGGATAAATTATATTATTAATGTAAAGTTTAATAGAAGTTTACTGACATTCAGAAAAATTCAGTAGACTGACGTTCATTGCTTTTGATAAATTTGCTACTGTTTTAGCTTTACATTGCAGCCTGTTTTGTAGTTTCTACCAAACTTTGCTTGCTTGTAGATCTTATATACATGTCTTAATGATGAGCCACGATTTTCTATTGGATTAATACCTACAGACTTGTCCTACAGACCTGTTTCCCATAAATTTAGGGTTTTGGGAGCATTTCTTTTCAAAGTGGGCAATAGTTACCTTGTAGGGCGCTGCAATGTTAGTGGATGCTATTATATGGCCTGAATCTATTATCCAGCTTAAGATATCTTGATCGTGTAAAAAACTTTGTACGAGAATATACAAATATCTGTTCAGCATCAAGGTGGGTTTCTATCTGAAAATGGATAGGCAGGTAAATCAAAATGAAAAGAAACTAGATATAAATATATAGAAAATATGTGAAGAAGAGACGTAAATAAATAGTATTTATATGAGAAAAGAAATATATATATATATATATATATATATATATAGAGAGAGAGAGAGAGAGAGAAAGAGAGAGAGAAAAAAGAGATAAAGAAAAACTGTATATATATATATATATATATATATATATATATGAGAAAGAGAGAGAGATGAAGAAAATAGATACGAAGAGAAATAAAAAGACATGAAGATAGATAGATAGATAGATAGATAGATAGATAGATATGAACAGGTAGAAATGACGAAAGGCAGGAATATATTTAAATATATAGATATGAACAGATAGATATAAAGAGAGACATACATACACAGATACATACATACACAGATACATACATACACACATACATATAGATAGATAGATAGATGCAATTATTATCTCCAACCGGATGTTTCCTCGCAAACATCTCGTGTAGCCAGTAAATATCTATCCGGGATTTCTGATCAATAACTAATTCAACTTATTATCACGAATGTTGTGGACGCGTTTACCCAAATGTCAGACAACAATAGATGATTTCGTTCGATTGATTTCCTCATTTGCTTTTTCTCTTCCTTTCTCCGCCAACGCACGACACGGGTTTCACTAAGGACGAATCTCATTCATTAAATAAAAAATAACAAAGGAAATATATCTCGTGGGTGCTTTCGTTCATTTTTATTTATCTATTTTTTGTTTTTCTTTTTTTTCTTCAGCAAAATGAATGACACATTTTGTTTTTTTTTTTGTTTGTTTTTACATATTTGTTTGCTGCTCCCATGACCTATGCGATTGTTTAAGCGCAATCCTACCTCTTTAGCAATATCTTGAGAGCAAGATGGGTGAGCACGTCTCCTTGTCCACTTCTAAGTACTTCTCATTGAGATTGTACTAATGATGAGGAGAAATATCTATCATCTTACTGCATCCCTGTAGTGTTCCAGCTCAGAGCAAAAACCAGGTTTGTTCTCGGGGTACTGCTTCTTCCAGTCAAACGCTTGTGTCTTTAAAATACCCCTTCGGCCCGATCGTCACCCAGGAATGCTGACCATGAGGATTTTTAGCAGTAAGCAGACTTTATTTTCGGGTTGTCAACTACAGATATAGACATGCGAAGCAAAGATAAGGAATAGATGAACGGTCTAACGGGCGTCTTCCTCTGTATGCCTTTCTCTTGGCGGTCTTCGTCACTCTGCCCTCTTCGCTGGTAGTGACCACTGTCTCATAGAGAACACTGTTCCTTGACTTGTAATCCATGTCTAAGAAAGTAATTTATCTTCATTCATTGACTTTCCTTGTTCGAGCTACCTGCCAAAGTTCCGGTGAGGAGCACTTCACTTACCTGATAGTCATCGGAAAAATAAATGTCCAAATCAATATTTATGAGAGGTCAGGTGTTTTGCATTTAAAAAGATATTGGCTGACACTTGTATCGCCAGAAACCTTCTCCGAAGTGTACATTTATATTACTGTTATATACCGTACCTATGAAGACTCATGGGTATGACTCAATCCTCATAAATACGTTGGACGCTATTGTATTTAGGGGTAATATGCTGTCTAAGTGGTCTACCACTAGCAGTGGTTTACCTACTTCAGGCCGCTGGCGAGTTTTGTATTTTGTTGATATTATAAAGATGACCATTTCATTTCCAACCTCCGTTTTGGTTATACCCCATTCAGTAACCCTTTCTAGGCTACAACAAAATCTTTTAAAATAATTTAGATTTTATGCTACTTATGAAATGGCAACAATTTACACATTCCACCATATATATATATATATATATATATATATATATTACAATAAACGTGCAATCAATTTACAAATACATGAATCATTCACACAAAACTAATGCAAAGGTTAATGATTTAAATGGCGAGACATCCATCTCGCAAACAATTCAAATAGTACACAAAAACCTCCAGATCCGTTATGAATGAATTGATCCTTGTTTATATAAATTTCTGCCGTATTAGTTGTTATTTTTACTACAAGCTTTCGTCTGTTCCTACAGACATCTTCAGGTATAGAATAGATGTTGTTCTTGTTTTTTTTCTCTTAGTAATAAGAGGACAACGAAAATATATGAACAGAATTAATTGTTTGTGAGATGGATGTCATGCCATTTAAATATTACCTTTATATATTTATGTATATATATATATATATATATATATATATATATATATACCATACCTATGAAAACTAATGGATATGTCCCAATCCTAATAAATACGTTGGAGACTATTGTAAGTAGAGGTAATATGCTGTTTAAGTGGTCTACCACTAGAAGTGGTTTACCTACTTCAGGCCACTGTCGAGTAGTGTATTTTGTTGATGTTATAAAGATTACCATTTCATTTTCAACCTCGGCTTTTGGTTATTCCTCATTCAGTAACCCTTTCTGGGTTACAAAAATTAGTAAATAATTAGTAATACGCTTGCTAAGGAGAGTCCGTAGTTTTGTCCATGTCAGACAAGTTTTCCAAGATAAGCATTGCAATTTCAATTCTAGCTGGAATATCCATCTGTATATCTGAGCCATGTCACCTTCTTGGCGGCGTCAAAACGTGAAAGGAAGCTGAGCATTTTTATAAACAGTTAAAATAAGAGGAAAGAAAAACTGGTAAAATTATTATTATTATTATTATTATTGTTTTTGTTGTTGTTGCTGCTGTTGTTGTTTTTGTTGTTGCTGCTGCTTTTTGCTGCTGTTGTTTTCAGCCGATTTTTTTTTTCCATTGGAGATTTTTGCATTATGGATGTCCTCCAACAAGTTATACGACCTCAAATAGATATCACCTTTTTCCGAATATTTTTCAGAACCAAACAACGTCGACTTTTAAAGCAATGGGAGACTAGGCTTTATTCAAATATGCCCACTGTAGTACTTTGTGTTCGCTGATATAGATAACTGCGATAATTGTGACCAGAATGCCCCACATTGTGACAACTTCAATTAGGAATGAGGTGTATTTCTCAAGTTTGTCAGTTGCTTTGACCTTGATATTATGGTCACCACGGACAGTGACCTCAATAAGCAGCCACTGTGTTTTGTTTATTTGTCAGTGACGGTGACTTCTAGTTTTTTTAGCCTCAACAATGAGGTGTGCTTAAATGTTGAAATCGCACAGGATCTTAACTTGCTCGTTTTTGATCAGCGTCCCCGGTTTGTGGCATACAATTTCCCGTCAACTTCAAATCTATACATCATATACAAGCACCAGTGTTGATGAGAGGCGATGCCTGTATTGTATAATTATTTCTTTTTATTTTTTTTAATCATTTAATCGCAAGCAATGTAGTAATGCCACTAGTGCGAAGGTGGGGTTTACAGGAAGTGAAAGTGAGAAAAAGAATGAGTATAGTGAAGACTGAGGAAAGGACAAAAAAATGAAGGGATCTCAAGAAAATAGAAGATGGCGATTGACGCTATATTTAAATTTTTGAAGATTTTACTTATTAGGGAGGCAAGTAAACGGAAGGGAGTTTCAAACGCAGGAATTGCGAGAAAGGAATCTCTTGGCGTAAAGTGGCGGTTGCATGTAGCTATTTCAACAGTAAACGAGTGGGACCTGCTATTATTATTAGTAGTAGTCGTAGTAGTAATAGTAGTATTTACTTTGATTTCTGGTGTGTATTCATTTCTTTCCGGGTCCCGACCAGAGACCTGAGGTCAGAAATAGCATCGTGACATTTTTCACTGAGCAATTTTGAAAAAAAAATCACCCATATTTTACATAGGTAAAGTCCTTCATAAGGTGTGAGCCTTACTCGTAAGAACATTTTTTCTATTATTATTATTATTATTATTTTTATTATTATTTTCTTTGATTTCTGGCGTTTACAAATTTCTTTCCGGTTCCCGTCCAGGGTCCTAAGGTTAGAAATGGCATCATGACACTTTCCACTGACAAAAAAAATTATATAGATAAAGCCCTTCGTAAAGTGCCTGCTGTACTTGTGAGAACAATTTTTTGTATCTCTTTGAAGCATGGACTTCCAGGAATCCCTTCAATTAGTCTACTGCAATGTTTTCCAACCAGTCCTGGGGCTCCAACTACAACAGGGATTGTTGATGTTCCCATATGCCACATTTTTATTATTATTACCATTATTATTATCATTATTTTTATTATTATTATTATTATTATTTCTGCTCACTACGATCGCTTAGCGAATAATTTTCCGAGACTTGGGTAACTCAAGATCGTAGATATATGCATTCAATTTGCATAAATTCTCAAGTTAAATGATACTCACCAAGTAAGTTATGTTTTCCTTGCATTAATAATAAGCTCCTGAGTAAATGACTAGTTCGACGGTGCCAACTTTTGTTTTCTTGTAAAGAAAGATAAGTAGTGATATTATTATTAATATTTTAAATAGTAGTAATTTAAGAAAGGTGTCGTTGGGTTACAACTATATGAGATCTTATATAACCATCACAACAACATCCACTCTTATAAGGGCATATATACTAGACACATGTATCACAACCAAATATGGGTAATAAAAGCTGCGTATAACCTTGCAGTTAGAGATCCCTTCAGGCTGGGTAACATTGTTCGCTCAGATGGTCCGCGATTGAAGGTGTTCCAAGTATCTAGTTATGACTCCCAAGTTACCTTGGCTACTTCATCCTTCAAAATTAAAAAAAAAAAAAGCTCACCCTCTCTGTGATGCTTTCCACCAGTACCCCTGCTTATGAAAAGTGAGTCAGGATCTAGGCAATATACCCAACTATTTAACGCAGACAACTGAAAAGGAAAACTGTGATATGGAACGGGTTATTTACAGTTATTTTAATTAAGCAAGAAAAATGATGTTTATGTTGACACCTTTGGCCAGTTAAAATCAGAAGCCGTAAGAGCTGTGTCTGGTTTATTACTACTACTACTACTACTACTACTACTATTATTCTTTTTATTTTCTTTGATTTCTGGCGTTTACACATTTCTTTCCAGGTCCCGCCCAGGGACCTAAGGTTAGAAATGGCGTCATGACACTTTCCACTGACAAAAAAAAAAAAAAAAATTACATAGATAAAGCCCTTCGTAAGGTGTGGGCTGTACTTGTCAGAACAATTTTCTGTATCTCCTTGAGGCATGGACTTCCAGGAATCCTTCAATTAGTCTACTGGAATCTTTTCCAACCAGTCCTAGAGCTCCAACTACAACAGGGATTGTTGATGTTCCCATATGCCACATTTTAGCGGTTTCTATTTCAAGGTCCTTGTACTTTGACAACTTTTTGAATATCTTCAAAGATACATTGCAGTCAGCAGGGACTGCCATATCAATAAGGAGGCAGCGTTTTTGTTTGTGGTCTTTAATAACAATATCTGGCCGGTTGGCCTTGATTGTTCTATCAGTGTGTATTGTGTAGTCAAATAGAATTGTAACAGGTCTTATCTCCGTAACCGGGTCTGGGTGGTGTTCATACCAGTCTCTTTCAGTTTTCTTCCCGTAGAAGTTGCAGATTTTCCAGTGCAGATATTAGCCCACTCTGTCATGTCGGGTTTTATATTCAGTGGGTGCCAACATCGTGCAACCTGATACAAGATGATCGATCGTTTCTGGATATTTATCACAGAATCTGCATTTTGGGCTGACACAATATTTTAGTATATGCTATTATTATTATTATTATTATTATTATTATTATTGTACACATTTCGTTCCGGGTCTCGCCCATAGACCTAAGGTTAGAAATGGTATCATGATATTTTCCACTGACAAATAAAATAAAATAAAATAAAATAAAATATATTTTACAAATATAAAGTCCTTCGAAAGGTATGGGCTGTACTCGCGGGAACAATTCTTTGCATCTCTTTAAGGCATGGACTTTCAGAAATCCCTTCAATTAGTCTACTGGAATCTTTTCCACCCAATCCGAGGGCTCCAACTACAACAGGGATTGTTGATGTTCCCACGTGCCACATATTATTATTATTGATATTACTATTATTATTACTATCATTATAATTACTGTTACTATTATTATTATTAGTATTATTATTTCTCAGAATAAGGTAAAAAGCGTCGAAAAACTCAGCAAAAATAATGCTGCAAACACCTACTCTCACCCCCCCCCCATTTAAGTGTTTGGTGAAATAAAGAAATTGATTGCTAGTCTATTTTTATGCAACAGTTGTATTTAGAGATTCATATGCAGACAAATTATCGAAAAGAAAAGAACAGAAAAAAAAAGACAGATCGAAATAAATCGACAAATGCAAGCATATTTGTCATTTCATATCTGAAGTTTGAACGGAAGTTGTGATGAAGGAAGGAAATAAATACCGCCGCAAAAATGGTTCATTTTAATTAAACGAATATGAATCTTTCCTTTTCTAGTCATAAAAAAAAGGAAAAAAAAAAAAAAAAGAAAGAATTACATTTTAGTGTTGCTAACGTTTGCTTGTGGAAGCCAATAGCTGGGGAGGAGATCTCTGCGTTCGACACTTTTGGAAGGTGCCTTAAAACCATACCATGGTTTGTCCCAAGCCTTGTGAATAACATTGGGTAAATGAAACTATTTAGGAGCCATCGGTGTTTCGCGTAGCACGAAGTCAGCGATGTTATCCTGATGCTATATGAGTACAGCCACTATTATGATGCACTACGACTGACCTCAGCTCCTTCAATTTCACCTGTAGCGACGAAAAGGATATAATTTTGTGTTGTTATCCAGTAGCATTTCTTACATCAGTGTCCGTTCATAAAGCCTGTGTATTTCAGATGACACAGTCGTGTCGGATAAAGGTGCAATACACAGTTATTGACTTTCGTCAACTATATGGGCGTGGCAAAAGAACAGGGTGACTGTTTGCGTAGATGTAAGCGCCAGCTATAAAAGCATCAGTAGAACATGTTTGACATCAGTTGAACTTCATAAAATAAAACAGAACATCCCTTTTGCCATCTTTTCCGTTTAGATCATGAACGATTTCTTTCTCTCTTTCTTTTATATACGATGGTAAATCAATAAAACAAAACGAAATCGACATCATTAAGCATTCCCACAAATCATTACTATTTCACAATAAAGACGTATGGATAAAGAAAGATGGGATCTTTGACAATACAGGGGGAGCTTTGACGGTGCTTAAATTTGCGAAATCATAGGCACATACTTACTCCACGAACTAAGCAAAATAATAGATAGAAATGACACAGGACTCTACAGGGACGGCAGTCTCATAATATTAACAAACTGTAACAAACAAAACACAGACAAAACTAGAAAAGAAATAATAAAGATTTTCAAAAATAACGGATTCGATATAGATATCAAAACTAATCTAAACGAAGTATATTTTCTAGATGTTACCATCAACCTAAGAATAGGCACATATAAACCATACAGCTAACACAATGATAAACCACTCTATATACACACATCTTCGAATCACCCGCCTTCTATAATCAAACAGATACCAAAATCGATTAATCGCAAAAATAAAAAATGAAAATAAATAAAAACAAGCAAAATAAATTAACCCAAATAAATAAACAACTTCCGGCAAAATAACAACCAAAATACACACAATGCACCACTGACCCGTATATATAAATAGCTGAGAAAAAAACAACACTAGTGGACTGACGATTGCGTCTAGCATGAAACAGCTTGTCACATTTAAGTGTTGACTTCAGTGTTCATTTTAAATTTACACACACTCTATCTCTGATATTTAGCACTTTATTCCATACATATAGCACACCGGAAGACTATATTTCTTTATATATATATATATATATATATATATATATATACATATATATATATATATATATATATATATATATATATATATATATATATATATATATATGTGTGTGTGTGTATGTGTGTGAGTGTATTTTAATCGAGTTCACCCCATGCAAGGCAATAAAGTCACTAAGACACAAGGGGGATGCTGGGTATGGAAGAGTTAGAAACAGAAATATTGCCAAGGAGCGAGAACAAAGGAAGAGTAAGCAGGAGGAAGGGAGTTCTACAAACGAGAAGTCCGTGAATAGAAACTGTTAACATATAAGTCACGGTTAAATCTCGCCAACTCAACTGTAAATTGGTGCGAGCTCGTCGCCATTCTAATCCTGTGCTTAAAATAAAAAAAATCTAGACACCAGAACGAAGAGCTCATCTGAAAAATTACCATGAAAGTATCTATAGAAAAGGCAAAACAAAGCAAAAATAAAAAGAAGTGACTTACGTATGTGTGTGCGTATATGTATAATACACATACACTTATATATATATATGTGTGTGTGTGTGTTTGTGTGTGTGATTATTATTATTATTATTATTATTATTATTTCCATAAAAAGGTAACAAGCGTGGAAAATCTAGGCGAAAATATTTCTGCAAATACATCTTGTTTTTCTTCGCCATTAACGTGTCTAAGAAAACAAAAAAATAGATCGCTAGTCTCTTTTAATATCACAGTCCTATTTAGAGTTTCATACAGAGACAAGCATAAAAGAAAAGAAAAAAAGTACGCACACACACACACACACACACATATATATATATATATATTTTTTTTTCTCAGCTATATATATATTTTTTTTTCTCAGCTATATATATATATATATATATCTGGTTGGATTGATATTTATAATTTTTATACACACTTTTCACACACACACACACACACACACACACACACACACACACACACACATATATATATATATATATATATATATATGATATTTATAATTTTATACAATAATTTTATACAAACACTTTTAAACATGAATATATATATATATATATATATATATATATATATATATCTGGTTGGATTGATATTTATAATTTTATACACACACTTTTCACACACACACACACGCACATATATATATATATATATATATATATATATATATATATATATATATGTGTGTGTGTGTGTGTGTGTGTATAAAAATTTTCACTTTTTCATACACACGCACATATATATATATATATATATATATATATATATATATATATATGTGCATGTGTGAAAATATGTGTATAAATATTATAAATATCAATCCAATATATAATATATATATATATATATATATATATATATATATATATATATATATATATTTGTTTGGATTGATATTTATAATTTTATACAAACACTTTTCACACACACACACACACACACACACACACACACACACATAAGCATGAATACACACACACACACATATATATATATATATATATATATATATATATAATGTATCCGAATATGCCTGTCTGTTAGGGCGTGTAGCCAATTTCTATTACATACGCTTGCTCCGACATATTTGTGTTTGTTCATCAGCCACAGACCCCACCAATGGTATGTACAAGTAACTATACTGAGCGAAACTTAGTTACAGTTTCTGGGAGAGAGCCCATTATCTGTCGTGGCCAACTGTCTGAAGAAGTCCAGCCCGCTTAAAACCTCGGTCACGATGACCTTCGACTTCGTGCTAGAACAACCACCGACGGCTCCCAAATAATTCCGTCTACCTAATGTCACGTTGTATGGTTTTCAGGCTCCTTCCAAAGTTGCGGCACACTGATATCTTCTCCCCGTGTGTTGACAGATTTGCTGAGTTGTTCAACGGCTTATGAAATCATTATGGGTCATTTAATGCTGAAATTTAATTTTCTTAGAAAGTCATAAAATATATGTTATTCTGTTGGCACAATTACATGGTAGACGAAATTCAGCTTTTGGGCATATGCATATTTGTGTGGTTATAATAACCAGAGGCTGTGATATATTTGTTTTATATCGTATTTTTATTGAACTTATATGATGGAATCCAGTGTGATTTAAGACATTGTAGGATATTACACGGATTAATGTCATGAATGTTCATTCTTGTTCATATTTTGGTTGGTTGCGTTATTTTGTTTAGTGACATATCAAACTCTCTGGTTTATTTAATGCCGAACACAATTTTATGGCTTCAGCTAAATATATTTTGAACGCAGTTGTATGACTTCAAATAGAAATAAAATGTATTGTTGGTGATTTTACTCTATGCATTTTTGGCCTTTTTAATATAAAAATGCATTGCTGGTGTTTTTACTATTGAAATGATTTTTATGCTTTCATAGGGCTTTCGTTTGGTGAGGATTTACTATTTGCCGGGCCAGAGTGGAACAACACCGACGCTTTTCAATCTCCCGATCAGAGGCCTTACTGTAGTTTATCGTTATACCAGGGAATATCCTCCACAGGCCGACAGCATCAAGATGACAACTTCCTGACAAATTGACCATGATGAGATTCATTTATATATATATATATATATATATATATATATATATATATATATATATATATATAAAACATTTTATGTTTATACAGAGTGTCCGAAAATTCATATAACCAGAGAGGTTTTAACCGAACGCTCCTCCGTGGCCCAAACGGTTAAGGCACGTCAGGCTATATGACGATTCCGAATAGAATACAGGTTCGGTTCCTGTCGGAGGACGGATATTTTCTATTAAAATTTCTCGGACATTCAGGCCGGTAAATGTTGTTTAATACTGTTTATTATAAACAGAGCATTTACTTAAATATTTGTATCTATAAAAAGAATGTATAAACATAAAAATATCTTAAAATAATTGTCGGACTTTGTCCATTTCACAATATATATATATATATATATATATATATATATATATATGAAGAAATAGAGTTAGGTAATTGTTGAAACTTGACTAATGCATGGAATAATAATACAACACAAAATGTACTTAGAACAAAATGTATTGAAACAAGAAAGGTACACAATATTTACATATAGTCTTTTGTATATTCTTGGGAAGACCGTTCCTGGAGAATGTGTTGAATTAGTCGCAGTCGGGCAGAGTCTCTGGATTGAATCTCTTGATTCCTCTCCTCGTCTTCCCGGTACCAACCATATTTATATGGTCGGTACTCCACTATGCAAATTAGGTGGATCCTACCACAACAGTAATGTGCTCAATATCAGAGATATAGTGTATGTAAATATAAAAGTGAACATTGAAGTCAATACTCAGAGGCGACAGACTATTTCACGCTAGACGCAATCATCAAGTCTCTGAGTGTGAATTTTGATGTTCACTTTCATATATATATATATATATATATATATATATATATATATATATATAAATACATGTATATGTGTGTATATATATATATATATATATATATATATATGTATATATATATGTACTATAATATTTATATCTAAAAATATTTTTCATTGTGACACGTAAATTTCCATGTTTTTGAAAAAAACAAACGTAGGCTAGCGTTTAGGTGTGTGTATGTTAGCGTTTAGGTGTGTGTATGTTAGCGTTTAGGTGTGTGTATGTTAGCGTTTAGGTGTGTGTATGTTAGCGTTTAGGTGTGTGTATGTTATTCGTTTAGGTGTGTGTAATTCAGTGTGTGTATGTTATTCACACACACACACACACACACACACACACACACACACATAACCTATAAGTTTTTTCACTCTTATATTTTTAAATATATAATAGTATACTCCATTCAACAATTTTTTTAATATATGCTTAATAACTGTAGATTGTTAATCTGACTGTTCTTTCTCTTTATATATATATATATATATATATATATATATATATATATATGTGTGTGTGTGTGTGTGTGTGTGTGTGTGTGTGTGTGTGTGTGTACATACTCAACTCTCCCGTCGAATTCGACGTATGAGTGTCAAGGAAAATCAGTTTCTAGGAAGGAAAGATTTGATTCTAGGGGTGAAGGTTTTGTACAGAACCATCCACACTTTTTGAAGGGCCGAATACAAAAATACTACGTACCACAAGATCCCCACGCAACCTTCCGCTAGTTTTGAATTCAGAGTTGTCCCTCTTCTAGATCAGTTGCCATCCATTACCATAGCTGGAGGGAGAGTATTCATACATATACTAAAATGGATATCATATGTATCACGAAAGAGAATAATGTCATAATGAGAATGTTGACGTTCCATACTGCATCAAACAAAAGGTTAGGATAGAAGACTTCATCGATACTGGAAAAATATTAACAGCGACTGGACATGAGAAATTTATTTTCCTAATGTTTTTTTTTTTTTTTTTTTTAGAGAAAGATTCTATAAATTCCGACCGACGGCAAGTCCGATTGCTCGGTCAATGAATGCCGAATATTTCCTTATAAGGACACGGCTAATAATATCATTGTACTACCTTTTGATATCGAGGACTATGATTATAAATGCAACTAGTATTAAAAATATGATCCTTGGAACTACCCTGGTCAACACTTTGGAGAATAAGTACAGTCTGTGTTATTGTAATATAGTAGCGGACTAGTTTTTGTTTTCAGGAGACAAAGGAATGTCACTGACACCCTTTTGACAAAATCATGACCCTATATATTTTTTTAAATCATTTCACCCCAAGTAAGGCAGTAATGTAGTCAGTACACAAGGAGTTACTGAAAGTGAAAGTGAAAGTGAACATGTGAATAGTGATGATTGAGAAAGAACGAAAGATGTACGGTTTTGAAGAAAAACGAAGATGGCGATTGATGTTGCATTTAATCTTTTGAAGATTGTAATTATCAGGGAAGCAGTGAAACGGAAGGTATTAAGTACGAGAAAAGACACTGTTTATTTCACTCAGTTATGTGCCATGTCTGATACACGTTTAAGTGATTATGTAACTTTCGATACAGATTTTTCCTGCAATAGGTTGCCATTTCTTTCTGCGGTAGACCGGTTACCATTCGAAACAATAGAACCCGGTCGGTCGTGCTATTTACCCATACCTGGGAGGAGAAGAGGATTCATACCTTTCCGAAGGGTATTAGCACATAAGTGAATGTAATGGATTCGACTGGAATTCGAACTCAGCTCTCCGACGTGGCATTTACATTGAGCCATTTCAACAGTAAAAAGGTGGGACCTAGTTACCAGTTTAGTCGGAAACTAAAATTTATATATTCGGGCACCAGGGAAAAAAAGCTCGTCGGAGCAGTTGTAATGAAAATATATGTAGAAAAGACGGATTTAAGCCATGTGATATCGATGAGAAAGTGACCCATGTCGAGATGAATAGTCAGGATCGATTACATTATAGATCGTTCTTTGGATTTTGTTAAGAATCTGAAGATGTACAGCAATGGCATCAGACCAGATATGGCAACAGGGCTCGAGATTCTTTCTTTCAAGTTGCCAACCATCTCAAATCACGAACTGTAACTTTATCTTTAAATTAACACACTCTTGCTGAAAATGTGGATTTTCATCTATGACCGACCTGGGTGAACGAGCCATCCAACTCCACTTTACTTTATTCTTTCATACACTGAGGGGTTATTTATTTATTTCGTTATTGCGTTTTTATTTGGAATGTATTCTTTTAAAACAATGTTATTTTAAATTAGAATGCAAAGGTCAGGAACGAAGTCGGAGATTTATTTATCTAATTAATTACATTTTTTAGGGACCATTCAGAGATTCACGAGCTCTTCTATGGCTTACCAGACCCCCTGGATCGATGCACCGGCTAAACCTGTAAAGATACCAACCATCTCGAATCACGAATTCTAACTGTATCTTCAAACTCACAGACTCTTTCGGAAAACATGGAGTATCTTTAAATATGCCCCCCCATTCCAAAACCTTCTACTAGCTTTCCTGTTTCGTTCCTTTTGATGCATTGCTTATTTTTTGTCTTCCCGTCGTGTTTTCTGGTTCCTTTCATTACTTTAAACAATTGTCTGTGTTTATTTCTTAACTTCATTTTTATTTGATATAGGGAGCTACACTCCCTAAGGAGCCCACTTGCCATCGATCATCCTGACATCCTTGTCACCGGTAATGCATACATAATTGCATATACTAGCTACTACGTCCATCCATATGCCTGTAGAGTGCGAAAGCGTCCCCATATCCTTGTGGGTGACAAATTATTTTCCACACTACAATCTCTCTTTCACTGACGTTATGTAACAAGCCTCTCCCTGCTCCTTCGCTACTTCTATGAAAAGTGCTCTGACGAACTACATTACTTAGGGCCACCAGTTTTAACCTTAACGGGTAGGACCAGCCATACTACACACAGTGTAGGGAACCACCCCCCATTTCCTTCATAATACTTTAGTGAGAAGTAATTTCCATTCGAGCAGCTTCTTCCCGCGGACCACTGCTCAGTGGGACCGACTCTGACGTGGATGTTTCCCCGATCTTTACAATCTTAACCTGTTCAATTCTAGGGGTAGCCGTTATCTTTCCAATATATCCATCTATACTGTGCCTCTTATTCTGTAACCCTGTACCTCGAGTGGCCTCCGACCCTTGTACAGGGTGACCCTCACTGTACAAATATATATATTTACATAAAAAACCTGCACTGTCAATGCGCATAAGACCACACTTCTCCATTAATCACATATAATGAGTATTTGGATTGCAGGTCTGAAGAGTTGAGGCCGTTTTTATCGACCTCAATGAAATAAATATCACCTCATGGCATTTTAAGTGATTGTTTTTCATTATAAATAATTATTGCTCTGTCTATTATACAATTAAAATTCCGGATAAAAATGAATATATAAATTGATAGAATTGCAACTGCTATGATTTCCGTTTGGACAAGTAATATATAGCGGGGAAAATAAGTTTTTAAAAGAGGCCAGGGAAAAAAACAATACAGTTTATTACATCATTCGTTTTCACCTATAGTAAAGCAGACTCTGATCTCATTACTGAGTCTTAAAAAGCGCAATTATATCACTAAGGCGGTGGTACCTTTTTGTGGTAAAGAACAATGGCGAGAGACACGCCTGCGTTTAGTCTTTCTACAAGTAAACGATTTCCCACGGTTAATGTGGATTCTCTTAGAGTCACATTTGTTTTATGCCACTGATGTTATTATAAGGCATTGCAACTACGTTACCGTTCAAAACCTAGTTTGCAGGTGTATACATGTTCCAACATCGAAACATCACACCTTCAACACGCGCAGTCAAGTATTGTAATTATTATTATTATTATTATTATTAAAATATTTAATTTTTTTTCATTATTACTCTCATCATTAACTTTATTATTTCCTTTGATTTCTGTTGTATACACATTTCTTTCCGGATCTCAACCTAAAATCACACATATTTTATATAGATAAAGCTCTTCGTAATTGTGTAAGTGTTGAAACTTGACTAATGCATGGAATAATAATGCAACACAAAATGTACTTAGAACAAAATGTATTGAAACAAGAAAGTGTACACAATATTTGCATATAGTTTTTTGTATATTCCTGGTAAGACCGTTCCTGGAGAATGTGTTGACTGAGTCGCAGTCGGGCAGAGTCTCTGGTTGAATCTCTTGATTCCTCCCTCTCTTCCCGGTACCAAGCATATTTATATGGTCGGTACTCCACTATGCAAATTAGGTGGATCCTACCACAACAGTAAGTACAATTTTTTTTTTAATGGCCTGCTAGGAAGCCCTTCAATGAGTCTAGTGGAAACTTTTCCAATCAATCCAAGGGCTCCACTACAACTGGAATTATTGATTTCCTCATTGCTGTGATATGCGCTTCAAGATCATTGTATTTTGATAGTTTTGAAGATCTTCAAAGATATTACAATCTGCAGGAACCGCCATGTTATTAAGAATGTTCATTGTGTGATTTTGGTCTTTGATCACGATGTTTTAATTGTTCCCATGTATATATATATATATATATATATATATATATATATATATATTTAAGTTACGAAGAACTTGGTAAACCGAATGGGTAATTCCAAGGAGGATGAAATCCTGAAAGCTCAATGTGAATCCAGAGCTAATATTTAATGAAAAAATAGACCTCCTCCTACCCAAATATAAAACATGCTTAAGAGAAATATGAAATTTACCCCTCTCTATACTAAACCTTGTCTCGTTAACTACAACGATCACCCTCCCTGTTAAATTACGAAAATTACACTACCCATCAATTTCTAATCCCATTTTTCCTTTCATTTCGTTGTTGGAAGTGTTACCTGATGATCCGGAGTCCTTCAAAAAGGATTTGGTGAAATAAATTATTGTAATGGTACCTTAAAGTGGTCATTATATTTTGCATATATATATATATATATATATATATATATATATATATATATGATGGACTCTCCTCTATAGTTCGACGTATGAGGTTCGTTAGAACGACCACGAACTAATTATCTGCATGCCTATGACGGGCATAACGTTTGAGACCGGCTCAAGAGTTTCACACACACACACACACACACACACACACACACACACATATATATATATATATATATATATATATATATATATATATATATATATATACGTGAAAACGAAAGCAAAATAAGACAGCTAACAGTGTTCCTGCTGCACTTGATACAATACATTCTCTTGTACTGTCTGTGGTCTTTTTTGTGCAATTCTTGAGCCGGTCTCAAAAAGTCATGTATGTTATATATATATATATATATATATATATATATATATATATGTGTGTGTGTGTGGTAATATGTGTATGTGCATGTGTACTATCCTCATAAGTGTATTTCGTTTTCAAACTATGCATATGCAACAAAGATCTTACACCGCCAACGTGTGAATGCAATTACTGATTTCTGTTCTATTAATAGCTTCGTTCGCTTTAGTTGCGCTGTTTGCGTTTCTCAGCAACGCTTTTCACAAATAACCAATTCAATAATCAACCAAATAATTAATTCTCTGACCTAAGCGTCTGCTCTTGTTACTGCCATTTTCCTCATAAATTCCCGCTCTTTTCTCCCAGACAGGAAGGTAGCGTCTATGTATCTGGGTTCATTGCGAGCTTAACTAAAGCCGGAAGTAGATGTAGGTGGTTTTGTGCAAATTTATAAAATGGTGGCGAAGAATGAATTCAAATAACTTTTTCTTTTATTTTCAGGAATTAAAAATATATATTTAAAGGATGAATCGCTTGCAGAAATCATATAATGTTTGATAGAGAAAGAGAGGGAACTAATTTGAGTTGCAAATCAAGATAACACGAGCAGTATGACATGGAAAGAATAAAAAAAAGAAAAAGTATGGTAAGATGAATTGATTTGAAGAAGGTGATTTCAAAGAAAATAACAAAAAAAGAATGGGGAAAAAGAAAATAAGAAATATTACAGAGAAATTATTACCAATAAATTATTATTAACAATTATTATTACCAAAAAAAAAAAGGAAGACAATAATAAAAAAAGGACCAGAAAATGATTGCGATAAGTAAAGCTTAAAATAGAAAGGAAAATAAGGATAATAATAATAATAATAATAATAATAATAATAATAATAAATAGAAATCTCGAAAATGTGGCATATGGGAACATCAAGAATCCCTGTTGTAGTTGGAGCCCTAGGACTGGTTGGAAAAGATTCCAGTAGACTAATTGAAGGGATTCCTGGAAGTCCATGCCTCAAGGAGATACAAAAAATTGTTCTGATAAGTACAGCCCACACCTTATGAAGGGCTTTATCTATGTAATTTAATTTTTTTTTCTTGTCAGTGGAAAGTCATGACGCCATTTCTAACCTAGGTCTTAGAAATGTGTAAACGCCAGAAATCAAAGAAAATAATAATAATAATAATAATAATAATAATAATAATAATAATAATAATTGCTCTCAAAATATAAAAATTCTTTTCAAAATACAAAATATTTTTCTAAATACAAAAAATTGATCTCACGAGTACAGCCCACACCTTACGAATGCCATTATCTATGTAAAATATGTGTGTGTGTTTTTTTTTCGTTTTTTTTTTTTTCCTCAGTGGAAAATGTCATGATGCCATTTCTGACCTTAGGTCTCTGGTCAGGACACGGTAAGTAATGAGTATACACCAGAAATCAAAAGAATAAAACAATAATAATAATGATTAAAATATTAATTATAATAACGATATACATCAGTCGTAACATAGTCCATGATTAAAAAATGAAACTTAATATTTTATTTATGCTGCACAGGATCAATGATTGCTAACTAATTATTATTAATTTTTTTTTTTTTTTCAAAACTGTTTAGGGGAAAATGTCATAATGCAATTTCAGACGTTAGGTCTCTGGTCGGGACCCGGAAAGAAATGAGTATAAACAAGAAATCAAAGAAATAAGATAATAATAATAATAATGATAATAATAATAATAATAATAATAATAATAATAATAATAACAACAACAACAACGACAACAACAACAATAATAATAATAATAATAATAATAACAACTTGTGTGAACACCACCCAGACCCGGTTACGGAGATAGGACCTGTTACAATTCTATGGGACTACACAATACACACTGACAGAGCAATCAAAGCCAACAGCCCCAGACATTGTTATTAGAGACCACAAACAAAAAAAAAAGTGCCTGCTTATTGATATGGAAGTCTCTGAAGACTGCAATGTATCTTTGAAGATATTCAAAAAGCTGTCAAAATACAAGGACCTTGAAATAGAAATCTAACAAATGTGGCACATGGGAACATCAAGAATTCCTGTTGTAGTTGGAGCCCTAGGACTGGTTGGAAAAGATTCCAGTAGAATAATTGAAGGGATTCCTGGAAGTCCATGCCTCAAAGGGATACAAAAAATTGTTATGACATGTACAGCCGACCCTTTACATAGGGCTTTATCTATATAATTTTTTTTTTGTCAGTGGTAAGTGTCATGATGCCATTTCTAACCTTAGGTCCCTGGACGGGAACCGGAAAAAATATGTAAACGCCAGAAATCAAAGGAAATAATAATAATAAAAATAATAATGCTTATCCCTCCATTCGTTAGTTAGTTCCTTAATTCGCACGAGCGTTACGACCTGATAGTACCTAATAAATAATGGATTATTCCGTTTAGATCACGTGGAAAGAGAGGGAAGGCATTAGTTGGTTTCAGTGAGAAAGGGAAGATGCCAATACCTCTCAAATAATGGACTATTCGTTTTGGATCGAGTAGAAAGAGGGGAAAGACATTACTTGGTTTCAGTGAGAAAGGGAAGATAGAAAGGGAATATGCCAATCCTTCTCAAATAATGGACTATTCTGTTTTGATTATGTCGAAAAACAAAACATATATGAGAGACGCTACTTGGTTTCAGTGAAAAATGAATGAAAAGAAAGAAGGGAAGATAGAAGTATTTGATGGCTCTTTCAGTGAAATAGAAAAAGGTGTTAATTTCAAATCTTATCATTTGTACCCACTTCTTAAAATAACGGCCAACATTCATATTTGTGATTGTTAGTCGTTAGATTGTTATGATTTTGTTAAAGTTGTTAAGCTCAAATATTTAAGCGTGGGATATTTTATTGTCAGAGAACTCGCTATCGGTTGATTCCATCATTAACTTAAGAATTATGATTCATGTAAAAATTCAAATAGGAAACCCATGAAATTTTCACGGGTCTTTCTAATAATAATAATAATAATAATAATAATAATACATGTAGAAACAGATAAGATAAAACTAGATATAAGACAGAATACAATAACCCACCACTCAAACAGTAAAGGGATGGGAGTAGAAATAAATATAATATATAATATTAATATAACAGAGGATGAGATAAAAACTAAAATAAATGAAATACGAAATAATAATCTCCCAGAAAATAAAACCAAAGAATCTAGCTTTAACATAACCGGTAGTTATCCAGACGAGTGTCACTGAAGATGACATTAGAAGATGATATTAGGGTAGAATTCCTTGAAAACCACAGAAGTGAAATCATCGAAGCGAAAAACCACATCATCCAAGTATTCAACAGATTAACTCTCAAACAAACAGCTCCCCAAACTTCATATGAGTCCAATAAGCACAGTATTCAAATATTCAACGCTGCGCTGGAAATACTGTTAACGGACAAACCACTAGGAAACATCAAAATCAAGTTAACAATATCATATACGCAACAGCTTTAGCATTTACATGGGAAGCTTGGAGCCAAGACAATAAAAAAATCAATCAAAGAGAGTCAGCTTCGAAGGCAAAACTGATGCGAGAAACAAACGAAACCCCATGTGGATGATTTGACCGTAAGCAAACGGTGTTTACGGTCAAATGTCTTCTTCTGGTTCAAATACGATCACCGAAGTTAAGCATCGTAGAGACAGGTCAGTACTTAGATGGGGACCGCTTGGGAACACCTGGTAAACAAGCCCCAAAAGTCAACCCTTACCTCAAAGTCGGGGTGGGGGTGTAAACAGTAGTGTCAGAGCTATGCCGCCGGAACTTCGTTCCTGGTAGGGACCCGAAAGGCGGACAGGTCTGACACACACGCCAACTAACAAGGGCTCTGGTGAAAATCAAGGAGCGTCTGCATCGGTAAACCGGCGGCTTCTGGTCGTTCCTGTCTCTGCGTCTGTGGGAACCCCGCGGCAAGCAAGAACGTTATCCGAGTGAGGCCTGGGTACCCTACTTCTGTAATTTATCCCAAGAATCTTCTTTCTCCTGTGGGGAAAAGCCGGCTCAATCCGCCCAGGGTGAATGCCGCATCAGTACAGTACAGTACATGTGAGATGACGATATTGTTTTATCTCATTAGAAAGCCAAATGTCTCAACAGGCAAATACAAGAAGATCAAGCGGAAATTTTATGAAATTAAATCACTAAATGAAATTCCACCAATCAAGGGAATGCTAAAAAAAGAAACAGCAGTTAAAGCACAGAGGACAAGACGAGACGAAAAACATTTTAGGTTCTGTCGCCTAAATAAAATATTCCAAACGGACCATAAAAAAATTTACAGAGAAATTGCAAAAGCATTTAAAAAAAATTTACAGAGAAATTGCAAAAGCATTTAAACATGTCAAAACCAACTATTGACAATGTGCAGAAATTTTGGGAGAATATTTGGAACATCCCAAAGCAATATAAACTCAATGTAGAATGGATCCAACAAGAAAAAAAAAGAAAGAATGCCGAATAAACCTCTACAAGAGTGGCAAAATATAACCACGAATAATGTTAGGCAAACTCTAACGAAATTCCAAAAATGGAAATCCTCAAGAAATGACAAGGTGCCCAATTTCTGCTTCTATCATCTCACATCAATACATAAAACCCTTGCACAATTTCTATCAATGCTTATTAATAATCCCAATCATATCTTGGAATGGATCACTGAAGGTATTACATATCTCATGCCAAAAACAGGTGAAACAGATGACCCGAAAAATTATAGGCCAGTAACATGTTTGTCTACCATGTATATCCTGACGAACCGTACTTACTCTTTTCTCAAAACAAACAACATTCTTCAACTGGAGAAGAGGGGATACCTGAGTGGTTCATATGGTTGCAAAGATCAACTGCTGATAAACAAAATGATCCTGGAAAATTGCAGGAAACGATGTAGAAATCTTCGCACAGCATGGATGGATTATCGTAATGATTTTGGTAGTGTGCCACACTCTTGGACACTTAAGACTTTGGAAATGTGCTTTGGAAAAGTCGCCCCCGTAATAGTAAATTTCTTTAAATACAGCATGGGAATTTGGAAAACCTATTTATACCTAAATCACACCAGAAGTAGTGGCATCTTCAATCGACTGAATATCCGACGAGGAATCTTTCAAGGATGCTCCCTGTCACCCCTTCTGTTTTGCATGAACCTAATCCCCCTTACGCATTTACTAAACAATAATAGCTATGGTTACAAACAAAACAAAAAGTACTCAATCACCTACTCTACATGGATGATCTGAAACACTTTGCCAAAGACGGCAATGATTTGAAGGGTTTCCTCAATACTGTAAAATATTTCAGTGACGATATAGGTATGGATTTCGGATTAGATAAATTTTCAAAAGTAACATTCAAAAAAGTGAGAATTACAGAAACGCACTCAATAGATTTAGATTTGGGGAGAAAGATTAGGGAACTGGAACAAGAACAAGCATATTGGTATTTAGAAATTAGCAAAGGATGTGGAATACAGCATACTCAAATGAAGGAGAATGTAAGAAAGAAGAACTACAGGCGTATGCGTCTGGTACTGATTACCACGCTGAATTTAAAAAAAAAAACAGAATATCATCTATAAACACCTTGGCTCTCCCTGTGGTGCAATAAAGTTTCAATATTCTTAACTGGACCATAGGTGACATTAAGCAAATGGACGCCAAAACGAGAAAGCTTATCCCCTGCCACCGCATGCATCAACTCAACGCTCTTGTTGATCCTCTCTATGTGCCCAGATCCGAAGGTGGCACAGAATTAGTTAATCTAGAAATGTCTTTAAAAAACTACAACAATTGGTCTTCAAAGATACCTAGAAACTACAGAAGACTGGATGATATTCTGTGTCAAGAACATGAAAGTAGTAAGCGACTGTATTCAGTAATAAAATTCAAAATATTTGAAACATCCCAAAGCAATATAAACTCAATGTAGAATGGATCCAACAAGAAAAAAAAGAAAGAATGCCGAATAAACCTCTACAAGAGTGGCAAAATATAACCACGAATAATGTTAAGCAAACTCTAACGAAATTCCAAAAATGGAAATCCTCAAGAAATGACAAGGTGCCCAATTTCCAGGGTAACTGACTCCTACACATTCTGCCTCGTTGCTCTGCAAGTTTCTAGCGGGAAGTGGAGGTGGGTGACTGCCGGGAAGGATATAATCGTTCTCTCTATGTACGGAGTTTCCATTGATGGAATCATTCTTGGATTTTTTTCGTGGGGTGTGGGTGGGGACAGTGTGTAGCCTCGTCGCATTCTCTTGTATTTCCTGGACGTCTTGAAATCCTGTTCCTTACGAGTGGGATTTGAATTTTGGAAAGTTGCAAAGTGGGTGAAGAAATACAAGTAAAGCACAATACACTGACTGAAGCTGCAAAATACTTAAAAAAGGAAAGCAAAGGCAAATGCAACCGACCAGATACAGAAACGATGGCAAGAAAAATCGCTTCACGGTCAACACCCTGCCCGTAACAAACAATGTAGACAAACGCCGTATCCATCAGTGGTTACGCAGTGCAGGGTTAAATACTGAAAATGAAGTTTTATTCTTCCTGCACAAGACCAATGCTTGCTAACTAGAAATTATCAAGCACACACATTGGAAAACCCTGTTAGCCCAAAATGCAGTTTCTGTGATAAATATCCAGAAACAATTGACCATCTTGTGTCATGTTGCGCGGTTCTGACACCAACTGAATATAAAACCCGGCACAACAGGGTGGGCACTGGAAAATCTGCAAAAAGGAAACTGCAAGAAATTGGTCTGAACACCATCCAGTTCCAGTTACGGATATAAGACCTGTAACAATTTTATGGAAATTTACAATATACACAAGCACAACAATCAAAGCTAATCGCCCAGACATTGTGATTAGAGACAGCAAAAACAAAATGTGCCTCCTTATTGACTTGGCAGTCCTTGTAGACTACAATGTATCTTTGAAGATCTTAAAAAAAGCTATCACAATAGAAGGGAATCTAAATTTAAAAATGTGGCACATGAGGACATTAACAATTCCAATTGTAGTTGAAGCCCTCGGATTGACTGGAAAAGATTCCAATAGGAATCCCTGGTAGCCCATGCCTTAAAGAAATACAAAAAAATTTACTCACAAGTACAGCCAACACCTGACAAAGGGCTTTATCTATGTAAAATATGTGTGATATTTTTAAACTGCTCAGTGGAAAATGTCATGATTCCATTTCTGACCTTAGGTCTCTGGCCGAAATGAAATGAGTATACACCAGGAACAAAAGGAAATAAAACAACAACAACAACAACAATAATAATAATATTAATAATAATAATAATAATAATAATAATAAAAATAATAATAATAATAAATGCCCAGATAGTACACCAATGTTTCTCATGCCTTCTGATCTTAAGTGACAGGATATGTTAAGGTATACATATTGGGCCTTAAAGAATTAAGATGGTATTTTGTAAATATCTCCTCCAATGCACAGATATGCCTGTAGGTTGCCAAATCTCAGCTAGCCAGATCTTAGCTAGCCAGATCTTAGCTAGCCAGATCACAACTGCCAGATCTCAATATGCCAGATGTCAACTAGCTGTACAAATCCCCTTAAGGGCTGATGGACTGTTCATGAGCAAGCGTAGTGGACGAACATTATGGCCGGGTGTCCAAAGTGTTTTTATTTATTTCAAATTCGCAGGATGAGGCATCCAAGTTGGTTTGGAAGTCATATCTTGATGCTTGAGAACACCTACAATGAGAGGTCTTTTTATGGACTGGGTTACCCGAACTGAATATTTTCCGCAAAGTTATGCACTGTATTTTTCAAAACCTCTTACCCTCTCACACATTTGGGCGTAGTTCATGTATACACTTATAAAATTGCCCATTATAATGTGTTATTCATTTTCTTATATCATAAATATAGCGCAGCATGGCTTGTCCTACCCGTGAAAGTTAGGACTCGTGGAACTAAGGTCTGTAGTTCGTCGGAGTAATTTCCATAGCGGTAGAGCAATGAGAGGCTTGCTATATCTCGTCTGTAAGGGAGATTGTAGGGGGTTGCAATTTGTCCTTCAGTAGTAATAAAAACAATGAAAAGATGAAAGAAATTATTGCAAGAGAAGAAGGCCCAGACCCGGTTGCAGTCATAGGGCCTGTGAGAATTTAATGAGATTTTACAATACACATAGACAGAACAATCAATCCTAACCACCAAGGCATAATAGTCAAAGACTACAACAAAGAACCTTCTTTTTATTACTGCAGACTGTAATGTATGTTTGAAAATCTTAAAAAAAAAGATTTTGAAGTGGAAATTTTATGAATGTGGTATATGAAAACATCAATAGTTCCAAGTAGCCCATGTCTTAAAGAAATACAAAATCAGATCTTATAAGGGGTTTAACTATGTAAAATATGTAAGCATTGGTAGTTTATTTGTTCGTATTTTTTTAGAAAATGTCTTACTGCCATTTCTGATTTCAGGTCTCTGGTTGGGATCCGGAAAGAAATGAGTACACAGGTTAAATAATTTTTTAGTAGACTATTTTTTGTTTTTTGTGGGGAGAAAGTGTATCTCTGCTCGGACTTCCTGAGGTCGACCTTCGAGGTTGGATTGAAGACAAAACAAGGAAGTCAATTTTGTTTGGCTGAGCCATCGTGGGAATGAGAGAAATAGAAAGGGTTTTCAGTGAGTTGTTTCTGAACAGTCGAGCTACGTAGACGTGTTCCCTTTCGTGTCTGAGACGGCTCCCCAGTGGAGTGGGGACGAGGTCGTTGGATAGTTAGAAAATGTATTTGTCGACGTTAATAAAATAGTTAAGTTTAAAATTACCTGTGATGAAGTTCTTTTATCTCTGGACTCAAAACAACTAGCGAACGTCGACCGAGAAAGAATTTATTATGGAATTGATTCCGTCACTCAATACTACCCCGCCAGGGAGCTGTGCAAAATACACCACAAATCAAAGGAAATAATAATAATAATAATAATTGCCGTGATGCTATATCCCGCACGTTTATCAAAGAAGAAGCTCGAAAAAGAAGTTGAAGAGAAGAAATAGGACGCATTTTTTTTTAAATCAATGAAGTTGTGTAAGTAAAAAAAAGAATGTTCAATTTCAGTTACGTGTCATGCGTGATACACGCTTAGGCGATCATGTATCTTTCGATACATGACTGATGAGACAGATTTTTTCCGCTCAGTAGATTGCCATTTCTTTCTGCTGTAGACCAGTTGCCATCCAAGGCTATAGAACCCAGTCTGTCCTGCTATTTACCCATAGCTGGAAAGAGAAGAAGAGGAGTCATACTGGAATTCGAACACCGATTCCTCAATCCAAGCCGCTATCCATTACTCCATCGTACCTCCTCTGAAATAGAAAATTATATTATGTATGGGTGACAATACTTTCTGACCCCCCCCTCCGCCCCGTACATGTAATTTCATCGAAATGACTGATTGATTTTATATTTACAAAAGAGTACTTCTAGGTATTGTCGTAGGAGATGAGGGTAAAAGTGACACAGAAACTCGAAAGTTATTAAGAATTGCTTTAAAAAATGCCTTCCTTAAACTAACACTTAAACATGGCTGACGAGGTAGATTTTTTTTTCGTAGTAGATTGGCATTACTTTCTACGGTAGACCAGTCGCTATATCCTGCATGGTCATCAAAGAAGAAAGTCGAAAAAAAGAGTCGAGGAGAAGAAATAGGAAGTAATTCTTTCTTAAATCAATGTGAAAGTAAAAAAGAGAATGTTCAATGTCAGTTATATGCCATGTATGATACACGCTTAGGCGATCATGTATCTTTCGATACGTGACTAACGAGGCAGATTTTTTTTTCACGCAATAGGATTCCATTTCTTTCTGCAGTAGACCAGTTGCCATCCAATGCTATAGAACCCGGTCTGTCCTGCTATTTACCCAGAGCTGGAGTGGAGAGAAGAAGTGGATTCATACCTTATCCATAGTTATTAGAACGTAAGTGAATGTAATGGATTCGACTGGAATTCGAACTCGACTCTCCGAATCCTCAATGCAAGCCACTATCGATTATTCCACTGTTGGAAATAATAGCAGTTGTATGAAAAAAAAGAAAAAACGCCAGGAAAATATGAAAACAAAAGAGAGAAAAATTATAAAAGAGGATAAAAAAGAAAGAAATTATAATCTTCAAGCAGCAATTATGGAAATAACATTGACAAAACAAGATGTGGAAGAATAGAATTTTGAAGGAAATGAAGAAAAAAAATAGTGAGAGGGAAATCTCTGAACATGCACTTAAAGAGAAATATAAGTTTTAAAAATATAATAATAATTGCCTATTTGGATAAAAAAAAAAAATTAACAAAAAACTGATTTTAAAGAATGCGCCTCAACTTGGAGACAAAAAATGTCTACCTCACTCGACACTAGAATTTTAAAACACCTCGGGGAACAGGAAATAAAAGAATGTAAAATTTTTCTCGCACCTACCGACTTAATGAATGGGACACAATGTCGAAATTGGTGGTTGACTAGACTAGAATCAGAGTATGAAGATACACAGAGCATTGATTACAGTTTCGTCGACTAGGATGAATATTTGGAAGAGTAGAGAGTAATGGAAGAATTGAGAATGATGTAATGTTAATGGAATTCGCAAAACAAATTAAGCTTCAGTTGAGAGAGATTGCGTTCGTTTAGAACGAATACCTCTGCAGTTGTACCACTTATACTCGCTTTGGGCAATTAGCAAAAACTTTGAGCTGAAAAATTATCTCTATTTCAATAGTTTGTGGGTTACTTACAGTCGAGGCATATTTCACAGCACCCGGTTATTCCAAGTGGACCTCATATAATTACTGACCGGGCTCGACGTAGCTTAAATTTGGTGATCGAAAGAGAACAGTTACTTTCAGGGTGATTTGAGTGCAGGCCTCACGGAAGATGGCTACTGTTAAAATAGTTATAGTGAATCAAATGAATGATATGAATAAAAGAGCAGGAGATATGAAGTGAAGATTATGAAGAAAAGGAGGGTAGATAAGGATTGACCCTTGAATTAAAGAGGTTAATTTTGTAGTGTTCAAGAAAACGGAGGGTTACTGTTAAAATAATTCTGATGAATCGTGCGTGATATGAATGAAAGAATAGGAGTTGCGAGGTGAAGATTATAAGGATAAGGGGGATAGATAACGATTGAAGAGTTAAGTAAAGAGGCCAATTTTGAAGTGTTCAGGAAAGCAGAGGGTGACTTTTAAAATAATCATGATAAATCAGATATATGACATGAATGAAAGAGCAGGTGATGCGAGGTGAAGATTATGAGGATAAAAGGTGATTAGTTAGATTTTGAACAAATACATTATCTCGCGTGATCAACAAGCTGAACAAGACCAGTATACTCAATGCCTCGGGTTATCGTGATATGGTTTTCAGGCACTTTCCAAAGGAAGCATAGGCTGTGATCACCCCCTCCAGACCGATAACATCAGGAAGTCTACCTCCTGACAAATCAACCGTGGTAAGATACGAACCCGGTTCTCATGGTCAGAAAGCGAACGTTCCAACCACTCGGCCACACATACACACACATACATACACGCACACACATACAGACACACTATATATATAATAACTTAATTTCAAAAATATCAGCTAACAGCATATAAAATGATTTGCTAAAAAAGCACAGTGGCAAAATATTATTTACTTGATTTCTTGAGTTGTGTAAAAGTCCGGTAAGATACAGAGAAGGTTAAGTAAGTTGACAGATGTATAGATTTATCCATCCGTCCTGCATGTGTCCTTATATGTATACGATCAAAAAGTATCGGGACTGTTATTATGGTAACGGAGCTAATGCACGCAGTGAAGCCGCTTTGCACATAATGACAATGAACTCTGTGGCGCAAACACACTGAGTTACAACGTTCTCGCTTCCTTTCGTTGTTTTTAGCATTGCTTTGAAGGAAAGTGTGTAGAGTGTGGTCGTCTCACTACACTACAGAGGTTCCATAAATGGCTTGTGCAGCAGTTTTTGGCTAAGGATACATTCCCTAGATCCAACAAACACCATATTCCCCAGATCCTGCCCATTGCAACTTTCCAAAATTCAAATCCCACTCGTAAGGAACAGGATTTCAAGACGTCCAGGAAATACAAGAGAATGCGACGAGGCAGCTACACACTGTCCCCACCCACACCCCACGAAAAAAATCCAAGAATGATTCCATCAATGGAAACTCCGTACATAGAGAGAACGATTATATCCTTCCCGGCAGTCACCCACCTCCACTTCCCGCTAGAAACTTGCAGAGCAACGAGGCAGAATGTGTAGGAGTCAGTTACCCTGGAACATTAAATTTCTTTCCGGTGATGATGCTTGTTGCTAAAAGGTTGTCATGACGGCCAAAGCTATTTGGTTCAGCCTTTATACGCACAGGAAGACGCCTCGCCATCACTTGGGCTGATCAGTCGGAGCGTCTTTAATGAATCACCATAAAACATGAAAGAAAAACAAGAGATTGGCCTGGGTGTGTGTGTGGGGGAGCCGATAGACACGAAATGATCAAACGGCAGTGAGACATTACGAAAGCAGTAACAGTAGATCATATAACATAGAACTAAAGAAAAACGCAATGGGAATATCCGGGTTCTTTAAAAGCTATGTTTGAGGCAAAACGTTTAAAATAAGAGCCAAAATATTTTAATGCTTTCAATGGCTGTTTAAATCTATCAATTACAGCCTCTTCATTTCTGTCATATTTCTATCTATCATATCCATCTATCTTCCATATCGATCATAGACTTCCATCTTTCATGTCATAACCTTCTATCTTACACATCTATCTGCATTCTTATCTATCATATCCAACTGCCATTTATATCTATCTATCTATCTATCATATAGATCTTTCTTTCAGATCCATCACACACATCTTTCAATCATATGCATCATTTATTCAAATCTATCATACGCATCTCTCTTTCATATCATATCTACGATGCAAAACGTTTAAAATAACAGCCAAAATATTCTAATGTCCATCTTTCATATATAAATCTTTCATTTATATCTATCATATTCATTCATCTTTCACATCTATCATACCTATCTATCTATCTATCTATCTATCTATCTTTCTTTCATATTTATCATATACAACTTTCAATCATACCTATCATATATGTATCAATCATATCTATCTTATCTACCCTTCTTTCACATCTATCTATCTATCTATCTATCTATCATACACATCTTTCTTTCAGATCTATCACATACAACTTTCAATCATATGCATTATTTAGTCATATCTATCATACGCATCTCTCTTTCATATATCTATGAGGCAAAACGTTTAAAATAAGAGCCAAAATATTTTAATGCTTTCAATGTCTGTTTAAATCTATCAATCTCAGCCTCTTCATATCTGACGCATTCGTATGTATAAGATCCATCTTTCTTTCATGTCATAACCTTCCGTATCTCAATCACATCCATTCATCTTACATATATATCATAGCCGTCCATCTTTCATATATACATCTTTCATTCATATCTATCCTCTCCATCCATCTTTCACATCTATCATATCTATCTACATTCTTATCTGTCATATCCAACTGCCATTCCTATCTATCTATCTATCTATCTATCTATCTATCTATTATATAGATCTTTCTTTCAGATCCATCACACACATCTTTCAATCATATACATCATTCATTCAAATCTATCATACGCATCTCTCTTTCATATAATACCTATGAGGCAAAACGTTTAATATAAGAACCAAAATATTTTAATGTCCATCTTTCATATATACATCTTACATTCATATCTATCATATCCATTCATCTTTCACATCTATCTATCTATCTATCTATCTATCTATCTATCTATCTATCTTTCATATTTATCATATACAACTTTCAATCATACCTATCATATATGTATCAATCATATCTATCTTATCTACCCTTCTTTCACATCTATCTATCTATCTATCTATCTATCTATCTATCTATCTATCTATCTATCATACGCATCTTTCTTTCAGATCTATCATATACATCTTTCAATCATATAAATCATTTATTCCTATCTATCATACACACGCATGTCTCTTTCATATCATATCTATGATGTAAAACATTTAAAATAAGAGCCAAAATATTTTAATGCTTTCAATGTCTGTTAAAATCTATCAATCACAGCCTCTTCATTTCTGTCGTATTCCTATCAATCATATACATCTACCGTCCATATCTACGATAGCCATCCATCTTTAATGTCATGACATTCCGTGTTACAATCACATCCATTCATTCACTTATTTTGTGAGATAGGAAGTATGCAGGTTTTTCTATTTCTCTTTTCACTTCGTCATCATATATCTGCTGCGTTAAGCAAGCACTGATTGCTAAGACCTATGAATCCGTATAAGTTTATATTCTTTGTTCGCTCCGGCTTCGCTTGCTTCATGATTCGGACATCATAACTTTCAAACGCACATGTTTACTAGTTGTTGTGGTGTCCTCCCTGTAAAGAATCTATGTTAGACTCTTCCGCCTACTATAAGATTAGTAAGACAGAAGGCTTCGGGGAATAGTGAATGGATTGAACTCTAGTTCATTCAGTACACCCTCACTAGTCGTGTAATACTCTTCTGGTGTACTTACTGTTTAATATACGATATAACTGCAAACCTGGTTTTTGTTATTACTTGACCTTTTATTTGGTGACAACACTAGTTAATATGGCTCTGCTAAGCTATAGAATCCTAGAATAAATTGTTGGTAGTCGTGATATACGCTTGGGCTATCATGTATCTTTCGACGAGGCAGATTTTTTCCCGTAGTAGGTTGCCATTTCTTTCTGCAGTAGACCGGTTGCCATATTTACCCATAGCTGAGAGGAGAAGAAGAGGATTCATACTTTTCCCAAGTGTATTAGCAAGTAAGTGAATGTAATGGATTTGACTGGAATTCGAAACTCGGCTCTCCGCATTCCTAAATCAGAGCCGCTATTCATTACACCACCGGGCCTCTTCCACGACGCCACTGTAACTCCTCATCGGTAGTAGAAGCTCATAATGATGAACCACGAAACTGTCTGACAGTGCTGGGAGTGGCCACGGAGCGTATAGCTTTTACTTTATCAGTATCTGGTTGTATTAACCTAGTGCTGATTTTAAACCCTACGTAATGGGTCTATGACTTTATAAAGATCACATTTTAAGAGGCGGTTTTAACTTCATATTATGTTTTCTTAAGCTTTTGAAAACTATCTGAATGTGTTATAAATGGTGTTCTATAGAATCAAAAAGCACTAAAATGGCATCCAAATAAGGACAGAGCGTGCTGTTTCTGTCCCTGTAAAATGGTAGGCATTAATTCCTGAAATATTCCGGGCGCGTTCGCTAGTCCAAATGGCATAACGATAAAGCGAAATATACCCCGTTGACACATAAACGTAGTCTTTTCTGTATCCCTCTTCATGTAGCTCCACCTGCCAGTATCCGGATTTTAAGTGAAATTTCTAATTGTCACCGTACATTATATGGAAGATATTGATAATACCTTTAAACTCCTCCAAAACCCTTATTATTTCATACTTATCGAAAAACAGAAAGCTCATCAAAGTTTTAAAAGTAAAAAGATCATCGATACAAAAAAAAATTGATGTAATGGAGTAACCAGTCACCCCCATGAATGATTACACTATAAGGAGAAGTACCTATAAAGTCAACTGTCTACGAGAGACTCGGGGAAGAGTGAGAGAGAGACGACGCAAACACGCACTACCTTCTTATTAGTGGCACTCACTACTAGACTGACCTATGCGTATAACTGTATCGTATTTCATATTGTACTGGTTATGTACAATAAGCCTTTCTTCTATTATCCACCTGGTGTTAAGTATTTATTCACTTAGCACGGAATATAACAAAAATAATTTATCTAAGCTTAACGTAAAATTTGTTACAACTACTTCTAAATCAATAAAAGACTTAATGCAAAACAAAATAATAAGAAATGAAATTTTTAGTGATGTACTCTATAATCTGTAGTGACTGCCAAAAAGAACAGATAGGTGAAACTACAGAAACCGCGAGAAAATACAATATTACATGAACACAAAAGGGATCTATTTCGAAACATTTGCGTTCGGCAGGGGTTTACGGTACAATTTCGGGCGAAATTGGTTGGAGTATTACATATTGTTTAAGCTTTATCTCAAGATAAAGAAGGTTAGTGTTTTAGTATTATATTCAGAGTGGATGGAAAGGAACTAGGCATTAGAAATCATACTTATTATAAAACCCAGAGTGGTGTGTGTGTGTGTGTCTGTACGTTTATATATTGGATCAGATTTCCTACATTTTTCAACCGATTTCAACGAAACTTCACAGGACTACGTAAAATTACATTGCGGTCGTTCTGACAGCGCCAAAAATGGGAAAAACACAATTGTTTTTGCCCGAAATCAATTTGAAAACACGATTAAGATTCATCGCGAGAATGAAAGGGGGACAACTCATATCGAGTTATACTTATTATAAAACCCAGGTTGTTTGTGTGTGTGTTCGTTTATATATGGGATCGGATTTCCTACATTTTTCAACCGATTTCAACAAAATTTTACTTTTTTTTTTTTCGCAGGTAGTGTTTCTTATTGTCTTGCACACTTTTTTCTTTATTTTTACATTCAGAATGCTTTAAAAATTCCATTTACAAGACAATTGTTTATAATAAAATTCTATTCAATCGGTAGACTCATAACGATTGAAAACAATGTTTTTGTTTGAGTTTGGGTTTGACCAATTCGTAAAAAAAACAAAAAAAAACAAAACAAAACAAAACAAAAAAAAACTAATTAAGACATGCATGTCCGTCAATCTTAAACAATAATCTTTGTCAATTTTATTTTTCAGTCTTTATAATGGTCGATACTTGATCTATCTCTTACTGTTACATCCCCGGGCAACGCCGGGCTCTACTGCTAGTTGCTTATAGAATTTTTAGTATCACTGAAGTCATGACGAAAACATTTTTTTTAAACAAATACGGATTTTTTTACGTGCAGAAACTAAAACCTGAAGATTGTGACCGCAGAATGGAATATGGAGAGATAATGCTAGGTTGGCATGAAGATTGGCCTGAATTGTTTGAAAACATCCTCTGGAGTGATTAGGCTGTATTCCATGTTGGTGGTTTCATCAGTCGTCACAACTACCATGACTGGGCGTCGTGTGATAACGATCCGAACACGACGGTTGGGAGGATGCAAGGTCGACTAAAAGTGACCGTGAAGTGCGGAAAGACGGCAACAAGAGCCGTCGGCCCATATCTCCTGGGTAACACCATGAATACGAAGCACTATCATCAGATACTCACGATGTCTGGCTGGGATAGCATTGGTGACCTAATATTTATAAAGGACGCTGCCCCACCTCATTTTGCTCTTACCTTGCGTGCGTGATTAGACCACATTTTCCAGGACATTGGATGAGACGATGCGGGCCTCATGAATGGCATCCAAGAAGTCCGGGATCTCACTCCATGAGATCTAGACTCGTATACTGGAGGATTTAGAGACACGGATTCAAGAGTTTCTCTATGATATCCCAGACGACGTACTTCAGAAAATTATTCATCCCATCCCAGATTGTTTGTTGACGCCAGAAATATGAAGATGTACTTCCATTTTCCCCGTGTACTAAAGAACATCTACCATTTGTTTCAATAAATTTGTAATAAGAATATGGATTTTGCTAACAAATTTAAATGCCTATTAACTTTTCACCCACCCTGTAGATTATGGCTTTTGAGAACATATGTATGAATTCCTCCCCCGCTCTCTCTCACTCTCTGTCTGTCTGTCTGTCTCTCTCTGTCTCTCTTTCTCTCTCTCTCTCTCTCTTACACACCCACACACGCACACACAACACACGCACACACAACACACACACAGAGGAAAATATTAAAATGTTCCCGGAAAAAATATTGCTAATAAATGTTTACAATTTCAAGTTTTAATCTGAACTGATTAAAAGTTTGGAAACACTGTCTACAAAATTGTGCAAAGGTCAACGGAGCTGATATAGGAAATACTATCAACTTGATGTCAGTTGAGTGGAGAGAATTTCAACTCGAAGAAACAAAGCACCAAAAATAAGAAAATCTACTTACAGCAAGCACAGTGACAACCAATAAATAGACGGGCATGATAAATCAGAAGCTAAAATGGACGTCTACATCAGGGGTAAAAAACGGAAATGGTTAAATTAGATAAGATGATTAAAACCCATTCTAAATTAAAAAAAAGTTTAAGTTATGGAATATTTAACACGTTTGAGATTTGTGAAGAGTCAATGATTTGCTGTTATTAATGTAACGTATTTGTTAAATGATTGTCATGAGCCCTTACCTATAACTACAGACTGAACTCTTCCTAACACTATGTATACTACGCCTCTAAAGAGATAGGGACAAATCAAGCCGAGCTTCTCGGCTTGACGGTCGAACTCTTTGCCTCTGAGCAGAGAGGAACACGGACGAGGCTCCGCCGAAGAGCAGAGTCTCGTTCGGGGAGGTTGACCAACCCGATCCCGTTTATACGGGTTCTACGGGCATTTTTTGCCCGAGTCTACGGGCTCGGGAAACACACGTTAAACTCAGCCTCGTGTGGGGGTGACTAGATACCGAATCGAGCCGAGCTTCTCGCCTTGACTGTCGAACTCTCTGCCTCTGAGCAGAGAGGAAACTGGACGAGGCTCAGCCGAAGGGAAGAGCCTCGTTCAGTCGGCAGGTCGATACTGCTGTCCGGTTTGTGCCCGTCGCAGTGCCCATGCGACTTCTTGGAGCCATGTATGAGAGTTGGATGTAGGACCTGGATCATTACAGTTCTGCATCCTTATTCAACTGCGTAAATCTGAGTCAAATACTTCGTTGCAAAGGTATCTGTCATGGGTCCTTAACTATAACTACAGAATGAACTCTTTCTAACACTATGTATACTACGTCTCTCAAGAGAGAGGGTCGAATCGAGTCGAGCCAGTAGTAGTTCACTCCAAACCAGACTGACAGTCATACTAACACCTTCCACAACTTCTATTATTATTTCGTGTAATATACCTTCGTTATTTATACACTTGTGTTCGTGTTGTTCTTCCTTGGTCCTAAACCGGACAATAAAAATGATATATCACTTCACATGGGAATATGGAAATGAATAAATACACATGGGCAGATAGGAACGGATGTATCTATGTGAGCAGAAGGTGACGAATTGATTGACATGAGCGGATTGAAACGGATAGAAATGAGCGGATGGAGACAAATAAACAGACATGGGCAAATAGAGACGGATAGATGAACATAAGCAGATGGAGACGAATACATAACTATAGGCAGATAGCGACGGATAGATATACGCGGGCAGCTGGAGACGGGTAGATGTACATGGGCAGATAGGTACGTATAGATATACGTGGACAGGTGAAGGCGAATAGAGAGACATGGGCAGATGGAGACGAATAGATAAACATAGGCAGATGGAAACGAATAGATGTACATATGCAGATGGACACGAATAGATGTGCATAGGCAGATAGGGAAGGATAGATGTATATGAGCGGATGGTGACGGATTGAAGGACATGAACGAATTGAGACCGATAGAAATGAGATGATGGCGACGGATAAATAGACATGGGAAAATGGGGAAGGATAGACGTAGATGGGCAGATGGAGACGAATAGATGTACATAGGCAGATAGGGAAGGATAGATGTATAAGAGCGGATGGTGACGGATTGAAGGACATGAACGGATTGTTACCGATAGAAATGAGCTGATGGCGACGGATAAATAGACATGTGGAAATGGGGAAGGATAGACGTAGATGGGCAGATGGAGACGAATAGATGTACATAGGCAGATAGGGAAGGATAGATGTATATGAGCGGATGGTGACGGATTGAAGGACATGGACGGATTGAGACCGATAGAAATGAGCTGATGGGGACGGATAAATAGACATGGGCAAATGGGGAAGGATAGACGTAGATGGGCAGATGGAGACGAATAGATGTACATAGGCAGATAGGGAAGGATAGATGTATATGAGCGGATGTAACGGATTGAAGGACATGAACGGATTGAGACCGTTAGAAATGAGCTGATGGCGACGGATAAATAGACATGGGCAAATGGGGAAGGATAGACTTTGATGGGCAGATGGAGACGAATAGATATACATAGGCAGATAGGGAAGGATAGATGTATATGAGCGGATGGTGACGGATTGAAGGACATGGACGGATTGAGACCGATAGAAATGAGGTGATGGCGATGGATAAATAGACATAGGCAAATGGGAAAGGATAGACGTAGATGGGCAGATGGAGACGAATAGATGTAAATAGGCAGATAGGGAAGGATAGATGTATATGAGCGGATGGTGACGGATTGAAGGACATGACAGGATTGAGACCGATAGAAATGAGCTGATGGCGAAGGATAAATAGACATGGGCAAATGGCGAAGGAAAGACGTAGATGGGCAGATGGAGACGAATAGATGTACATAGGCAGATAGGGAAGGATAGATGTATATGAGTTGATGGTGACGGATTGAAGGACATGAACGGATTGACACCGATAGAAATGAGCTGATGGCGACGGATAAATAGACATGGGCAAATGGGGAAGGATAGACGTAGATGGACAGATGGAGACGAATAGATGTACACAGGAATATAGGGAAGGATAGATGTATATGTGCGGATGGTGACGGATTGAAGGACATGGACGGATTAAGACCGATAGAAATGAACTGATGGCTACGGATAAATAGACATGGGCAAATGGGGAAGGATAGACGTAGATTGGCAGATGGAGACGAATAGATGTACATAGGCAGATAGGGAAGGATAGATGTATATGAGCGGATGGTGACGGATTGAAGGACATGAACGGATTGAGACCGGTAGAAATGAGCTGATGGCGACGGATACATAGACATGGGCAAATGGGGGAGGATAGACATAGATGGGCAGATGGAGACGAATAGATATACATAGGCAGATGGGGAAGGATAGATGTATATGAGAGGATGGTGACGGATTGAAGGACATGAACGGATTGAGACTGATAGAAATGAGCTGATGGCGACGGATAAATAGACATGGGCAAATGGGGAAGGATAGACGTAGATGGGCAGATGGAGACGAATAGATATACATAGGCAGATAGGGAAGGATAGATGTATATGAGAGGATGGTGACGGATTGAAGGACATGAACGGATTGAGACCGATAGAAATGAGCTGATGGCGACGGATAAATAGACATGGGCAAATGGGGAAGGATAGACGTAGATGGGCAGATGGAGACGAATAGATATACATAGGCAGATAGGGAAGGATAGATGTATATGAGCGGATGGTGACGGATTGAAGGACATGAACGGATTGAGACCGATAGAAATGAGCTGATGGCGACGGATAAATAGACATGGGTAAATGGGGAAAGAGAGACTTAGATGGGCAGATGGAGCCGAATAGATATACATAGGTAGAGAGAAGGATAGATATATATGAGAGGATGGTGACTGATTGAAGGACATGAACGGATTGAGACCGATAGAAATGAGCTGATGGCGACGGATAAATAGACATGGGCAAAGGGGGAAGGATAGATAGTAGATGGGCAGATGGAGACGAATAGATGTACATAGGCAGATAGGGGAAGGATAGATGTATATGAGCGGATGGTGACGGATTGAAGGACATGAACGGATTGAGACCGACAGAAATGAGCTGATGGCGACGGATAAATAGACATGGGCAAAGGGGGAAGAATAGACGTAGATGGGCAGATGGAGACGAATAGATGTACATAGGCAGATAGGGAAGGATAGATGTATATGAGCGGATGGTGACGGATTGAAGGACATGAACAGATGGAGACCGAAGAAATGAGCTGATGGCGACGGATAAATAGACATGGGCAAATGGGGAAGGATAGACGTAGATGGGCAGATGGATAGAATAGATACAGATAGGGCAGATATGGACGGATGACGGGAAGGAAAGCGGATTGAGATTGGGATTGATAGAAATGACCGATAGAAATGCTGATGGCGACGGATAAATAGACATGGGCAAATGGGGAAGGATAGACGTAGATGGGCAGATGGAGACGAATAGATGTACATAGGCAGATAGGGAAGGATAGATGTATATGAGCGGATGGTGACGGATTGAAGGACATGAACGGATTGAGACCGATAGAAATGAGCTGATGGCGACGGATAAATAGACATGGGCAAATGGGGAAGGATAGACGTAGATGGGCAGATGGAGACGAATAGATGTACATAGGCAGATAGGGAAGGATAGATGTATATGAGCGGATGGTGACGGATTGAAGGACATGAACGGATTGAGACCGATAGAAATGAGCTGATGGCGACGGATAAATAGACATGGGCAAATGGGGAAGGATAGACGTAGATGGGCAGATGGAGACGAATAGATGTACATAGGCAGATAGGGAAGGATAGATGTATATGAGCGGATGGTGACGGATTGAAGGACATGAACGGATTGGACCGATAGATAAATGAGCTGATGACGGATAAATGGATAGGGCGCAAATGGGGAAGGATAGACGTAGATGGGCAGATGGAGACGAATAGATATACAGGCAGATGGGGGAAGGATAGATGTATATGAGCGGATGGTGACGGATTGAAGGACATGAACGGATTGAGACCGACAGAAATGAGCTGATGGCGACGGATAAATAGACATGGGCAAATGGGGAAGGACAGACGTAGATGGGCAGATAGAGACGAATAGATTTACATAGGCAGATAGTGAAGGATAAATGTATATGTGCAGATGGTGGCGGATTGAAGGACATGAACGGTTTGAGACCGATAGAAATGAGCTGATGGCAACGGATGAATAGACATGGGCAAATGGGGAAGGATAGACGTAGATGGGCAGATGGAGACGAATAGATGTACATAGGCAGATAGAGAAGGATAGATGTATATGAGCGGATGGTGACGGATTGAAGGACATGGGGAAGGAACGGATTGAGACCGATAGAAATGAGCTGATGGCGACGGATAAATAGACATGGGCAAATGGGGAAGGATAGACGTAGATGGGCAGATGGAGACGAATAGATGTACATAGGCAGATAGGGAAGGATAGATGTATATGAGCGGATGGTGACGGATTGAAGGACATGAACGGATTGAGACCGATAGAAATGAGCTGATGGCGACGGATAAATAGACATGGGCAAATGGGGAAGGATAGACGTAGATGGGCAGATGGAGACGAATAGATATACATAGGCAGATAGGGAAGGATAGATGTATATGAGCGGATGGTGACGGATTGAAGGACATGAACGGATTGAGACCGATAGAAATGAGCTGATGGCGACGGATAAATAGACATGGGCAAATGGGGAAGGATAGACGTAGATGGGCAGATGGAGACGAATAGATTTACATAGGCAGATAGGGAAGGATAGATGTATATGAGCGGATGGTGACGGATTGAAGGACATGAACGGATTGAGACCGATAGAAATGAGCTGATGGCGACGGATAAATAGACATGGGCAAATGGGGAAGGATAGACGTAGATGGGCAGATGGAGACGAATAGATGTACATAGGCAGATAGGGAAGGATAGATGTATATGAGAGGATGGTGACGGATTGAAGGACATGAACGGATTGAGACCGATAGAAATGAGCTGATGGCGACGGATAAATAGACATGGGCAAATGGGGAAGAATAGACGTAGATGGGCAGATGGAGACGAATAGATGTACATAGGCAGATAGGGAAGGATAGATGTATATGAGCGGATGGTGACGGATTGAAGGACATGAACAGATTGAGACCGATAGAAATGTGCTGATGGCGACGGATAAATAGACATGGGCAAATGGGGGAAGGATAGACGTAGATGGGCAGATGGAGACGAATAGATATACATAGGCAGATGGGGAAGGATAGATGTATATGAGAGGATGGTGACGGATTGAAGGACATGAACGGATTGAGACCGATAGAAATGAGCTGATGGCGACAGATAAATAGACATGGGCAAATGGGGAAGGATAGACGTAGATGGGCAGATGGAGACGAAAGATTTACATAGGCAGATAGGGAAGGATAGATGTATATGAGCGGATGGTGACGGATTGAAGGACATGAACGGATTGAGACCGATAGAAATGAGCTGATGGCGACGGATAAATAGACATGGGCAAATGGGGAAGGATAGACGTAGATGGGCGAGATGGAGACGAATAGATTTACATAGGCAGATAGGGAAGGATAGATGTATATGAGCGGATGGTGACGGATTGAAGGACATGAACGGATTGAGACCGATAGAAATGAGCTGATGGCGACGGATAAATAGACATGGGCAAATGGGGAAGGATAGACGTAGATGGGCAGATGGAGACGAATAGATTTACATAGGCAGATAGGGAAGGATAGATGTATATGAGCGGAGGGTGACCGATTGTAGTACATGAACGGATTGAGACCGATAGAAATGAGCTGATGGCGACGGATAAATAGACATGGGCAAATGGGGAAGGATAGACGTAGATGGGCAGATGGAGACGAATAGATATACATAGGCAGATAGGGGGAAGGATAGATGTATGAAAGGAGAACGGATGGTGACGGATTGAGGTGGACATGGGAAGGATAGACGTAGATGGGAACGGATTGAGACCGAGGCAGATAGAGAAGGAGAAATGAGCTGATGGCGACGGATAAATAGAAAGACATGGGCAAATGGGGAAGGATAGACGTAGATGGGCAGATAGAGACGAATAGATTTACATAGACAGATAGGGAAGTATAGATGTATATGAGCGGATGTAACGGATTGACGGACATGAACGGATTGAGACCGATAGAAATGAGCTGATGGCGACGGATAAATAGACATGGGCAAATGGGGAAGGATAGACGTAGATGGGCAGATGGAGACGAATAGATATACATAGGCAGATAGGGAAGGATAGATGTATATGAGCGGATGGTGACGGATTGAAGGACATGAACGGATTGAGACCGATAGAAATGAGCTGTTGGCGACGGATAAATAGACATGTGTAAATGGGAAAGGATAGACGTAGATGGGCAGATAGAGACGAATATATTTACATAAGCAGATAGGGAAGGATAAATGTATATGAGCGGATCGTGACGGATTGAAGGACATGAACGGATTGAGACCGATAGAAATGAGCTGTTGGTGACGGATAAATAGACATGGGTAAATGGGGAAGGATAGACGTAGATGGGCAGATGGAGACGAATAGATATACATAAGCAGATAGGGAGGGATAGATGTATATGAGCGGATCGTGACGGATTGAAGGACATGAACGGATTGAGACCGACAGAAATGAGCTGATGGCGACGGATAAATAGACATGGGCAAATGGGGAAGGATAGACGTAGATGGGCAGATAGAGACGAATATATTTACATAGGCAGATAGGGAAGGATAGATGTATATGAGCGGATGGTGACGGATTGAAGGACATGAACGGATTGAGACCGATAGAAATGAGCTGATGGCGACGGATAAATAGACATGGGCAAATGGGGAAGGATAGACGTAGATGGGCAGATAGAGACGAATAGATTTACATAGGCAGATAGGGAAGGATAGATGTATATGAGCGGATGGTGACGGATTGAAGGACATGAACGGATTGAGACCGATAGAAATGAGCTGATGGCGACGGATAAATAGACATGGGCAAATGGGGAAGGATAGACGTAGATGGGCAGATAGAGACGAATAGATTTACATAGGCAGATAGGGAAGGATAGATGTATATGAGCGGATGGTGACGGATTGAAGGACATGAACGGATTGAGACCGATAGAAATGAGCTGATGGCGACGGATAAATAGACATGGGCAAATGGGGAAGGATAGACGTAGATGGGCAGATGGAGACGAATAGATATACATAGGCAGATAGGGAAGGATAGATGTATATGAGCGGATGGTGGCGGATTGAAGGACATGAACGGATTGAGACCGATAGAAATGAGCTGATGGCGACGGATAAATAGACATGGGCAGATGGGGAATGATAGACGTAGATGGGCAGATAGAGACGAATAGATTTACATAGGCAGATAGGGAAGGATAGATGTATATGTGCGGATGGTGACGGATTGAAGGACATGAACGGATTGAGACCGACAGAAATGAGCTGATGGCGACGGATAAATAGACATGGGCAAATGGGGAAGGATAGACGTAGATGGGCAGATAGAGACGAATAGATTTACATAGGCAGATTGGGAAGTATAGATGTATATGAGCGGATGTAACGGATTGAAGGACATGAACGGATTGAGACCGATAGAAATGAGCTGATGGCGACGGATAAATAGACATGGGTAAATGGGGAAGGATAGAAATGGGGATAGAGACGAATAGATTTACGTAGGCAGATGGGCAGATGGAGACGGAATGACGGATGAAGGACATGAACGGATTGAGACTGACAGAAATGAGCAGATGGGGAAGGATAAATAGACATGGGTAGGATAGACGGATGGAGACGAATAGGACATAGGCAGATAGGGAAGGGACATATGAACGGATTGAAGGATGAACGATTGAGATAGAAATGAGCTGATGGCGACGGATAAATAGACATGGGCAAATGGGGAAGGATAGACGTAGATGGGCAGATGGAGACGAATAGATTTACATAGGCAGATAGGGAAGGATAGATGTATATGAGCGGATGGTGACGGATTGAAGGACATGAACGGATTGAGACCGATAGAAATGAGCTGATGGCGACGGATAAATAGACATGGGCAAATGGGGAAGGATAGACGTAGATGGGCAGATGGAGACGAATAGATTTACATAGGCAGATAGGGAAGGATAGATGTATATGAGCGGATGGTGACGGATTGAAGGACATGAACGGATTGAGACCGATAGAAATGAGCTGATGGCGACGGATAAATAGACATGGGCAAATGGGAAGGGGAGAGGATGGAGACGTAGATGGGCAGATGATGAGAGAGGATGGTGACGGATAGATTGAGACTGATAGAAATGAGCTGATGGCGACGGGAAGGATAGATAGATGGGCAGATGGAGAGCGGATGGTAGGCACGGATTAATGAGAGGAAGGACATGAAGGACATGAACGATTGAGACCGACAGAAATGAGCTGATGGCGACGGATAAATAGACATGGGCAAATGGGGAAGGATAGACGTAGATGGGCAGATGGAGACGAATAGATTTACATAGGCAGATAGGGAAGGATAGATGTATATGAGCGGATGGTGACGGATTGAAGGACATGAACGGATTGAGACCGATAGAAATGAGCTGATGGCGACGGATAAAAGACATGGGCAAATGGGGAAGGATAGACGTAGATGGGCAGATAGAGACGAATAGATTTTCATAGGCAGATAGGGAAGGATAGATGTATATGAGCGGATGGTGACGGATTGTAGGACATGAACGGATTGAGACCGATAGAAATGAGATGATGGCGACGGATAAATAGACATGGGAAAATGGGGAAGGATAGACGTAGATGGGCAGATGGAGACGAATAGATGTAAATAGGCAGATAGGGAAGGATAGATGTATATGAGCGGATGGTGACGGATTGAAGGACATGGACGGATTGAGACCGACAGAATTGATCTGATGGCGACGGATAAAGAGACATGGGCAAATAGCGAAGGATAGACGTAGATGGGCAGATGGAGACGAATAGATTTACATAGGCAGATAGGGAAGGATAGATGTATATATGCGGATGGTGACGGATTGAAGGACATGAACGGATTGAGACCGACAGAAATGAGCTGATGGCGACGGATAAAGAGACATGGGCAAATAGGGAAGGATAGACGTAGATGGGCAGATAGAGACGAATAGATATACATAGGCAGATAGGGAAGTATAGATGTATATGAGCGGATGTGACGGATTGAAGGACATGAACGGATTGAGACCGATAGAAATGAGCTGATGGCGACGGATAAATAGACATGGGCAAATGGGGAAGGATAGACGTAGATGGGCAGATAGAGACGAATAGATATACATAGGCAGATAGGGAAGGATAGATGTATATGTGCGGATGGTGACGGATTGAAGGACATGAACGGATTGAGACCGACAGAAATGAGCTGATGGCGACGGATAAATAGACATGGGCAAATGGGGAAGGATAGACGTAGATGGGCAGATAGAGACGAATATATTTACATAGGCAGATAGGGAAGGATAGATGTATATGAGCGGATGGTGACGGATTGAAGGACATGAACGGATTGAGACCGATAGAAATGAGCTGTTGGCGACGGATAAATAGACATGGGTAAATGGGGAAGGATAGACGTAGATGGGCAGATAGAGACGAATATATTTACATAGGCAGATAGGGAAGGATAGATGTATATGAGCGGATCGTGACGGATTGAAGGACATGAACGGATTGAGACCGACAGAAATGAGCTGATGGCGACGGATAAATAGACATGGGCAAATGGGGAAGGATAGACGTAGATGGGCAGATAGAGACGAATATATTTACATAGGCAGATAGGGAAGGATAGATGTATATGAGCGGATGGTGACGGATTGAAGGACATGAACGGATTGAGACTGACAGAAATGAGCTGATGGCGACGGATAAATAGACATGGGCAAAATGGGGAAGGATAGACGTAGATGGGCAGATGGAGACGAATAGATTTACATAGGCAGATAGGGAAGGATAGATGTATATGAGCGGATGGTGACGGATTGAAGGACATGAACGGATTGAGACCGATAGAAATGAGCTGATGGCGACGGATAAATAGACATGGGCAAATGGGGAAGGATAGACGGAGATGGGCAGATGGAGACACATAGATATACATAGGCAGATAGGGAAGGATAGATGTATATGAGTGGATGGTGACGGATTGAAGGACATGAACGGATTGAGACCGATAGAAATGAGCTGATGGCGATGGATAAATAGACATGGGCAAATGGGGAAGGATAGACGTAGATGGGCAGATGGAGACGAATAGATATATAGGCAGATTGGGAAGGATAGATGTATATGAGCGGATGGTGACGGATTGAAGGACATGAACGGATTGAGACCGATAGAAATGAGCTGATGGCGACGGATAAATAGACATGGGCAAATGGGGAAGGATAGACGTAGATGGGCAGATAGAGACGAATAGATTTACATAGGCAGATAGGGAAGGATAGATGTATATGAGCGGATGGTGACGGATTGAAGGACATGAACGGATTGAGACCGATAGAAATGAGCTGATGGCGACGGATAAATAGACATGGGTAAATGGGGAAGGATAGACGTAGATGGGCAGATGGAGACGAATAGATGTACATAGGCAGATTGGGAAGTATAGATGTATATGAGCGGATGGTGATGGATTGAAGGACATGAACGGATTGGAGACCGATAGAAATGAGCTGATGGCGACGGATAAATAGACATGGGCAAATGGGGAAGGATAGACGTAGATGGGCAGATGGAGACGAATAGATTTACATAGGCAGATAGGGAAGTATAGATGTATATGAGCGGATGTAACCGATTGAAGGACATGAACGTATTGAGACCGATAGAAATGAGCTGATGGCGACGGATAAATAGACATGGGCAAATGGGGAAGGATAGACGTAGATGGGCAGATGGAGACGAATAGATGTACATAGGCAGATAGGGAAGGATAGATGTATATGAGCGGATGGTGACGGATTGAAGGACATGAACGGATTGAGACCGTTAGAAATGAGCTGATGGCGACGGATTAATAGACATGGGCAAATGGGGAAGGATAGACGTAGATGGGCAGATAGAGACGAATAGATATACATAGGCAGATAGGGAAGGATAGATGTATATTTGAGGATGGTGACGGATTGAAGGACATGAACGGATTGAGACCGATAGAAATGAGCTGATGGCGACGGATAAATAGACATGGGCAAATGGGGAAGGATAGACGTAGATGGGCAGATGGAGACGAATAGATTTACATAGGCAGATAGGGAAGGATAGATGTATATGAGGATGGTGACGGATTGAAGGACATGAACGGATTGAGACCGACAGAAATGAGCTGATGGCGACGGATAAATAGACATGGGCAATGGGGGGAAGGATAGACGTAGATGGGCAGATGGAGACGAATAGATTTACATAGGCAGAAGGGGGAAGGATAGATGTATGGATGACATGGAACGGATGTGACGGATTGGAAGGACATGGAACGGATTGAGACGACAGAAATGAGCTGATGGCGACGGATAAATAGACATGGGCAAATGGGGGGGAAGGATAGAGGTAGATGGGCATGAAGATTGAGAGACGAATAGATTTGGCGACGATAAACAAAGGCAGATGGGGAAGGATAGATGTATATGAGCGGATGGTGCGAGGATGATTGAAGGACATGAACGGATTGAGACTGATAGAAATGAGCTGATGGCGACGGATAAAAGACATGGGCAAATGGGGAAGGATAGACGTAGATGGGCAGATGGAGACGAATAGATATACATAGGCAGATAGGGAAGGATAGATGTATATGAGCGGATGGTGACGGATTGAAGGACATGAACGGATTGAGACCGACAGAAATGAGCTGATGGCGACGGATAAATAGACATGGGCAAATGGGGAAGGATAGACGTAGATGGGCAGATAGAGACGAATAGATTTACATAGGCAGATAGGGAAGGATAGATGTATATGAGCGGATGGTGACGGATTGAAGGACATGAACGGATTGAGACCGACAGAAATGAGCTGATGGCGACGGATAAATAGACATGGGCAAATGGGGAAGGATAGACGTAGATGGACAGATGGAGACGAATAGATTTACATAGGCAGATAGGGAAGGATAGATGTATATGAGCGGATGGTGACGGATTGAAGGACATGAACGGATTGAGACCGATAGAAATGAGCTGTTGGCGACGGATAAAAAGACATGGGTAAATGGGGAAGGATAGACGGAGATGGGCAGATGGAGACACATAGATATACATAGGCAGATAGGGAAGGATAGATGTATATGAGCGGATCGTGACGGATTGAAGGACATGAACGGATTGAGACTGACAGAAATGAGCTGATGGCGACGGATAAATAGACATGGGTAAATGGGGAAGGATAGACGTAGATGGGCAGATAGAGACGAATATATTTACATAGGCAGATAGGGAAGGATAGATGTATATGAGCGGATGGTGACGGATTGAAGGACATGAACGGATTGAGACCGATAGAAATGAGCTGATGGCGACGGATAAATAGACATGGGCAAATGGTGAAGGATAGACGTAGATGGGCAGATGAGACGAACAGAATAGATAGGCAGATAGGGAAGGATAGATGTATATGAGCGGATGGTGACGGATTGAAGGACATGAACGGATTGAGACCGACAGAAATGAGCTGATGGCGACGGATAAACAGACATGGGGAAATGGGGAATGAGGAATAGACGGGAAGGATGGGCAGATGGAGACGAATAGATGAGACCGATAGAAATGAGGCACGGATAGACATGGGAGGAGGATAGACGAATAGATGTATGGGCAGATAGGGAAGGATGGAGCGGACGGATTGAAGGACATGAACGGATTGAGACCGATAGAAATGAGCTGATGGCGACGGATAAATAGACATGGGCAAATGGGGAAATAGACGTAGATGGGCAGATGGAGACGAATAGATTTACATAGGCAGATGGGAAGGATAGATGTATAAGGAGCGGATGGTGACGGATTGAAGGACATGAACGGATTGAGACCGATAGAAATGAGTTGATGGCGACGGATAAATAGACATGGGCAAATGGGGAAGGATAGACGTAGATGGGCAGATGGAGACGAATAGATTTACATAGGCAGATAGGGAAGGATAGATGTATATGGAGCGGATGGTGACGGATTGAAGGACATGAACGGATTGAGACTGACAGAAATGAGCTGATGGCGACGGATAAAATAGACATGGGCAAATGGGGAAGGATAGACGTAGATGGGCAGATGGAGACGAATAGATTTACATAGGCAGATAGGGAAGGATAGATGTATATGAGCGGATGGTGACGGATTGAAGGACATGAACGGATTGAGACCGATAGAAATGAGCTGATGGCGACGGATAAAAGAGACATGGGCAAATGGGGAAGGATAGACGTAGATGGGCAGATGGAGACGAATATATTTACATAGGCAGATAGGGAAGGATAGATGTATAGGAGCGGATGGTGACGGATTGAAGGACATGAACGGATTGGAGACCGACAGAAATGAGCTGATGGCGACGGATAAATAGACATGGAAAAATGGGGAAGGATAGACGTAGATGGGCAGATGGAGACGAATAGATGTACATAGGCAGATGGGGAAGGATAGATGTAGATGAGCGGGGATGGTGACGGATTGAAGGACATGAACGGATTGAGACCGACAGAAATGAGACTGATGGCGACGGATAAATAGACATGGGCAAATGGGGAAGGATAGACGTAGATGGGCAGATAGAGACGAATAGATTTACATAGGCAGATAGGGAAGGATAGATGTATATGAGCGGATGGTGACGGATTGAAGGACATGAACGGATTGAGACCGATAGAAATGAGCTGATGGCGACGGATAAATAGAACATGGGCAAATGGGGAAGGATAGACGTAGATGGGCAGATGGAGACGAATAGATTACATAGGCAGATAGGGAAGGATAGATGTATATGAGCGGATGGTGACGGATTGAAGGACATGAACGGATTGGAGACCGATAGAAATGAGCTGATGGCGACGGATAAATAGACATGGGCAAATGGGGAAGGATAGACGTAGATGGGCAGATGGAGACGAATAGATTTACATAGGCAGATAGGGAAGGATAGATGTATATGAGCGGATGGTGACGGATTGAAGGACATGAACGGATTGAGACCGATAGAAATGAGCTGATGGCGACGGATAAAATAGACATGGGCAAATGGGGAAGGATAGACGTAGATGGGCAGATGGAGACGAATAGATTTACATAGGCAGATAGGGAAGGATAGATGTATATGAGCGGATGGTGACGGATTGAAGGACATGAACGGATTGAGACTGATAGAAATGAGCTTGGAGACGGATAAATAGACATGGGCAAATGGGGAAGGATAGACGTAGATGGGCAGATAGAGACGAATAGATTTACATAGGCAGATAGGGAAGGATAGATGTATATGAGCGGATGGTGACGGATTGAAGGACATGAACGGATTGAGACTGATAGAAATGAGCTGATGGCGACGGATAAAAGACATGGGCAAATGGGAAAGGACAGACGTAGATGGGCAGATAGAGACGAATAGATTTACATAGGCAGATAGGGAAGGATAGATGTATATGTGCGGATGGTGGCGGATTGAAGGACATGAACGGATTGAGACCGATAGAAATGAGCTGATGGCGACGGATAAATAGACATGGGCAAATGGGGAAGGATAGACGAGATGGGCAGATAGAGACGAATAGATTTACATAGGCAGATAGGGAAGGATAGATGTATATGTGCGGATGGTGACGGATTGAAGGACATGAACGGATTGAGACCGACAGAAATGAGCTGATGGCGACGGATAAATAGACATGGGCAAATGGGGAAGAATAGACGTAGATGGGCAGATGGAGACGAATAGATTTACATAGGCAGATAGGGAAGGATAGATATATATGAGCGGATGGTGACGGATTGAAGGACATGAACGGATTGAGACTGATAGAAATGAGCTGATGGCGACGGATAAATAGACATGGGCAAATGGGGAAGGATGGGCAGACGTAGATGGGCAGATAGAGACGAATAGATATACATAGGCAGATAGGGAAGGATAGATGTATATTTGAGGATGGTGACGGCTTGAAGGACATGAACGGATTGAGACCGATAGAAATGAGTTGATGGCGACGGATAAATAATGGGCAAATGGGGAAGGATAGACGTAGATGGGCAGATGGAGACGAATAGATGTACAAAGGCAGATAGGGAAGGATAGATGTATATGAGCGGATCATTACGGATTGAAGGACAGGAACGGATTGAGACCGATAGAAATGAGCTGATGGCGACGGATAAATAGACATGGGCAAATGGGGAAGGATAGACGTAGATGGGCAGATGGAGACGAATAGATATACATAGGCAGATAGGGAAGGATAGATGTATATGAGAGGATGGTGACGGATTGAAGGACATGAACGGATTGAGACCGATAGAAATGAGCTGATGGCGACGGATAAATAGACATGGGCAAATGGGGAAGGATAGACGTAGATGGGCAGATAGAGACGAATAGATTTACATAGGCAGATAGGGAAGGATAGATGTATATGTGCGGATGGTGGCGGATTGAAGGACATGAACGGATTGAGACCGATAGAAATGAGCTGATGGTGACGGATAAATAGACATTGGCAGATGGGGAATGATAGAGGTAGATGGGCAGATGGAGACGAATATATTTACATAGGCAGATAGGTAAGTATAGATGTATATGAGCGGATGGTGACGGATTGAAGGACATGAACGGATTGAGACCGACAGAAATGAGCTGATGGCGACGGATAAATAGACATGGGCAAATGGGGAAGGATAGAAGTAGATGGGCAGATAGAGACGAATATATTTACATAGGCAGATAGGGAAGGATAGATGTATATGAGCGGATGGTGACGGATTGAAGGACATGGAACGGATTGAGACCGATAGAAATGAGCTGATGGCGACGGATAAATAGACATGGGCAAATGGGGAAGGATAGACGTAGATGGGCAGATGGAGACGAATAGATTTACATAGGCAGATAGGGAAGGATAGATGTATATGAGAGGATGGTGACGGATTGAAGGACATGAACGGATTGAGACCGACAGAAATGAGCTTGATGGCGACGGATAAATAGACATGGGCAAATGGGGAAGGATAGACGTAGATGGGCAGATGGAGACGAATAGATTTACATAGGCAGATAGGGAAGGATAGATGTATATATGAGCGGATGGTGACGGATTGAAGGACATGAACGGATTGAGACCGATAGAAATGAGCTGATGGCGACGGATAAATAGAGACATGGGCAAATGGGAAGGATAGACGTAGATGGGCAGATGGAGACGAATAGATTTACATAGGCAGATAGGGAAGGATAGATGTATATGAGCGGATGGTGACGGATTGAAGGACATGAACGGATTGGAGACCGATAGAAATGAGCTGATGGCGACGGATAAATAGACATGGGGCAAATGGGGGAAGGATAGACGTAGATGGGCAGATGGAGACGAATAGATTATACATGAGGCAGAGATAGGGAAGGATGAGATGAAATATATGAGCGGATGGTGGCGGATTGAAGGACATGAACGGATTGGAGATAGGATGGGGAAATGAGCTGATGGCGACGGGATAAATAGACATGGGCAAATGGGGAAGGATAGACGTAGATGGGCAGATGGAGACGAATAGATGTACATAGGCAGATAGGGAAGGATAGATGTATATGAGCGGATGGTGACGGATTGAAGGACATGAACGGATTGAGACCGATAGAAATGAGCTGATGGCGACGGATAAATAGACATGGGCAAATGGGGGAAGGATAGACGTAGATGGGCAGATGGAGACGAATAGATATACATAGGCAGATAGGGAAGGATGGATGTATATGAGCGGATGGTGACGGATTGAAGGACATGAACGGATTGAGACTGATAGAAATGAGCTGATGGCGACGGATAAAAGACATGGGCAAATGGGGAAGGATAGACGTAGATGGGCAGATGGAGACGAATAGATTTACATAGGCAGATAGGGAAGGATAGATGTATATGAGCGGATGGTGACGGATTGAAGGACATGAACGGATTGAGACCGATAGAAATGAGCTGATGGCGACGGATAAATAGACATGGGCAAATGGGGAAGGATAGACGTAGATGGGCAGATGGAGACGAATAGATTTACATAGGCAGATAGGGAAGGATAGATGTATATGAGCGATGGTGACGGATTGAAGGACATGAACGGATTGAGACCGATAGAAATGAGCTGATGGCGACGGATAAATAGACATGGGCAAATGGGGAAGGATAGACGTAGATGGGCAGATGGAGACGAATAGATATAGGGGGCAGATAGGGAAGGATAGATGTATATGAGCGGATGGTGACGGATTGAAGGACATGAACGGATTGAGACCGATAGAAATGAGCTGATGGCGACGGATAAATAGACATGGGCAAATGGGGAAGGATAGACGTAGATGGGCAGATGGAGACGAATAGATTTACATAGGCAGATAGGGAAGGATAGATGTATATGAGCGGATGGTGACGGATTGAAGGACATGAACGGATTGAGACCGATAGAAATGAGCTGATGGCGACGGATAAATAGACATGGGCAAATGGGGAAGGATAGACGTAGATGGGCAGATGGAGACGAATAGATTTACATAGGCAGATAGGGAAGGATAGATGTATATGAGCGGATGGTGACGATTGAAGGACATGAACGGATTGAGACCGATAGAAATGAGCTGATGGCGACGGATAAATAGACATGGGCAAATGGGAAGGAGAGACGTAGATGGGCAGATGGAGACGAATAGATGTACATAGGCAGATGGGGAAGGATAGATGTATATGAGCGGATGGTGACGGATTGAAGGACATGAACGGATTGAGACCGATAGAAATGAGCTGATGGCGACGGATAAATAGACATTGGCAAATGGGGAAGGATAGACGTAGATGGGCAGATAGAGACGAATAGATTTACATAGGCAGATAGGGAAGGATAGATGTATATGAGCGGATGGTGACGGATTGAAGGACATGAACGGATTGAGACCGATAGAAATGAGCTGATGGCGACGGATAAATAGACATGGGCAAATGGGGAAGGATAGACGTAGATGGGCAGATGGAGACGAATAGATATACATAGGCAGATAGGGAAGGATAGATGTATATGAGCGGATCGTGACGGATTGAAGGACATGAACGGATTGAGACCGACAGAAATGAGCTGATGGCGACGGATAAATAGACATGGGCAAATGGGGAAGGATAGAAGTAGATGGGCAGATAGAGACGAATATATTTACATAGGCAGATAGGGAAGGATAGATGTATATGAGCGGATGGTGACGGATTGAAGGACATGAACGGATTGAGACCGATAGAAATGAGCTGTTGGCGACGGATAAATAGACATGGGCAAATGGGGAAGGATAGACGTAGATGGGCAGATAGAGACGAATAGATTTACATAGGCAGATAGGGAAGGATAGATGTATATGTGCGGATGGTGGCGGATTGAAGGACATGAACGGATTGAGACCGACAGAAATGAGCTGGATGGCGACGGATAAATAGACATGGGCAAATGGGGAAGGATAGACGTAGATGGGCAGATGGAGACGAATAGATTTACATGAGGCAGATAGGGAAGGATAGATGTATATGAGCGGATGGTGACGGATTGAAGGACATGAACGGATTGAGACCGATAGAAATGAGCTGATGGCGACGGATAAATAGACATGGGCAAATGGGGAAGGATAGACGTAGATGGGCAGATGGAGACGAATAGATATACATAGGCAGATAGGGAAGGATAGATGTATATGAGCGGATGGTGACGGATTGAAGGACATGAACGGATTGAGACCGATAGAAATGAGCTGATGGCGACGGATAATAGATGGCGAAGGGATAAATGGGCATGGGCAAATGGGGAAGGGATAGAGGATAGATGGGCGGATGGAGACGAATGAAATAGATGATAGAAATGAGCTGGTGGCGAGATAGACAGGGATAGACGTAGAGGATGGAGATGTATATATGAGGGAAGGATAGATGTGAGACGATGGTGAAGGACATGAACGGATTGAGACCGATAGAAATGAGCTGATGGCGACGGATAAATAGACATGGGCAAATGGGGAAGGAGAGACGTAGATGGGCAGATGGAGACGAAATAGATTTACATAGGCAGATAGGGAAGGATAGATGTATATGAGGATGGTGACGGATTGAAGGACATGAACGGATTGAGACCGATAGAAATGAGCTGATGGCGACGGATAAATAGACATGGGGCAAATGGGGAAGGATAGACGTAGATGGGCAGATGGAGACGAATAGATTTACATAGGCAGATGGGAAGGATAGATGTATATGAGCGGATGGTGACGGATTGAAGGACATGAACGGATTGAGACCGATAGAAATGAGCTTGATGGCGACGGATAATAGACATGGGCAAATGGGGAAGGATAGATGTAGATGGGCAGATGGAGACGAATAGATATACATAGGCAGATAGGGAAGGATAGATGTATATGAGGATGGTGACGGATTGAAGGACATGAACAGATTGAGACCGATAGAAATGAGCTGATGGCGACGGATAAATAGACATGGGCAAATGGGGAAGGATAGACGTAGATGGGCAGATGGGAGACGAATAGATATACATAGGCAGATATGGGAAGGATAGATGTATAGGAGCGGATGGTGACGGATTGAAGGACATGAACGGATTGAGACCGATAGAAATGAGCTGATGGCGACGGATAAATAGACATGGGCAAATGGGGAAGGATAGACGTAGATGGGCAGATGGAGACGAATAGATGTACATAGGCAGATAGGGAAGGATAGATGTATATGAGCGGATGGTGACGGATTGAAGGACATGGAACGGATTGAGACCGATAGAAATGAGCTGATGGCGACGGATAAATAGACATGGGCAAATGGGGAAGGATAGACGTAGATGGGGCAGATGGAGACGAATAGATTTACATAGGCAGATAGGGAAGGATAGATGTATATGAGCGGATGGTGACGGATTGAAGGACATGAACGGATTGAGACCGATAGAAATGAGCTGATGGCGACGGAGATGAATACATGGGCAAATGGGGAAAGGATAGACGGAGATGGGCAGATGGAAAGACGAATAGATGGGTAAATACATAGGCAGATGGGGAAGGATAGATGTACAGGCAGATGGGAAGGATGGTGACGGATTGAAGGACATGAACGGATTGAGACCGATAGAAATGAGCTGATGGCGACGGATAAAAGACATGGGCAAATGGGGAAGGATAGACGTAGATGGGCAGATGGAGACGAATAGATTTACATAGGCAGATAGGGAAGTATAGATGTATATGAGGGGATGGTGACGGATTGAAGGACATGAACGGATTGAGACCGATAGAAATGAGCTGATGGCGACGGATAAATAGACATGGGCAAATGGGAAAGGATAGACGTAGATGGGCAGATGGAGACGAATATATTTACATAGGCAGATAGGGAAGGATAGATGTATATGAGCGGATGGTGACGGATTGAAGGACATGAACGGATTGAGACCGATAGAAATGAGCTGATGGCGACGGATAAATACACATGGGCAAATGGGGAAGGATAGACGTAGATGGGCAGATGGGAGACGAATAGATATACATAGGCAGATTGGGAAGGATAGATGTATATGAGCGGATGGTGACGGATTGAAGGACATGAACGGATTGAGACCGATAGGAATTAGCTGATGGCGACTGATAAATAGACATGGGCAAATGGGAAGGGATTGACGTAGATGGGCAGATAGAGACGAATAGATGTACATAGGCAGATAGGGAAGGATAGATATATATGAGCGCATCGTGACGGATTGAAGGACATGAACGGATTGAGACCGACAGAAATGAGCTGATGGCGACGGATAAAGAGACATGGGCAAATAGGGAAGGATAGACGTATATGGGCAGATAGAGACGAATAGATTTACATAGGCAGATAGGGAATTATAGATGTATATGAGAGCATGGTGACGGATTGAAGGACATGAACGGATTGAGACCGATAGAAATGAGCTGATGGCGACGGATAAATAGACATGGGCAAATGGGGAAGGATAGACGTAGATGGGCAGATGGAGACGAATAGATGTACATAGGCAGATAGGGAAGGATAGATGTATATGAGCGGATGGTGACGGATTGAAGGACATGAACAGATTGAGACCGATAGAAATGTGCTGATGGCGACGGATAAATAGACATGGGCAAATGGGGAAGGATAGACGTAGATGGGCAGATGGAGACGAATAGATATACATAGGCAGATAGGGAAGGATAGATGTATATGAGCGGATGGTGACGGATTGAAGGACATGAACGGATTGAGACCGATAGAAATGAGCTGATGGCGACGGATAAATAGACATGGGCAAATGGGGAAGGGAGACGTAGATGGGCAGATGGAGACGAATAGATGTACATAGGCAGATGGGGAAGGATAAGATGTATATGAGCGGATGGTGACGGATTGAAGGACATGAACGGATTGAGACCGATAGAAATGAGCTGATGGCGACGGATAAATAGACATGGGCAAATGGGGGAAGGATTGACGTAGATGGGCAGATGGAGACGAATAGATTTATATAGGCAGATAGGGAAGGATAGATGTAGATGAGCGGATGGTGACGGATTGAAGGACATGAACGGATTGAGACCGTTAGAAATGAGCTGATGGCGACGGATAAATAGACATGGGCAAATGGGGAAGGATAGACGTAGATGGGCAGATGGAGACGAATAGATGTACATAGGCAGATAGGGAAGGATAGATGTAAGTGAGCGGATGGTGACGGATTGAAGGACATGAACGGATTGAGACCGATAGAAATGAGCTGATGGCGACGGATAAATAGACATGGGCAAATGGGAAGGATAGACGTAGATGGGCAGATGGAGACGAATAGATTTACATAGGCAGATAGGGAAGGATAGATGTATATGAGCGGATGGTGACGGATTGAAGGACATGAACGGATTGAGACCGACAGAAATGAGCTGATGGCGACGGATAAATAGACATGGGCAAATGGGGAAGGATAGACGTAGATGGGCAGATGGAGACGAATGGATTTACATAGGCAGATGGGAGGATAGATGTATATGAGCGGATGGTGACGGATTGAAGGGCAGAACGGATTGAGACCGATAGAAATGAGTTGATGGCGACGGATAAATAGACATGGGTAAATGGGGGAAGGATAGACGTAGATGGGCAGATGGAGACGAATAGATATACATAGGCAGATAGGGAAGGATAGAAGGAGCGGATGTGACGGATTGAAGGACATGAACGGATTGAGACCGATAGAAATGAGCTGATGGCGACGGATAAATAGACATGGGCAAATGGGGAAAGGATAGATGAGTAGATGGGCAGATAGAGACGAATAGATGTACATAGGCAGATAGGGAAGGATAGATATATATGGAGCGGATGGTGACGGATTGAAGGACATGAACGGATTGAGACCGATAGAAATGAGCTGATGGCGACGGATAAATAGACATGGGCAAATGGGGAAGGATAGACGTAGATGGGCAGATGGAGACGAATAGATTTACATAGGCAGATAGGGAAGGATAGATGTATATGAGCGGATGGTGACGGATTGAAGGACATGAACGGATTGAGACCGATAGAAATGAGCTGATGGCGACGGATAAATAGACATGGGCAAATGGGGGGAAGGATGGGCAGAGGAGACGAATAGATGTACATAGGCAGATAGGGCAGGAGATCGGATGGGTGACAGATTGAAGGACATGAATTGAGACCGATAGAAATGATGATGGCGACGGATAAATAGACATGGGCAAATGGGAAGGATAGAAGATGGGCAGTTGGATATAGATATACATAGGCAGATAAGGAGGGGATAGATGACGAGCGGATTGAATTGAAGGACATGAACAGATTGAGACTGATAGAAATGAGCTGATGGCGACGGATAAATAGACATGGGCAAATGGGGAAGGATAGACGTAGATGGGCAGATGGAGACGAATAGATATACATAGGCAGATAGGGAAGGATAGATGTATATGAGCGGATGGTGACGGATTGAAGGACATGAACGGATTGAGACCGATAGAAATGAGCTGATGGCGACGGATAAATAGACATGGGCAAATGGGGAAGGATGGATGGACGAATAGATGGGCAGATGGAGACGAATAGATGTAAATAGGCTGATAGGGAAGGATAGATGTATATGAGCGGATGGTGACGGATTGAAGGACATGAACGGATTGAGACCGATAGAAATGAGCTGATGGCGACGGATGGCGACGGATAAAGACATGGGATAAAAATGGGGAAGGATAGACGTAGATGGGCAGATGGAGACGAATAGATGTACATAGGCAGATAGGAAGGATAGATGTATATGAGCGGATGGTGACGGATTGAAGGACATGAACGGATTGAGACCGATAGAAATGAGCTGATGGCGACGGATAAATAGACATGGGCAAATGGGGAAGGATAGACGTAGATGGGCAGATGGAGACGAATAGATGTACATAGGCAGATAGGGAAGGATAGATGTATATGAGCGGATGGTGACGGATTGAAGGACATGGACGGATTGAGACCGTTAGAAATGAGCTGATGGCGACGGATTAATAGACATGGGCAAATGGGTAAGGATAGACGTAGATGGGCAGATGGACACGAATACATGTATATAGCCAGATAGGGAAGGATAGATGTATATGAGCGGATGGTGACGGATTGAAGGACATGAACGGATTGAGACCGTTAGAAATGAGCTGATGGCGACGGATTAATAGACATGGGCAAATGGGGAAGGATAGACGTAGATGGGCAGATGGAGACGAATAGATGTACATAGGCAGATAGGGAAGGATAGATGTATATGAGCGGATGGTGACGGATTGAAGGACATGAACGGATTGAGACCGATAGAAATGAGCTGATGGCGACGGATAAATAGACATGGGCAAATGGGGAAGGATAGACGTAGATGGGCAGATAGAGACGAATAGATTTACATAGGCAGATAGGGAAGGATAGATGTATATGTGCGGATGGTGACGGATTCAAGGACATGAACGGATTGAGACCGATAGAAATGAGCTGATGGCGACGGATAAATAGACACGGGCAAATGGGGAAGGATAGACGTAGATGGGCATATGTAGTCGAATAGATGTACATAGGCAGATAGGGAAGTATAGATATATATGAGCGGATCGTCACGGATTGAAGGACATGAACGGATTGAGACCGACAAAAATGAGCTGATGGCGACGGATTAATAGACATGGGCAAATGGGGAAGTATAGACATAGATGGGCAGATGGAGACGAAGAGCTATACATAGGCAGCTTGGGAAGTATAGATGTATATTAGCGGATGTGACGGATTGAAGGACATGAACGGATTGAGACCGATAGAAATGAGCTGATGGCGACGGATAAATAGACATGGGCAAATATGGGCAGATGGAGACGAATAGATTTAGATGGGCAGATGGAGGGAAGGATAGATGTATAGGGAAGTATAGCGGATGGTGACGGATTGAAGGACATGAACGGATTGAGACCGATAGAAATGAGCTGATGGCGACGGATAAATAGACATGGGCAAATATGGAAGTATAGACGTAGATTGGCAGATAGAGACGAATAGATTTACATAGGCAGATAGGGAAGGATAGATGTATATGAGCGGATGGTGGCGGATTGAAGGACATGAACTGTTTGAGACCGAACGAAATGAGATGATGGCGACGGATAAATAGACATGGGCAAATGGGGAAGGATAGACGTAGATGGGCAGATGGAGACGAATAGATGTACATAGGCAGATAGGGAAGTATAGATGTATATGAGCGGATGTGACGGATTGAATGACATGAACGGATTGAGACCGATAGAAATGACCTGATGGCGACGGATAAATAGATATGGGCAAATGGGGAAGGATAGACGAAGATGGGCAGATGGAGACGAATAGATGTACATAGGCAGATAGGAAAGGATAGATGTATATGAGCGGATGGTGACGGATTGAAGGACATGAACAGATTGAGACCGATAGAAATGTGCTGATGGCGACGGATAAATAGACATGGGCAAATGGGGAAAGATAGACTTAGATGGGCAGATGGAGACGAATAGATATACATAGGCAGATAGGGAAGGATAGATGTATATGAGCTGGTGGTGACGGATTGAAGGACATGGACGGATTGAGACCGTTAGAAATGAGCTGATGGCGACGTATTAATAGACATGGGCAAATGGCGAAGGATAGACGTAGATGGGCAGAAGGAGACGAATAGATGTACATAGGCAGATAGGGAAGGATAGATGTATATGAGCGGATGGTGACTTATTGAAGGACATGAACGGATTGATACCGTTAGAAATGAGCTGATGGCGACGGATTAATAGACATGGGCAAATGGGGAAGGATAGACGTAGATGGGCAGATGGAGACGAATAGATGTACATAGGCAGATAGAGAAGGATAGATGTATATGAGCGGATGGTGACGGATTGAAGGACATGTACGGATTGAGACCGATAGAAATGAGCTGATGTCGACGGATAAATAGACATGGGCAAATGGGGAAGGATAGACGTAGATAGGCAGATAGAGAGGAATAGATGTACATAGGCAGATAGGGAAGGATAGATGTATATGAGCGGATGGTGACGGATTGAATGACATGAACAGATTGAGACTGATAGAAATGAGCTGATGGCGACGGATAAATAGACATGGGCAATTGGGTAAGGATAGACGTAGATGGGCAGATGGAGACGAATAGATATACATAGGCAGATAGGGAAGGATAGATGTATATGAGCGGATGGTGACGGATTGAAGGACATGAACGGATTGAGACCGATAGAAATGAGGCGATGGCGACGGATAAATAGACATGGGCAAATGGGGAAGGATAGACGTAGATGGGCAGATGGAGACGAATAGATGTACATAGGCAGATAGGGACGTATAGCTATACGTGGGCAGGCGAATAGATAAGCCTAGACACAAAGGGACGAACAGATGTATATGGTCAAATAGGCACGGATAGATGTACATGGGCGGATTGATAGGAATACATGTACATGGACAGATGGGGACGAATCGATGGAGATGATCATATGAAGGCAGATACGTAGACATGTGCAGATGTGGATGGGTAGATGGACAGATGGAGACGTATAGATAGATATGTGTAGTAGGTGACGGATTGATGGACATTAGCGGATTGAGGCGGATATATAAGCCCAAAAAATCGAGACAGTTACATGGACATGAATGGATAGAGACATGGGCAGGTGGGGACGGATAGATAGACATTAGATGGAGATGGATAGACAGACGAGCTGATGGGGACTGATAGATAGGCATGGGATGATGGGGGATGGTTATAAGTACATGGGCAGATGGAAACGCATAGATATACATAGGCAGAGAGAGACGTATATATGTACCTGGGCAGATGGGGACGGATAGACAGACATGATCGGATGACGATAGATACGTAGATATGTGCGCATGTGGATGTATAGATGGACAGATGGAGACGGATTGATGGACATGAGCTGATGGAGACCGATAGATAGAAACGAGCTGATGGAGACGGATAGATAATTAGCGGATTGAGGCGAATATATAGACATGAGTGAATGGAGACCAATAGGTAGACATGATCGGATGAAGACAGATAGATAGACACGAACAGATCGACACAGACAGATGGACATGAAAGGATGGTGACGGATAGATAGACATGGACAGATGGGAACAGATAGACACAAAGAACAAATGGAGATGGATAGATAGACAAACTGTTGGAGACATGAACAGTGAGTAGGGACAGGTGGAAAGATTATACCGATAATCGACCAGATAGTTAGATTTAACAATATTTACCTTGCGGCACGTGGAGAGCGAGGAAATGCACGAACTGCAAAAAGTTTTCCATCGACCAGGCTTATGCAATTAAATCCGAAGTAATTTTTTTTTTTTTGTAAAATAAAGCTCGTTCAATTCATATTGCAAGCACAAAAACATCCGGTTAAATTTATCTTGAAACGAGGAAAACTCAAAACTGTCACTCGACTTTTAAATAGACAAACTGCCTCAGGTTTATAAATTTAGATATTTTGGATATGTTTTCTTCGTCTGGCGCGTCAGAAGGTAATTAATAGCTTTTACGGTTAAAAAGCATTGATGATTTTCTTTCCTTCTATGTATCTAGGACTTTCTATGTTTATTTCACATGTCTATCTATCTATCTATCTATCTATCTATATATATATATATATATATATAAAGTGATGGAAAGTGAAAAGAGAGAGAGTAATATATATATATATATATATATATATATATATATATATTCAGAGCGTTTCGTTTAGACTAATTTTTATAGATGTTTCGTTAAATAATTTAGACTAATTATTATTATAGTTGTCAAAAATTATTTAACGAAACCTGTCTGAATGAAAACATGCTACCGAAATACACGCATATATATATATATATATATATATATATATATATATTTAATATTAATATAAATATGTATATATATATATGTATTAATATTAAATATACATGTGTATATATATATATATATATATATATATATATATATATATATATAGTGTGTGTGTGTGTGTGTGTGTGTGTGTGTGTGTGTGTGTGTGTGTGTGTGTGTGTGTGAAGGGAGGAGGTTATATTTTGTTCCAATGAGAAAACCGCAAACGTTTTTGGTTGAAATGTGAATTTCCCAACGAAAAACGTTTGCGGTTCTCTTTTGTTTTTTAATGTATATATATATATATATATATATATATATATATATATATATATATATATATATATATATATATATATATAATATTTACCACATATCCATAGATGGCAAATCTCTACAGACAGATATATTTCAAATACACACACACACACAGACTCATATATATATATATATATATATGTGTGAAAATATATAGAAAATAGGAAGGAACTGGTTAGGTAAATAATCCAAAGTCCCTTAGTATTTTAGTTATTATTTTTAAAAATAGTGGTCGATACAAAAGTAGAGCATAAATATAATCATTTATTTAAAAATATGATTCCAAATCGCGACATAAGAAGTCCCATGTTTCAAAACTTCAATATAATTATTTAAATCATTTAAATTATTTAAATTATATTGAGTTAAAATAAGCTCTGTTCCATCTTCAAGCGAAATTTTTTTTGGAATAACGTGTTTCTGAAATTTATGTGTTTTAAAAATTGAAATCAAAATTTCCATGGTAACAGCTAGGGCGAATTGTTTAAGTTGGGTAGGCGGGTGTTGGGTGTTAATAATAAGTATCAGTATAGAGTTACTTTCGTAGATGTCAAGTCATGGAAAGGTGGTGGTGTCTAAATTTGAAACGGAAGATGTATTAACCCTCGTCTAGTTTGCATGTCTATGGAGATTTATTTATTTTTTTATTTTATTTTTTTATGAAAGGGATTTGTGTATATAAAAAAAAACAAAAACTGTCGTAACGTTTGTTTTTTGACGACTTCATAAAGGGTTATCTTTTTTTAGGGTATTTAAACTATTTATTACGGCTATGGATTATGAAGGGTGTTATATTGTATGCATGTTTTTAGTTAATTATTCAAACCATGAATCTGATGAGTGGGCTATGGATTAAACAAGTTATTATATTGTATGCTAGTTAAATGGAAAATTATTAACAAGGCTAGAACATGTAAAACTTGGGATGACCCATGCCCTTTATGCCTCCATGAGAAATTGCACATAATTAAGCTTCTAAATAATAATAATAATCTATTAAACAATAGACACGAGTTAACGGTTTTTTGTAGGCATCATCAGATTTTTGGTTTGAACTATTAGCTAAAAACTAGCATACAATATAATAACTTGTTTAATCCATACCGTAAACACGTAAATTTCAGAAACACGTTATTCCAAAAAAAATTTCGCTTGAAGATGGAACAGAGCTTATTTTAACTCAATTTAATTTAAATAATTTACATGATTTAAATAATTATATTGAAGTTTTCGGCTCTTGTTTTGAAACATGGGACTTCTTATGTCGCGATTTGGAATCATATTTTTAAATAAATAATTATATATATATATATATATATATATATATATATAGTGTTGGATTCAGGCCTGTCATTATGTTAAAGTGAATGTACCAGACTACGTCGAATGTTGAAATATACTTTTTCATTTGTTCATTCAATTGAGTCTTTACATTTTGGTTGTTACACTCACAATATTTCTACCGTTCTACTTTCTAATGAACTTCAGTATTTCCTGTGGCCACCAGGGAATTCATGTTAATGCAGATGGTGGAAGCTGTTATTATTTCTCCGCCCATCCAACTTGATATTAATTCTGCGTTCATTCTGTATTGTGTTATTCCTTGTTTTTCAGTCTCTTAGATTTCTTTAAATGTAATTATTTACATTGTTCGGAGCGTTGCCCTCATCATTATTGTCATATTCACGACATTTCCGCCGTAGGACTCTCCGGCCTCCATCAGGTGATTGGAATTTCGAACTGAACCCTTTATTTCGTCCACCGGGGTAGATTGTTCTAGTTCCACGTGCCATACCTCTTCCTCTTGTCCCAGTTATCTACCGTTAACTCTGATGTAGTTTTTATTGACAACTGCAGTAGCCAGATATTGAACTCACAACACTTTGGGTCAGTCACCGGATCCAACCAACGCTTTTATGCACTGGGCCATGTGACCCTCAGAACGGAGGCAATCACGGCTCTCCAGAGTTCCTTGCCTTATCGACATTGTAAGACCTTTTTCTCAAGATTAAGAGCTGTAAAGAATATAATTGCCATTGGAGGCGTTTAAGATAATCAAAATATACTTTGCTTTACATTCGAATATATCTATCTATCTATCTATCTATCTATATATATATATATATATATATATATATATATATATATATATATATATATATATATATACACTACCGATCAGAAGTATTAGAAATTTTGTTACAACCTGATACCTTTTCAGAACCATCGAGCAGAAATTGATAAACATTTCAACTCCACTGCTTCGTAGAAGTTCAGTTCCATCTAGATTGATAATAAACAGATTAGTATTGAAAAAGAGCCCAAGTAGAAATATTTTCAATAGACGTTTTTCTAGAAAATTACAGTATCATAAAATGCAGAAACAAGCGCAAATGTTGACAGAAACAGATCTGAGAGGCGCAGAGTAACATCTCTTGCGGAGGATAAACACTTGATTGTGTCTAGCAATAGGAACAGGAGAAAACAGCTCCCCAACTAACTGTTGAATTTAATTCTACACGTTAACATCCAATATCTGCTATGACTGTTAAAAGTGTATCAGTTAAAAGAAGCCTTCTTTCTGTTGGTCTAAAGGGATGTGTATCAGTTAAGAGAAGGCTTCTTTCTGTTGGATTTAGAGGATGCATATCAGTTAAGAGAAAACTTCTTTCTATTGGACTTAAATGATGTGTATCAGTTAAGAGAAGCCTTCTTTCTGTTGGTCTAAAGGGATGTGTATCAGTTAAGAGAAGGCTTCTTTCTGTTGGATTTAGAGGATGCATATCAGTTAAGAGAAAACTTCTTTCTATTGGACTTAAATGATGTGTATCAGTTAAGAGAAGACTTCTTTCTGTTGGGCTTAAAGGATGTGTATCAGTTAAGAGAAGACTTCTTTCTGTTGGGCTTAAAGGATGTGTATCAGCTAAGAGAAGATTTCTTTCTGTAGGGCTTAATGGATGTGTACCAGTTAAGAAGCCTCTATTAAAAAAGGAAAATAAGTTGAAAAGACTAAAATGGGCACAAGGATTGGACTTTAGAAAATTGGAAATAAATACATATATATATATAAATACATACACATATAAATACATACACAAATAAATACATATATATTTATATAAATACATATATATATAAATGCATACATATATGCAAATACATATATATATATATATATATAAATACAGATATATATATAAATACAGATATAAACACATATATATATATAAATATTTACATATATGAACATATGTGTATATGTATATATATGTAAATATATATATATATATATATATATATATATGTACTTGGTGATGAGAATGTTAATTTTTCGTTTTTTTCCTATTAAAATCTAGCCTCGTGTGTGAAGTGATTTCTTGATGCAATCGGCCTACGAAATCGATCCCAGCATGCGACAACCTTGGAAATCCTTACTGTAGGTTGAAATTGGGTAGACAGAACTCTTCGGAACTGTCAATTGTTGTACATACAAGAAATAATAAGTCATCGTGACTGAGGTTTCGATATTTGTTCAAACTCTAGATCCCTCCATATTATGCTCTTTCTCCCTCTCCCTCGCCCCCTCTCTCTTTCTTTCTTTCTCTGTATGAACTTGAAACTAACATTCATGCAGCCTAACTTCCGAATAAACCATCGATGTTGAACGTGCACAAATGTCTCTGAGCAAGGCCTGCTCGCAATTGAAGTAACTGGTCATTGTATGAGCGAAGGGAAGGGAGGAATATAGAATATATCTTTTCATATTTTCATTCGCACACACGAAGATCTTGGCTACCCTATGTTCTAGAGTGGATATTGCGTTTTTAAAACTCTGAGGCAGCATGGAGTAATGGATAGCGGCTCGCATTGAGGGGTCGGGGAGCCGAGTTTGAATTCCAGTCGAATCCATTACTTGGATGGCAACTGGTCTAACTCAGAAAGAAATGGCAACGTACTGTGGATAAAATCTGCCTCGTCAGTCATGTATCGAAAGATACATGATCGCCATGTATCACTCATGGCACATAACTGACTTACTTAGGCAGCATGCACTTCTCTTATAGACATCAAATTCAGCACCAATTTTCCATAGATTGGGTGATAGGTCTTTGCCGACCTGCGCAATGAACCTATAGCCTTTCAGTGATCTGGTAAACAACATTATTAATTCAAAATTTGGATAATATTTTTAGAAGCTCAAATCCATCGATTGGTCTCGCCTAATTAATAACTCCTCTAATGCCGTTGACGCCTGTTTTGCTCTTATGATTTGTGCATGAAGTCTATCTGGATATGGTCCAAACGTCTGAAATATCCTAAACCCAGTTGCTTGGGTTTCATTTAAATTGGCACCATCTAGGAGAGACTTGACTATGCTTAAATCGACACCATCCAGCAGGAGGGTGACTCGTTTGAATTAGATTTTGTAATGTGTGCACTGTATTCACAATGATCAAGGATTAGATTCTTCACATATAGGAATGTCTGTCTAGATCACATCGGCCAGATCTCTCAACCCGGTACAAATTATATTTAGCTTAAAAAACAATGAACACAATGGTCGAGATTAAGGAGAATGTGATGAAAAACTGCTGGTGTGGGGGGTTATTTTGGGTATGTGTGAGGTCCTGCTTCTAAAATTCATTTCAAAATTCGATATTGTCCTTCGTCAATATTAAATGACCAGACCGAGTGTATGTACGAATTCCTTCGACCTTTTTATTCTAAAATGTTAGAGTGTGCCAGCAATGGTGTATTGGTTAGCGTTATTTGTTTGCTTGAGCATGCAAAGTGGGTTCAATACTCACCTGGTGCCTCAAGCAAAATCCCCACATTACATTACCTAACAAGAATTGATATGACGTAAAACAACCAGCCTTTCCAGTCTATTTATTTTAAACATTTCTTCTATGCTAGAATTAGCCCAATACCTGACTCAAGAGCCACTCAAGGTAGAATTTTACTGTTAAAATAGTAATGATGTGCAATACAAATAAGCGAGGAGATGGCAGGAAATAAAGATTATGGGAATGAGGGCGATAGATAACGATCGACCCTTAACTTTAAGATGTTATGATTGAAGTGTTCAGGGAATTACTGGAGCAAGAGACTCTTCCACAAAGCGACAGTTCTTTGGAAAAGCGGAATGGAACTTTTTATTTCATATGGAACACGAAAGAAATGACGGTGGTTCGACTACATGGAAGTGGCATGACTTGTCCGAACTGTAAACATCTGAGCATCAGGAACTAAGGAATCGCGCTCGTGAGAACGTTTGCTATGGAAAGATGTATCAGAGTAACGATTGACCTGCGATTTGAGTCATAGGCTGAAGATTTGAGAATAAGTCTTCTCTCATATAATCGCGAAAACGATTTTGAAGTCTGTTAATACTGGAAGGTGAAGATTGTGAGACACCAGTCAATATATGGCAGCAATACAGTATTGGTACTTCTTTTTCATAAATGTAAGCCTACCACCTGTTCGGGGAAGAAACGCCATTTTTTATTAACTAAAGTTTATTTATCTTTTTAGTTTCTTCACTGAGTAGGGACAATTTTCCTATATTTTTCTTTGTCAATATGACAAATTAAAATATAATTAAATTGAACTGGTCAGATTTAAGTACGTTTTTATGTCATTATTCAGTTTATGTAACTGAATGTTTGGCCGAAAAAAATTGCTCTCACGAATTTGAAGCAATTTATTTGAGGTTTCATGTTGTTTGCTTGTTGAAATTTTTGAAATAGTCTCTCTTGTGAAATCATGCAGTATGAGGTCTTTGTGACGTCATTTTACATCCGCTTTGATGTGTTAAGATGTAATTAATGGCATGTTGAGCAGTGATACTTTTGAAAGAGATATCATTATGCCATTTGCGATTTTTATTCTATTTTATTTTTTTGGAAGAAAATGTTTAGGCTGAAGGGATTCTAAACTCGAGTAAAAGGAAGAGAATCATTTGATTACAAGCTGAGAGAATTTTAAAGTGATGGCAAATTATTATAATTGTTAGAGGTCGAACGCATTAGGTTGGAATAAAGAACAAATTAAATGCAAAGAAAAAAAAGGAAACTTGTTGCTAAATTTAGTGAATTAAAAAGTGTCAACTCAAAAATTGTGTAAAGAAAGCTGAAAGAAGAAATTATAAGAAAGAAAGACAGAAAAAAAATGGAAGGAAAGATATAGAAAAAGAAAGACAAAGAAGAGAAAATTATGTACCGATAATAAAATTGAAAAAAAAAAATCAGCAAAGAATATAGGAAAGTTTAAAACTGATAAAAGGGAATAAAGAAGATAAAACGTAAAAGAGAAAGATCGAAATAGAAAAAGGGAAGAAAGGATATGTATATAAAAAAAAACAAAGAGAAGAAACAAATAACGTACCAACAATAGAGTTGAAATTGGTGAAACATATCAGCGAAGAAGATAGGAAAGTTTAAAAAGTAAAGAAGAGGAAAAGAAAGAAAAATAGAAAGGAAGAAAATAAGAAAGAAAGAAGACAAAAGAAGGAAAAGAGAATGAAAAAGGAAAACGGAAGAAAGAGAAAATGAGAAAAAGGGAAAAAGATGAAAACGAAGAGAAAAGAAGAAATAAAAAGAGGAAGAAAAAGAAAAGAATGAAAATGAATAGAAAGTAAAATAAAAATAAAAATAAAAAGAAAGAAAAAGAATAATGAACGTAAAAGAAAGATAAAAGAAAGAGAAAAAGAAAGCAAAAGAAAGAAAGAAAAAGAAAAAGAAATAAAAAGAAAAAAGAATGAACGAAATAGAGCAAGAAAGAAAGATAGAAAATAGATAAAAAAGAAAGAAATATCGAAAGTAGAAAAAAGAATGGAATATCGAAAATAGGAAAAGAATGAATATACAGATTGGTAAAAAGAAAAAGAAAGTATCGATTTTATTATTTTATTGATTTTCATATTAAAATCTATGAATATGAAATAAAATAAAAAGATTTATTAAAAAGTATTTCGTCATAAAAGCTTTATCAAAATCGATTAAAAAACAATTTACGCACTTTTTTCTTCCCTGCAAGTCAGCCAAATTTATGAAGATAGATTTACGGCAGCTTTAACCATTAGACAGAAAAAAAACTGTGGAAATAAAAAAAGAAAAAAACTGTGGAAATAAAAAGAAAAAAACTGTGGAAATAAAAATAAAAAAACTGTGGAAATAAAAAGAAAAAAACTGTGGAAATAAAAAGAAAAAAACTGTGGAAATAAAAAAAGAAAAAAAAAATTCGCCAAGAGAAAAATTCTTCCTGGGTTTGAAAGCATACGTGATCCAGCCAGTATTGATTTCTCACTTTTAACGCGACAGAAAAGATCATAAAATAGAGTCCTGTATATTCGAAAAAAAGATGTGTTCTGTTCATTAAGAAACATGAAACTGTCTTTAAATTAGATTGCCGGCTCCTTTCAGAGATAAGTAATGCAATGATTTTGTTATTATATGTACGAAATATTAAAAGGTACATAAAAAAGCCCATTTTTTACAATCTGAGAATAGGGCTATTTGGTATCTAAGGGTATATTATCAATGTTTGTATAAGTGAATGGCATTTTTTGGATGTTGGAATTTCGAATCGTTTCCCTTTTATTTCGACACAGCTGTATAACATCAGAATAACTAAAGATAATCTCGTAAATTAAAATAATTCTTACAACAGTGTTGATAGTCTACAAATCTTTGACGCCATAGTAAATTTGTACAACTGATTTAATATTAATTTTATTCATCGTGTAAAAATTCGCATTAATCCTATTTTAACTATTTTTATACTCCAAATTTATTGCGATTTGTTAAAATAATGCTTTTTTTCTTCAAATCTTAACAAAAATCGAAACTTTTATTGCTTTTTTTCTCCTTCCCGTTTTTCATTGTCTAACTTTTTTCATTGTTACGACCATGTCGAGAAAGTAATTCAACACTATATATATATATATATATATATATATATATATATATATATATATATATATATATATATATATATATATAAAGAGAGAGAGAGAGAGAGGAATGTCTACTCTCTCTTTTAGTAGTAACTCCCTATATAAGATAAAAGCAAGAATGATATGTGAACTTAGTAAAAGAAATAAGTAAAATATAAATAAAGAAAAGGGCGGACGAAGTAGAATAGGAAAGAAAAATACAAAAAAGGTGAACGTAGGAAAAAATTAATCGCAATAATACAACGAGGAAAAAGCAACAGAAAAAGAGAAAGTCAAATCAAATCACAAAAAAAAGAAGGAACATAAAGAGAAAGAAAGCATAGGAAAGATACAAAAAAGTAGAAGCAAAGGAAAGACAGAAAAAAGAAGATGAAGTAAAAGAAAGAAAGAAAGAAAGAATGAAAGAAAGAAAAAGAAAAAAGAAGGAAAGAAAATAGAAGCAGCAAATGAAACCAAGGAAGAAAGAAGAAGAATCAAAGGAAGAAGAAGAAGAAGAAGAAGAAGAAGAAGAAAAGGAAAGATACAAAGACGAAGAGTTAAAGGAATGAATAAAGAAAGATGAAGCAAAAGAAAGAAAAAAGATGAAAGAAGCAAAGAAAAGAAAGGAAGACAGAAGACGCAAAGAAAGAAAGAAAAAAAAGACAAAAGAAGACGCAAAAAAGAAAGAAAGAAAGAGAGAGAGAGAGAGAGAGAGAGAAAAGCAAAAGGAAACAAGAAGAAGCAATAGAAATAAATAAATACATAAAAAAATAAACAAAAAAAGAAAGAAGTCCAGGATAGAAAAAAATGACGAATCAAAGGAAAGAAAGAAAAAAGACGAAGCAAGCGGAAAGAAAGAAAAAGACAAAGAAAAAAAAGAAAAAGAAAAAAGACCAAGGAAAGAAAGAAAAACAGACAAAGCAAAGGAAAGAAAGCAAAAAAAAAAGACGTCAATAAAAGAAAACGATAGAAAGAGGAAGGAAAGAATTTGAGAAATTTAGACAAAGATGAAGAATTAAAAGAAATAAATTCTTTTTTAAAAAATATAGTAATGAAAACAAAATGAATATAAAGCAAACAAGTGAAGTATCACAAGTTTCTTAAAAGATGAACGAAAAATGACACGATAAATAGGATACAGTATAAGAGAATGAAATAATGGATGAGTTGATAGACAAGAAAAACTGACGACGAAAACAAAGTTTCTTCATAGGTAAACACGGAGTGGAACACATTACGTTGATTTTAGACGAGTTTTTTTTTTTTTTTTACCTGAGTAGTATTTGATCATTTTCAGATGTTGTTTTCATTATTTAATTATAGTTAGCAGATATTTGGCGGAGGTGATTGCCCTATTCTTATTTGGAAAATAAATTAAAAAGAAAAAGAAAATAGACATTATTTTTTTTTTTTTTTGACCAATAAAATCCCATCAGAAAATTTATTGGATAAACAGTAATTACTAGGGAAAATATCGACAAAATACTGGCAGAGGTAATTGTAGATCTATCACGTGTTATTTTTGGACCATTTAGAAAATAAAAATAATAACCCCCCTTCAGCACTCCTGCAAATTCGGAAAAAAAGATTTTCGCGAGCCAGTGTGAAATTATTTTCTAACTAATAAAAACCTTGTATTCAAAAAGTGCACACCTCTATGTGAAATTTTGAATTTCCCTTACGAATATAAAAATAGAAGCATACTGCTTCTCGGGTTTCAAGGTTTTGGCTACGTACTTACAAACACATTTGGCTGACTGTCATAAAGTAAGTCTGTCCACCCATTTCACATGGCACTACAGGCACTTAATTATTTTATAAAACAAACATCACTGCAAGGAAAATTGAACGTTTTTTTTGCTATTGTATATTTCTGAGAAGAATATGTAAATGCTATCTAAACTGAGCTTCTGCTTCTACTTTTCCTTCAGAGAATAACATATTTTATGTCTCATTTAAATGATGTGTTGTTAAATATTTGGAATCCCTTGAGTAAGTAACAAAAAAACCTCGGTAGACGGATCACAACAACGTCAACACAACAACGTCACATATCCCCAAATAAGTCCGCAATGTTGCAAAAAACGTTGGAAGACGTGGTGTCGCTGAAGCTACGCAAAATGCTAAGGAATTTGAAATCATAACTGAATTTTTATTAAGTTACTGTAACGTATATATTAAAGAATATTTTATCTATCGTTCCGTTTCTATCTATCTATCTATCTATCTATCTATCGATCTCTGAATATTACATGTTATATATTTACACACCGACCCAATTTATGTCTACGCCCACGACAGAAGACATAGATAAAAAAATGTTTTATTTGACTGATCATTGCTTGCAATCCAAGAGAGCGTTCACCCATATCATACGACTGATCAAGCGGATGGATAAGTGGATTCTGTTCCCATTCAGTAAAAATACAACGATTTTTACTATGTTATGCCATGAGACAAATGAGAATGAACCTCATAAAAAGATCCATTGGCCCAAAGCCACGAATATATCAGCCGCTGAAGGTCAGTTTATCAATGTGTGATATGTTAGGAGTAATAATCACATTTATAGAATAATACACAGTTTTATACCTTCCAGAATAACGCAAACACTATGTGCTATTAATTCAGTAAATTTCTCACAAATTTATACGATTATACGATATACAACATATACGATTGATTCTTCTTTCTGGGATATGTATATATTTTTAAGATGCTGTAGAACGAGTGGCCATGGTTAAATGTAAAAAGAAAAATGGCCGAAATTTTAAAAAAATGCAGGATTGAAAAAGTTTACGATAAACAATAACAAAAAAAAGAAAATAACTGGGAAAAAAATAGTATAAATCAAACAAACAATAAATGCACGACAAATTAACAGTAATAAGTCAAAGCAACACTAATATTCAAAACAATCACAAATTAAGGAATGCAGTGGCTACACAAGAGCAAATTTGGATAAATGAACGTAGCGTCCTAACTTCAAGACTGAGTCATATGAAACCTTCAACCGTTTTAATGGCTAGGGAGAAATCCCAGCATGCATTTGTGTGCTTCTGCCTATAAATTGGGCTGGGGAAAGTGTTTTGCAGTCTTATCCAGAAAACATCACAAACAAACAAAGAAAAACAACAGAAATTCCAATTCCCTCAACAACTAGAGAATAGTTTTAAAAGTTTCCATTTTTGTCTAGAATAAGCGGAACCTTCACGTTTTACATGTTTTACACACTCGACATTTCGCAATCCACGTTTTAAACACATTCTTTGATAAATACCTTGTCTTATGTCTATCTCTCTTTCTCTTCGGGTTACGTTGTTTTAACCACTCTATAGTTTCATCCCTCCTCACCGATGAAATATCAAAGCCCTTAAAGCAAGAAAGCGAATAACAAAAGCCATATGTCTCAAGATTACACTTGCAATTCAGCTTCGAGTGGTGTGGTTGGATCATTGAAGAATATCACCAAAATTCTTTATGATGAATCATTAAAACCGTTATGTCCTTTTCCAGTGGCCTTTTGATTCTCAGCCATCGAAGACTGATGTAATAAATGAAGACTCTTTATTTTGTGGTAGTTTTTTGTTCTTATTGTCTTTTGTTTTTTTAACGTGGCTAAATTTCAAATCTAGGTAAATAAACTCAGTGCAAGTTCTTTGTCAGTAGCAATTGATTAATATCTTTATTGTTTCTTCCTCATATTTTTTTGGTTTCTCCACATACGAGCCTGTTCCTCACTTCATTAAAAGAACACCTGCTATAAGCAGGTAGGTTCGTCGAGGTAAAAACTTTCCTATTTTGGCTCATATTACTTTAATATGGGAGTATATGCGATTAGATATTAATAATAATGATAATAAAAAGAGAAAATGCAAAAAATACAAGGGAGATATTATCCCTGAATATAGAATAATAATAATAATAATAATAGTGATGGTAAATTTCTTTAAACAGAGCATGGGAACGCGGAAAACCGCATTATACCTCAATCGCACCAGAGGCACTGCCATCTCCACCGACTGAATATCCAACGAGGAATCTTTCAAGGGGAATCCTTATGACTCCGTTTTGTTTTGTATGTCCTTAACTCCCATTACGCATGAACTAAACAGCAGTAGCTATGGTTACTAACTAAACAAAAAAGTACACAATTACATGGCTGATCTCCAAATCTTTACGAAATACGACAATGCGTGGAAAGGGACTTCTCAGTGTTCTCAGTGACGACATAGGCATGGATTTCGGATTAGATAAATGTTCAAAAATAACATTCAAGAAAGGAAGAATTACAGAAATAATCTCAATGGATTTAGATTTTGTCACAAAGTCTAGGGTATTGGAACAAGATAAGCCTATAGGAATTAGTGGAGGATATGTAACACAGCATTACCAAATGAAGGAGAAGTAAAGAAAGGGGTACTACAGGCTTGTGCTTCTGGTACTGAATACCGAGGAGAATTCAAAAAACAGAATATCAGCCATAAACACCTTGGTTGTCCCTGCGGTGCAATACAGTTTCAACATCCTTAACTGGACCATAGGTGATATTAAGCGAATGGACGCCAAAACGAGAAAGCTTTTCACCTGCCACCGGATGCACCATCCCAAAGCTGATGTTGAGCGCATGTATGTGCCCAGATCGGAAGTAGGCAGAGGATTATTTCAACTAGAACGATCTTACTAAACTGCAACAATTGGCCCCCAAAGATACCTAGAAATTACAGAAGACTAGATGATGTTCTGTGCCAAAGTACATGAAAGTATTAAGCGACTGTATTCAGTAATAGAGAAAGCCAACAAGTTCAAAATGGATGGTACGGACACCACCCGAATGATGTCACAAATGGTGAAGGAGTGTGGAATTTCCCAATTCGCACAGACAGGAAAAATTAATGCAAGTAGCCCAGACATCGTCATAAAAGATTTCAAAAAAGAAAACCTGCCAACTAATTTATATGACTTGAGTTCAAAATGGAGTTTCAAATGGGTGAAGAAATACAAATAAATCACGATACGCCAATTGAAACTGAAAAAATACTTAAAAAGGAAAGCAAAGGCAAATGTAACCAACAATATACAGAAACGATGGTAAGATAAACAGCTTCACAGCTTCGAGTATCAAACAAGCTGATGTAGACAAAGCCCGTACTTCTCAATGGCTATGTAGTGCAGGGTTGAAAGCTGTAACCGAAGGTTTTTATTCTTGCTGCACAAGACCAATGCTTACTAACTAGAAATTACAGAGCACACATAATTGAAAAATTGTGTTAGCCCAAATTGAAGATTCACTGATAAATATCAAGAAACAATTGACCATCTTGTATCAGGTTGCGTGGTATCGGCACACACTGAATATAAAACACGGCATGACAGAGTGGGCTAATATCGGCACTGGATAATCTGCAACACTTACGGAAATGAAACTGCAAGAAATCGGTATGAACAAAACCCAGACACGGCTACAGAGATAGAACGTGTAACTAATTTATGGAACTTAACAATACACACATACATATCAATATCAATCAAACTAATCGTTCTGACATCGTGATTAGGGGCCGAAAAGACAAAACGTTCCTCCTTATTGACGCGGCAGTTCCTTCAGACTGTAATGTATCATTGCAGATCTTCAAAAAACTATGAAAATACAATCGAAATCTTAAAAATGTGGCGCATGAGGTCAATAACAATTCCAGTTGTAGTTGGAGCCCTCGGATTGATTGGAAAAGATTCCAATAGACTCAATTAAGGAATACCTGATAGTCCATGTCTTAAAGAAATACAAAAAAAATTGTTTTCCCAAGTACAAGTACCTTACGAAGGGCTTTATCTATCTAAAATATGTGTGATTATTTTTTTTTTTCAAAACTGCTCAGTGAAAGTTGTCATGATGCGATTTCTAACTTTACGCTTCTGCTCGGGAGAAAGAAATGAATATACACCAGATACCAAAGGATATAATGATACTAATAATAATAGCTTCAAAATCTCTAAATAAATATACAATGTATCTATATGAATTTGTATACTTGGAAAATAAAACAGAAAACGAGGAACACACACACACATACACACACACACATATATACACACACACACACACACACACACATATATATATATATATATATATATATATATATATATATATATTGACATATGACATCAACTCACATATAATGATCGTATTATTCAAAGAATTGGTAGCAAGTTAATGTGTCATTAAGTTTTGTTAACGGAGTGATTTCGCCATTAATCACATTAACATTAATTAATTCTTTGTATAAGCAAAGACAAATGTGCCTGAGCGAGCGTCTGGAATAGGGATTTACTAGTCCTCCTAGTAGAATTCTCTCCTCGAATATGAGTATCCTGCTATTATATATATATATATATATATATATATATATATATATATATATGTGTGTGTATGTGTGTGCGTGTGTGTATGTGTGAGTGTGTGTGCATGCATATTTGTTAGTGAAGTGATTTCGCCATTAATCACATTAACATTGTGAATTAATTCTTTGTATAAACTGTTTCTTTATGATATGTAATCTGCATACTTTAATATATGCATATATACGATAATATGCACATTTCATTGAATAGGACAGACAAGGTGATTTGATTTACTTTTTATACAATTTCTCATTTTTTTCTTTTCAGATGATAAATTATAAAAAACTGTCTGGACACTATTCGTAACATACTTGTTGACAACACAAATATAATAGCATCATCTACATGCAAAAAAAGTCTATAAATAATAGAAGTCTTATTAATAAAAACAAACAAACAAACAAACAAAAAACAAGAGTTAATAATAGCAACTATAAACATGGGAACATGACACTGACCGTGTTTTGAAAACTGAAAACATTCTATAAATACATACATGAAACAAACTATTTCTTATTTAACAGTAAAATTACTTCATCCTTGAAAATGCCTAAATGTATAGCCGAAAGCACTCGGAATAAAACTACATTCAGATAGTTTTTATATAATTTAACATCTGAAAAGAAAAAAAAAAGTATTAGATCTCATGAGAAATTCTATAAAAATCTAAAACAAAGCATCTTGTGAGAAAGAAAGATTGCCGCCTAAATACACAAATATACATATCTGTGTGTGTGTGTGTGTGTGTGTGTGTGTGTGTGTGTGTGTTTGTGTATGTGTGTGTAGCTCAGCCAAAAATTTGTAGGAATTTTAATAAGACTGATAAAATATATTTTAAAACAAAAAAAATAAAAGAATAGCAAAAAAAAACCAAAAAACAAAAACGGGGAGTAACAATTTTTTTTATTACGGTAAAATGGTAATATCTAAAATAAAATAAAACACCAGAAAAAAGAAGCTTAACTAGTTTATCTCTCTTGTCAAAGCTCAATCGATGACGTGAAATGTACACAGCGACTGAAATAAACGCAAAAAAATGGATATTATACAGAAACCAAAGTCTACTTAGATCTATGCCTAAAAAAAAAATCTATATTTTACAGAGAAGTAGCTGGTAGGACTTTATATAAATAGATTCTAACACCTTCAAATGAAATTTGGAGTTGACCTTGCCCCATTTGACTATATCGACGGAGGTTTTAATAACCGTACTGCACATTGAGGGTTGCTGTAAAAATTCATTCAACATTCTGTTCGATAATAATCCTCAAATTAAGCGAGTGTTTGGGCAGCGTTTTGTAGATACAGATGCGCATGTTTTTAAAAATGTCAGCTATTATTTGTTTGTTGAGAAATATAAACTGTTAGAATTTTCATGAACATGGCAGCGGCGTTACACGTAAATAAAATATAATTCTCAAAGCACAAGTTCTGTGATATAAATTTAAAACAGTGGATTGAAGGAAATTATGAATTTATAATAGAAAATTAGCTTTTCCTGTCGACATGATAAGAATGCATAATTTTCTTACGACAAATATTTGACAGATCCTGTTGTTTACGCTTCTTTCAACTCGTGTTTTCTCCCTTCCAAAATGGAAAAAAAAACACTAAATGATAAATAGCAACTCTAAACAATAAATAGATATTTAATAAGATTTCTTGTATACAACAGATTGTCATTGCTGCACCGGTTGCATCTGACTGTTAAACGGAGATCTGCTTCTTTGCATTTTACAGCCTCTATTTAAAATGAGCTCTAAAAAGTTTGATTGCAGCAATGGAAATAAGCACATATATCTCAACCACGGGATATGTTTTTTCTTTCACTTTCTCTCTATATATATTAATTGTCAAATAAAATGACATGGCTGCACCGGTTGCATCTGACTAATTATGTCCTTATCACTATCTCTCTATATGCCCGACTGTTCTTATCTATCTATCTATCTATCACAATATGTTATTATTTCTCTCTCACACTCTATTTGTCTATTCTTCTTTTCTTTATCGATCTATTCCTCCAAATTTTTTAACGTTATTTTTTATAGATAAACATAAAATGTCTTTAATAAATAAATTGTCGGACTTTGTCCATTTCTTAATATATGACGTCATTTGTTTACATTTGATACGCCAGAGCAGTTATGAATGTACGAGATTCATGGAAGATTGAAGTTTATAAGCAGTAAATTCGACCTGGTCTACCGAACGCTTCTTTGGTAAGTCACGTCAGCGTAAATGACGGTTCCGTATAGGATGCAGGTTCGAATCCTGTCAAAGAACGAATATTTTCTATGAAAATTTCTTGGACATTCAGGCCGGTAAATGTTATTTAATACTGTTTATTATAAACAGAGCATTTACTTAAATACTTGTATCTATAAAAAAGAACGTTAAACATAAAATGTCTTTAATAAATAAAATGTCGGACTTAGTCCATTTCTTAATATATATATATATATATATATATATATGCACATTTGAAATGTGCATCAAAGAAGGATTGCTGCCTAAATACACACAGACATTTGCATATATATATATGTATATGTATGTATGTATATGCGAGCTTGTGTGTGTGTTTATTACTATAAATGTTATATATTTAGTGAATACATGAATGCTTTAACAGTAAAATTGTTAACTATCAGCTTTTGATAACAAAATTATTAGTAAAGAAATGTGCTCTTCATATCTACCCAAAATTTGCTTTCCCAGGATAAAGTTATGAAGGTTCAATCCCTGTCGAGAAATGTGTTTTATTTGAATAAGTTTTCCAATACCTTGACCTATGAACATTGATTTAATTGTTTGAAAAAAGAATGGTTGTGTCTTCTAAAATTTTTTTGTATCCACCAAAGTAAATCTCATAAACAAATATATATATATAAATATATATATATGTATGTGTGTGTGTGTGTGTGTGTGTGTGTGTGTGTGTGTGTTGCGTTTGTGTTTTTGTGTGTGTGTGTGTAATCGGTGGTACTCAGTTAGAAAATCCTTAGATAGTTCAACTTGCAGTAGAACAAATCGGTACCCGTAGGAAAAATGGGATATAAAAAAATCAAATAACCAAGAACATTAAATCATTTTTTTTGTCTTTTGGTGTTCAATAAAGTACATCTTCCCCCACCGTTGTTTGGCTTTATTTATATTTTTTTGTTTGTCACGTGGTCATGGTTATTTTTGGTTTCAGCGATAAATTCTGTTCCATTATTTCCCTTTTCAGCCGCCATTACCCTGACGATCCGTTTAGGTGAAACCTAGGTAGGTTTTCCTGGACCCTTAGGATTATCTTATATATATATATATATATATATATATATATATATATATATATATATATAATACCAATTGGTAATTGGTAAGTATAATTCAAAGAGGTCATTAATACAAAGATTGCTCAATGTATGTAACAGAGCAATATAATAAGTCAAGAAAATCCTTAAAAAATATATATTATAATTTATTTTATATATATATATATATATATATATATATATATATATATATATATATATTCATCTCTTCAGACCGAAATGCTTTTAGAAATGGAATCGATCCATACACACAGATAGAAAAAAGGAAGAGAAAAAAAGAAAACGGCAGAGTAAAAATGCTTTATAATGAAAAGGGAAATAAGAAAAATTTAAATTCCAGTATAAAATGTTTAAAAATAATAGGAAAGAAAATTACAAGGAGTGAGAGTGAAAGAGAAGGAGAAGGGGAAGATTGTGAATAGAGAGCATTGAGGAAAAGAAAACAGTGTTTAAGATGACCGTGTCGGAGTTAGCTCCTCCTTAATTTCCTAATTGTCACTAGGGGTCGCTCTCTCTATACTATAAATACTGGGCGACTTCTCGCCTCGTTCTGTTTTTCACTTCTTCATTTCAGCGACTACAATGTAAGCTCTCTTAGATGAATCGCGGCTTCCCATTCGGGGGAGACGACATGAATATTATACACACATACACGTAATTACGGATATTCACGAAAGAACAGACACAAATGTTCACACACACACACAAATGTTATTGTCTATGTCCATTGTAAAATTGTGTTGTTTAATACATATATTTGTTTATATATTATATATATATATATATATATATATATATATATATATATATATATATATATATATATGTCGGTCTTGTTTGTTTTCTTTATATCTTTAGTTGGACTTAATTCAAGTCCGGCTATTTTCTTGTAGTTGGACCTTCTTCTAGTAGGAAATCAAACGCACGTGTCCCCAAATGAACAACATACAAACCACCTGTCCTCTACAACCGAAGATGGCGATTGACGTTGCATTTAATTTTTTTGATATGGTAGTTATTAAGGAAGCAAAGAAACAAAAAGTGTTCCATAGAATTGTTGGAGAAGAAGTGGTACCACCCGTTAGGATCTTACATTTATGCAAATAGTGTACCCCACAAACTGCCCTCAAAACATGAAAGTATAAAAAAAAAAATTACAAAAAATTACCAGCAATACATTTTGATAGTAAATTAAAAAAATATCAAAAATACATTTTGATAGTAAATTTAAAAAAATACCAAAAATACATTTTGATAGTAAATTAAAAAAATACCAAAAATACATTTTGATAGTAAATTTTAAAAAATACCAAAAATACATTTTGATAGTAAATTTAAAAAAATACCAAAAATACATTTTGATAGTAAATTAAAAAAAATAGCAAAAATACATTTTGATAGTAAATTAAAAAAAATACATTTTGATAGTAAATTAAAAAAAATAGCAAAAATACATTTTGATAGTAAATTAAAAAAATACCAAAAATACATTTTGATAGTAAATTTTAAAAAATACCAAAAATACATTTTGATAGTAAATTAAAAAAATACCAAAGATACATTTTGATAGTAAATTTAAAAAAAAATACCAAAAATACATTTTGATAGTAAATTAAAAAAAATACCAAAAATACATTTTGATAGTAAATTTAAAAAAATAATTACAAGCAATACATTTTGTACAAAAACAAAATCACTAAAATTCACAAGAAAATAATATTTCGGCATTAAATGACCCATAAGGTGTTAATATGCCGTTAAACAAACAAACCAAACCATAAAATCAGAAAAAATGACGGTTGAAATGTTTGCAATACATAATGAGAAAAGAAGATCCCGAACGATTGGGGACTCCCAACACAATGAAGGAAAGCGGAAGAGATGAAAACAGGAAATAACTAAATAACTTCTGTAAATGGATGAAAAAACGGCGAGGAGTGGTAACATAAAGAAAAACCTTCCTTATAAAGGAAAAGTGGAGAGGCATCATCGTTCATGTGCCGAAGGGACGTGACAAAGGAAAAGATCAATCTGTGTAGAGTTTTAATTTATGAGTATCTTTCTTAGAAAATATATTCCACTGATAGTTATAACCAAACAGGACTTGATGGCCTTGAGCAGCGTAAAATGACCCCCGTAAAATGACCCTCGTAAAATGACCCCCTTCGAGCCGGTTCATATTTTATCAGCTTATTCATTGATTTTTTGGTTATTACGCATAATGGACGTTATTATATAATGAACATTGTTATGTAATATATATATATATATATATATATATATATATATATATATATATATATATATATGTATATATATATATATATATAAGCAAATGTAAATGATATAGATCCGAAATGAAGAAAATTTACAAAATCCTTAAATGCAATTATGTTGTTTAAAATGAATGAAATGTCGACGTCTGACGTTTCGTTTTAATAAACCTTTTCAAGACAATATTCATTAAATACAATTCAGTTCAATTTGACAAAGACGATGGACATAAAAACAAGTCTTGTCCAAAACAGATAACTGAAAATTTTTAAAATGATCAGCTTTCCGTTTAGCATGGTCACGTTGTCGTCACATGGGCGACGCTTCAAAAAACGTATTCCTAAAAATTTTTGATTATTTTGAATGAAAAAGAAAATGAAAAGAATTCTATTAGGATCTAAAATTTTTATGTGTATGCTTGTGTCTTTGTCAAATTGAACTGAATTGTATTTTAATGAATATTGTCTTGAAAAAGGTTTATTAAACCGAAACGTCAGACGTCGACATTTCATTCATTTTAAACAACATAATTGCATTTAAGGATTTTTGTTTGTTTTTTCCAAATTTTTCTTCATATATATATATATATATATATGTAACTAGCAGCATGGCCCGGCGTTGCCCGTGCTTGATTCAAAATCGTACGGCTCATACAGCAATCGCTATCACTTGACTTAAAATATTTTTGACCTTCCTTGCCTTTAAAGGAGTGCCCTTTGCCGCGCTAATGTTGCTACATGCCTTACTTCTTGCCTATCTCACACTGCGATTTTTTTCTAAGCTTTATATTAAACATTAAATCTGTTACGAAAAAAGAACTAAACAAAATGAACACAAAACGATCAGCTTTAAAAAAGGACTCGTAACTGGAAAAATCGAATGAAAAAAGAATGTTAACAACAAATACTTTTTCATACCTAATCCATTTCTGCGGAATCAGAATCAACGTTGAGTTTAAGCAAGCGAATGAGCCAATTGGAGTAAAGTGCTATGCAGATTTTAATTTTTCCCACTTGTGACGAATGCAACTATGGATTTTTTTTTGCATGCTAGCATGCTAGTTAACATTCGTTTCAGTCAGCTGTTGGCTCTGAAGCAGGCCAGTAGAATCTTCCTGCCTATTCGTGGCAGCCAGCTATTGGCTCTCACTCTGGTCAGTAGAAAATGGCGGTAAACTACATGAAAACTACCGTAGAAGCATGAAAAAATCGATTATTTCCACTATTGATGGGAGTTGGGAAATGCAAAGTCGGTCTTGGCCTTCCCGCTTACTTGGAGCATGTGCATGTAAATTTTGGTGCAAATCCGTCGAAAATTACGGCCGTGCATTCGTTACACACACATACACACACACACACACACACACATCCTGCCTTTTATAGATAGAGATTATATATTTATTTGTTATATAATATATGCCATTGTTATTATATACTGTATATTATTATTATATATATAAATTGATTATTACACATACTGAACATTAGCATCAGTTTATCCACATACATTTTTTCGCAACATGATATGCCTATTGTTCGACACAGCCAATACATTTATATATCCTCGAAGTGTGCGTAAATTAAGTAAAAGTTTCAGTTCAGAATTCGCAGTAGGTTACCCTGATCAATATACAGCTGAGGAAGTCCGGAGAGCACAACATCCTAAAAGCTGTATGAATAACACCAAAGAAGAGGACAATAATCTAAATACCAGGTGTAACAGCATAATTGTCCAAATCGTGAAACAGCATAATTGTCCATCCCACTAAAAAAACCCACTAAGCTAACTGAATTTCTTTTTTTTCCAGATATTCAGATAAGACTTTTAGCCATCTTGACACCATTTGTTGTAAGAATCCCTGAAAACCTTTTGATTTATTCAGCTAGAAAGATATCAGATTGAAATCGTTTTGTCTCAGACCCTGTCTACTCAACTGAGCAATGTTGAGAGACAAAAGCTCATTCAGTAATGGTACCAACATTCATAATCTCGGTTCCATCTTCAAAGTCCATTAAAGAACCCTCAAGAGAACGGGGAATAATTTAACACAAAAAGGGGAATAGTAGAGAGGAAAACTGGATCGGGAGGTCACAACAAGAAGATGGATCAACATTTCAACTTAGAGCTAAAGAGATCAATTAGAAAAGATCCATAACAATCAATAAGACGTTTGGCACGTAAGAGAGGAGTTTAAGCTATGACAGTTCAAAGAGCCGTGACAAAAGGACATGAAAGTGAAACGTCTGAGGCACCTTGTTACTCCAGGACAGAAAGAAGGTTAGAAATGGCGAAGTTCATCTTGAATGAGATGGAAAATGATCCTGGAATAATCTCTATATATATTTTAACTTAATTTTAATCCTTCAGGAGCTTCCGATCCTTAGCTATGATTAATTAATGATGAACATGTCATTTTCGTTTATGATCGATTCGTCATGATTCTTCTTTTAATCTTGGAGAATAATTATACACTATTATTGCTCACTGTATACGCCGACATTTTGTCAAAAGCCTCGGAAAATTACAGCAAGTTATTTTTAATCATTTCTAAGATACAACGGTTCAAATTTTGCTTTTACATGATTTGGACAATTTTGCAGTTACACTGGGTATAAATTGTGTAAATATCTGTTCATAACTTTCGTTATATCTCTCTAGTGTAATAGTCAATATGAGTTATCACCTAATAACTTGGGAATGTAAAGATTCGTGAGGGTGTTAAAAAGCACGTCACAGATATGACCCCTTCGAATGACATATGCCGGGTCGGTTCACAATGTATTGATGTGTGCTCAAGGCAATCATGTAAAAGGCAGTTTGTTGGTTCGTATGGCGTTGCTTATGTCATTCCTATGGTTATGTTTCGACAATCTATAGATATCTTTCTCGAAGAAAGTCATTTTTTTCTCGTTATTCCTGTTTAGGCTTCCGGGTTCGCGGGCAATGTTAAATAATTTTGTAATATTGAATTTTTTTTTTCCTTTTCACTGTCTTCTTCTATCTCTCTGTTTCGTGATATGATAAATAAGCCATTGTGTTTTGACTTTCTTATCAATTTTAACTGCTGTTTCTTAGCCTTTCGCCTGATAAAAAAAAACATGGCATCAACGTCTCTGTAAATTCTTCCGTACCTATATATATATATATATATATATATATATATATATGAATGAAATATTCTATCATTCTCTCACTCCCTTTCTTTGTCTATGTATGCGTGTATAAATATATATTGTCTGTCTATCTATCTATCTATCTATCTATCTATCTATCTATCTGTCTATCTATAAATATATGTATTATTCCATCTCTCTCTCTCTATATATATATATATATATATATATATATAAATCTATGTCTATGCGTGTATAAATATATATTATCTATCTATCTATCTATCTATCTGTATATATACAAAAGTGAAAGAAGAAATGGAGTAAAAATCCAAAGTTCGTAGCATTTATTTTTTTAAAAAGTACTCAATACAAAGTAGAGCAAAATATTATTATAAGATTTTTATTATAAAATTACAAAAAAAACATTTTTATGTTTTATAGTATACTAGATTATATATATATATATATATATATATATATATATATATATATATATATATATATATATATACATATATTCTAATATTTTTTATAAGAAATTACAATATTATAATTATTATATTATATTATATTATTAATTGATTTAAAATATGTTTACGCTACACATTTCTAACTATGTTTCAAAAATGGAAGCTAGAAGCTTCGAATTTAAGTTGTAATTAAATTAAAGACATTAGTTCCATTTCATCCGCTAGCGAATTTTCGAGTAACTTATTTTAAAAATTACTGGGTTTTAAAACCCTTTAATTTTTTCTTGTTATTCCTGTTTAGGCTTCCGGGTTCTCGGGCAATGTTAAAATGTTTAAATAATTTTACCCAGTATATCTATAAGAACACCGGATTATATATCTTACTCTTCTTTTCTTTCTTTTTTATATATATATATATATATATATATATATATATATATATATATATATATATATATATTCGCTCTATCTATCTATTTATATTCTATATATCTATATATATATATTCTTTCAATTTATCTCTTTCTATATATATTCTGTCTATCTATCTGTTTATATATATATTCTCTAGCTATCTCTCTCTATATTAACTCTCTCTATCTATCTATATATATATATATGTATATATATATATATATATATATATATATATATATTCTCTCTCTCTCTCTATATATATATATATATATATATATGTTTATTCTCTCTATCTACCAATATATATTCTCCCCATTTATGTTCTATATCTCTCTATCTATCTATATATATATATATATATATATATATATATATATATATATATATATATATATATATATATATATATATATATATATATATAATCTCTATCTAACTATATATAAAAAAAAGAGAAAGAACAAATAGATAAAAATCCAAAGTTCGTTACTTTTATTTTTTAAAAGTTCTCAATACAAAGTAGAGCAAATTATTTTTATAAAATTATATATATATATATATATATATATATATATATATATATATATATATATATATAGTTGTGAACTGTATTATTTGGCCACACTGAACAATTGCATATTTTCTGAAAAATGCGAATATTTGCACGTTCATATTGGATTTAACTTATCTAGTTCATTCCGTATTTAGTTTTGAGTAATTCAAGAAATTTTTATTTATTACATTTTCAATTATAGATTTTTCTAATAACTGCAGTCCAAAAATGCAGTCCAAAATTATTCGCCACCGCCTCATGGGATTTATGAAATTATATTGCTCTATGGCAAGTATAATATCTTTTTTAATTTATTTTGGTATTGCATACAAGCACACTTTGAAATGAAATAGTATCGACTTAATTCTAAAAGGTAATGAAGAAGACTTTATTTGAGTGCCACGTGCCGCGATAACGCATTCGTTCTGTAACAATACTGAAGTAAAACCTGTTACTTCCGCCTATGTTTAGCTAGCTCAACTCTAAATTGTTAAGATCTCGCCGCCTGTCCAGTATTGCACTTAAATTCATACAGTCTAGGTACCACAGCGTAGAACTCATCCGAACAATTACCATGAAAGTAATTATAAGAAAGGAACAGAGAGGCAACCTTATGGCGGTGGGCCAGTGACTAAAGCCGAGCCGCGAGGATCAGGACCAAGAATATTGCTGATTCTTGTTTAGATCTTATCTAGGAGCTCCAGGGAAATAGCAGGGGTACCTGACAATATATGGCAACAATACTTTAAGCATGGACGAATGGTAGACATAGATATGCAAGATAGATTCCGGATAGAAAAACTGTCTCGCTGGACACAGAGAAGCGACTTTCTTAGCAACTGATCTAGCGATGGATTCAATGTAGTCTTTCACCTCATGTCAGCTGAGAACGTTAACCCGAGGAGGTACAATGAATCACTTTCTTGGAGGATAGCATCAGCCATGCTGATGGAAGGCAGAGAGATGTTTCTCGGGTGATTAATAGAGGGAAGTCTAGCTAAAATTGACAAGTCATATTTTGTCCCATTTAACGACGGTCTTGAGGCCATTTTGTAAATCGGTTGCCATTTTGACTATGTATGACTGATCAGCTTTACTATCGAGACAGGAGTAAATGGTAGTGCAGTCAGCGTAGATGCCAAGTTGAGAACTGATATCATCAGAAGGGTCTTTAATGAATATTTAAAAACATCGCTGGACAAAGGATGGAGACAAGGGGACCATCCATGTTAGTACAAATAGATGTAGATGAGTAGCCGTTAAGGACACTTTTCATTTCACGAGTTCATAGAAACGAATGAATAACGTGCCCGGAGATACCGTAGCTTTTCTGCTTGAGTAAACCTTAATGCCAGACCTTGTCAAAGGCTTTCGAGATGTCCAATGCTACAGCCCGGGATTCGCCCTTTTTATTTAAAGAACGATAGGCTTTCTTCGCAACTATCTTTAGTACATCAACAGATCATTTGGAAAAACGAATGCCGTATTGCTTGTTTGAGAAAAAACCTGGCAGCGTGTAGCTGAGAGAAGAGCATAATGTGGCCTCGCGGTTGCCCACCGGAAATAAATGCAAGGAAACCTACCCATGCGCGAGATAGCACTACAGTTACCCCGATATTATGCGACTGTTGATCATGCAGCCCCTCTAAGCGCTACCAAAATGTTTGGGCTCCTAACGACGAGTCGGAAGCAGCAACCAGCAAAATGCGAACCAGGTACACTCATAATTGAAAGTCGTAACCACTGTTTAGTCTGATCACCAAATAGTTAAGACATGTATATCATTGAGGCCTTGGTAAAAGAAAGAAAGAAAGAAAGAAAGAAAGAAAGAAAGAAAGAAAGTAAGAAAGGGAACAGGTAAACCATATATTAAAATGAGGACAAGAAATAATCTTCTACTCCTGCTCAAAATATATGGAAGGAATGCGGACTGGATGGTAGTTGAGCCTATCTACTGCTGTTAACCTGTTAAAAGTTGGTAAAGAATTCATATTAAGTAAAGGCTTAATATAAATTCTGATGTCTACTACCAACTAAAAAATCAGAATGGTAACACTTAAATTTTCAGCATTGATAAATAACAATGGGTAAGCATATTTTAAATTACAGGTTGGGATGAGGACTGAATTAATAAGCTCTGTAATATATATATATATATATATATATATATATATATATATATATATATATATATATATATATATATATATATATATATATATAATTATTTTTTTAAATATTTTTAATTATACAGAGTTCTCATGTTTCAAAAACTAGAGCTGAAATATGATCATTAAAATTAAATTGAGTTAGGTATCAAGCCCTGTTTCATCCTCAAGCAAAAATTTAGGAATAGTTTAGTTTATTTTCGCTTCTGGATGAAACAGGGTTTGAGACTTTAATTCAATTTAATTTTAATAATTATATTTAGGTTTTCGGCTCTCGTTTTTGAAACATGAGAACTCTTATGTAGGAAGGAATCATATTTTTTAAAAAAATAATTATAATTTAAGTTCTACTTCTGTATGTTTTAAAAATAAAAAAAACAAAAATACTAAAGAACTCCGGATTATTTACCTAACGTGTTCTTTTCCTATTTTTCTACATATCTATCTATCTATCTATCTATCTATTCATCTATCTATCTATATAATCTATATATCTATCTATCTATCTATATATATATATATATATATATATATATATATATATATATATATATATGTATTTTTAAAAAGAGGGAAACCGCAAACGTTTTTTGGTTGTAATGTGATTTTTTTAAATATATATATATATATATATATATATATATATATATATATATATATATATATTATGCTTTATTCTCTACAATGGCAAATAAAGCATAATATATATTTTTTTTAAAAATCCACATTACAACCAAAACTTTTACAGTTTCTCTCCTCTTTTTAATATATACATTTTTCTCTCGTTGTAACAACTATAACCTCTTTATATATATATATATATATATATATATATATATATATATAAGTGTGATGATGTAAGTATTAAGAGAAAATAAAAATGAAGGAAGCAAAAAAAGAATAAAGAACACTATTCTAAAATAGGATGGCAAAAAAAAACAACCAACAAAAATCAAGTTAGATACAAATAATTAAAATATATAATAATCAATGATATCAATATGCAGTTAAGACTGGCAATGGGCTCTTGGGTGAATATCAGATCAAGAAAGATTTGGTGACGACAACATTCTGATAGGAATGCGTATATTTAAATCAAGCCGCATTGGTCTTGGGGCATTATGTGATTGCCAAAATTCGGATATTCCGGTTTTCTTTTTTGTCATTTTTAATCGGTTTTGCATCTCTATATTTGTGACATTTATATGCTTTGTTGCGTCGAGCCAAAAATTTTGCACCCAGGTGGCTACTCATGATAGGCACCAGTTAAAATATGATATGGGACATTTACACAAAGTTAGTGTTCAAGCAAACATTTTATGTAGACTTATCCACGTAGTGAAGGCATGTATTAACAGAAAATTAAGGTAATGAAAGAAGAAGAAGAAAAATATAGAATGATATTCTCAAATAAGGCGGCAAAAAATAAATAACAACCAACAAAAATTAATATAAATACCAAAAAAATTGAATAAATAAAAATCAAAAGTGTTCATTTCAACGATTCCAATATAGACTGGCAATGTCCTCTGTTAATGGTGGGCTCTTGGATGAATATCACATCAAGAAAGATTTGGTGGCGAGAGCATTCTAAATAGGAGTGGGTATATTTAAATCAAACCGTATTGGTCTTGGGGCATGATAGGATTGTCAAAATTCGTATCTCCCATTATAGATAGATAGATAGATAGATAGATAGATAGATAGATAGATAGATAGATGTGAACAGAATTAGATAGATAGATGTGAACAGAAATAGATAGATAGATAGATAGATAGATAGATAGATAGATAGATAGATAGATGTGAACAGAATTAGATAGATGTGAATAGAATTAGATAGATAGATAGATAGATAGATAGATAGATAGATAGATAGATAGAAAAACACTGCGATAGATTTGAATAAATAGATAGATAGATAGATAGATAGATAGATAGATAGATGTGAACAGAATTAGATAGATAGATAGATAGATAGATAGATAGATAGATGTGAACAGAATTAGATAGATAGATAGATAGATAGATAGATAGATAGATAGATAGATAGATAGAAAAACACACTGCGATAGATTTGAATAAATAGATATAAAGGCAGATAGATAGATAGATAGATAGGGAGATGTGAACAGAATTAGATAGATAGATAGATAGATAGATAGATAGATAGATAGATAGTGAATAGAATTAGATAGATAGATAGATAGATAGATAGATAGATAGATAGATAGATAGATAGATAGATGTGAACTGAATTAGATAGATGTGAACAGAATTAGATAGATGTGAGCAGAATTAGATAGATAGATAGATAGATAGATAGATAGATAGATAGATAGATAGATAGATAGATGTGAACAGAATTAGATAGATGTGAACAGAATTAGATAGATAGATAGATAGATAGATAGATAGATGTGATCACAATTAGAAAGATAATTAGATAGATGTGAACAGAATTAGATAGATGTGAACAGAATTAGATAGATAGATAGATAGATAGATAGATAGATAGAAAAAGAAATTTAAAAAAAAAATCTGTCCTTTGTAGTTTCCTTTCTTATATGTGCAAAGTTCCTTCGGGAAGTGGGCGATCATGGCTCTCCAGAATTTCCCATCCTTTTTAGCTCTAAGTAATGTTTGTCTTTTTGCTATCTCTCCTAAACCAAGTTTATTCACCCACATACACAACCTCCCTAGTCGAGATATACACTGTTTTCCTCTTACCTCTTGACTTCAGTATATCCTGTGAGTCACCAATTTTCTTCTTACCTCATTATGTGCTCTAGAAATTTCAATTTTTTCTGTTCTGATGTTACGTATAGGTGTCTTTTGTTTCCATATTCATTAAAACTTCATTGTCTTTCACATGTTCAGTTCATATTATTCTCAGCATCTTTCTGTAGAACCATATTTATGTTGTGTCAAGTCTTTGTTTCGTCTGTGTGGAGATTGTCCAACATTTGCTGCCATATAGGTGGACTGATATTATGTAGCAGTTTCGTAATCTTTTCTATGTTTCTAATGAAATTTTTCTATTTCTTAAAAATTTGCTTAGCTTTTGGAAGGCATCTTTCGCTATTCCAAATGTCCCTTCCGACTTCGTTGTCACACTTTCCGTCTAGTGTTAAAACACTTCCTAGATATTTGAATTGTTGAACATATTTGATTTTGCTATCTGTAATTTGCAATTTGCTTATTCCTTTCGCTCACAACCATGCATTTTTTTCTTGCAATTTATAGTTAGTCCTTTCTTCTTGCTTTCCTTCACTAACTTCCGTAAACATTTCTTGTAGTTACCTTTCTGTGTCTGCTTTCAACACCGTGATATCTCAAAATTGTGGCCGCCAATAATGTATCATTGTAGGACTTTTAATGCTCGTCGAATTCCCTCACTGTATAGGATAAGTCCGGTGAGTCAATATATTCTTGTCTTACACCCTTTTCTATTTTCGTATATATACTGAATTTATTATCTCTCTATATGTAGATATGTATGTACTAGGTGTGTCAGCAAAAAAAAGCAAGACTTAAGTCAGAAAAAAAATGCATCTCAAATCCA
>CAHIKZ030002545.1:1887500-1927587 GCA_903632075.3 Acanthosepion pharaonis
CCAGCAGTTCCCCTCTTGAGTCAGGGCAGCACTATATCCTCAAAGCACTAGATGTAGATCCGCTTGTTGAGTCTGAGGCAGTCACCAACAAATTCAGTTCTTTTCTAATCAGAATGAACAGAGCGAGTTTTCCCAGCTGCAGTACATTCGTAATCACCATTAGACTCATCCATCCGAGTCTTCTTCAAGGTGCTTTAAGTAGGCTTCTACGTTGATCTGAGGCCCTGTGGGAAGATGAATAGAGGCATAACGTCACCATCACTAATGATCACTACATACACATTTGTAATCGCCAGCACTAAATCTTCTGCACTATCCTCAAATTGACACGCAAACACTCTGAAATGTTCGTATTAGAGTTTTCGGCACGAATGCCAACTAGTACAGAGTGATTTTTCCAAATTTCTAGCCGAGTGAATCGCGTCATAATGCAGTCTTACTCATAGATGCTGCCTAACTGACTCTACTATAGCTTGCAGTTGAAAACATCAAAAATAAACCACGCGCATGCGAGAAATTTTAAAAAAATCTATAATATGGCGACAATTTACCCATCGCACTCTGTATGAATAGTAGATATAAATATGTAATATAGATTCAGAAGAGAACAATTGTCTCGCACGACACAGTGAACCAACTTTCTTAGCAGCAGACCTTATAATGGATTCTATATAATCCTTTCACTTAATGTCAGCCGAAAATGTTAGCAAAAAGTCACTGTTATGGATATAGACATATATGCTTTTGTTTTCAGGTAACTCAGTACCTGCAGACTTCTACATTTTATTGCTGCTTTCGTTCTCGCCATTACTCAGTGTCTCTGATGTGTTCTAGTTTCCCCAAACTGACAGCACAGTAATGTAATTATCAATAACTCCCTGCCGATTTTCCAGGCGCACATCGAAGGCATCACGTTTCACCACCATATGAATATTGATAAGCACATTTAAGAAATGATGATTGCAGAATTCCTTATGGCCCAACAAGTAGTAAAACAATAATCAAACCTGTTTCGTGCAGAGCTTGAACCAGACACCATTACGCCATAACAGAGCTGTTTTAAATTGTTGGATACTGTCATTTCTCGTTTTCAAATGGGACAAGTTACTTGATAGTTGCTAAGCATATTTAGTACAGTGTCCGAACAAATGCCAGAAACTAGAATGTTCATATTTTTCTATTCTTTCGATGTGTCTTCCCTGCCTTAAAAATCATCAATCAAAATTTAAGGCTTTTAAACAGTATCGAACACAGGCTCCTAAAAATGAATAGCCCAACATAACAAATCACAAATTGGAGATGCCAAATTAAGGCTAGTACAAAAATTTAAATATCTGGGAAGTGTTTTAACAGAGAACGGAAAATGCGACACCGAAATTCGAAGAAGCATTGGGATAGGGAAAGATGCCTTTCAAAAGTTAAGCAAAATGACAGGAAAGATTCGTTAAAAAAAAAAAAAGGAAAATATTACCTGAGAGTTATGTGATATCGGTGAATACTGGACAATCTCATCACAGGTGAAGAACAGACTTGACGCACCATAAATTTGGTTAAAGATGCTTAGAGTAGCAAGACTGCGCATGTGAGAAAATGGAAGCAAGACGGACAATTTTACTTAACAAAAAAAGGAGACAGTTGAAATTTCTTGGGCACATAATAAGGAAAGTGGGCTTGTAAAATTTGATACTCACATTGTTGTTCATGATGACGGTCGTCTTTGAGTATAGAATCCAGAGGTTAGCAGTGAATATTTCGAAGACAAGAAGGGAAGCGTTGTTCAGGTTAGCAGTGGATATCCCGGTAAAGTAGCAGAGCGTAGTTCAGTAGTTTTTCCTTCTGTTTCTCTTCGCTTAACAAGCTAGAACTGGACATTCGGAGAAAGTAAACAAAATGGCCGCCATTATACACGACGGATTGAATATTCTACGTCTTCTGATTGGTTAACCTTCTATTGGTAGACTATAAAGTTTGTCAAGTCATTTGGGCTAGCTCATTAGTACCATATACCAAAAAAACTGCAACACACGACATATTGAAAGCAAGTAGGACAAAGGTAACCAGCACATAACTTGCCTAACGAACTTGTGCTTAGGTTTGCAGAACAGAAATTAGGAGAGATTGCGAAAAGTCATTTAGTAAGAGTTATAAAAGACAGGAAATTGTAAAAGTCTACGATTGGACACGGCCTGAATAGACAAGATACAAAGAAGAAGAAGAAGAATCTATATTGACTATGTGGTATCTTGAATCACCACAGTTCCCGGAGAATATAATTTGGGCTCAGTGTAACGTCAGAGAAGCTAAGTGTAGTTTTGAACTTACATGTCCCTCATGTCGCCGAATGAAGGCTCACGTGACAGGCCCAGATGAATCTAAGTTGCAAGCGCGGGGAAGAATAATATTACAGACAGATTTATAGGGTGTTTCATTAAGACGGATCAAAGTCAGCAGTAAATAAATCAGTGTTATTGGCGGACATTTTTTTATTTCTCTATGGGATCATGTTATTTAAATTATGGCAGTTATGTGTAAAAAATAATATCGCCCAAATGTCCTCCAAGGCTTTGGCGGCAAACCTCCACTCGATGAATGATGTCTTTGCCTGCATAGTTGTTCCACCAAAATGCTTTATTATCTCATCCTTCACCTGTTGAATTTTTGTTGGCTTGTTGGCATAGACCTTACTTTTGAGATGACCCCAAAAGAAGAAATCTAAAAGTGTCAAGTCGCGCGATTGTAGTAGCCAATTGACTTCACTGTTTCGAGAGATGATGAGACCTGGGAACTTCTCATTGAATTTCTGTTTGAACGTCCATTTTCGTAATATGCTTCGACAACTTTAACACGTTGTTTGATTGTTAATCTTTCCAAGACTTAAGTTGTTAAATCTGAAAGAAAAAGAAGAAAAAAATCATTAGACGCTTAGACTTAATTCACATTGGAACACCCTTTATAAACACCACCCAAGGTAGAGTAGGACAGACAGTCTCCTACTCATCGCAGGCTTGAATGTAAGGTCCATATTTCATATAAGAGTTTACGGAGCCACACACACACACACACACACAAACACACACACACACACACACACTTGCTGTCTAACTGATAAATTAGCGAACTGAAACAAAATGTAATACTACGTATTGAAAATTATGGCTCACGTTTTCATTAATCGGTATAGTAAACAATACTGCAACTATTAAAGGTTGAAATATCCGATGGCGCCCACCTTGTGACAAGGTTAGGCATGACCTACCTTCAAAATCAAATTCGAATATCGGTCACTCCAACTAGAAATAACCATATTCATCATTCCTTAATAAACGCCTCCTCGCTGTAAATTCTAAATCTTGTCGCGCTATCAAGATGCAATCAAGAAGAAACGTTAATTTCGATAAATAAATGAAGATATCTAATTCAAACAGACTCTTGGTTCTTGAATAAACTCTATTGATTTTTTTTTTTACTTTTTATTTCTTCTTTCATTTTGTGTACTTTATAAAAAAGAACTAAAAGAAAAAAAAGGTGTGGAAATAAAAACCAATCAGGTGCTATGTCTATTTGTTTTCGTTTTCCATTGGCCAATTGTTGCACTTGTTGTTTGTTTCGATACTTTCTTCTTTTTTTTAACCCTTGCCGACAGACTGCGCTTTTCAAATGATGTGTCAAGTGTTTGCTGTTGAAACGAGGCAGCGTCTAGTTTCAATGATTTGAATATGCTATCGCTTTCTTGATTTTAAATATTTCAAATATGTCCATTTTATCACGCCATACTTAAATTCTGTACCGTTGACAAAATCTTTACAATTCTTTTCTTCATTTGGGTTGTGTTTGACTTCGTTTTATTTAATTCAATTACGTTTCCTCGGTGTCGCCTTTTTCTCTTTTGTCTCTTCTTTGTATAATTCGCATGATTCAGATATTGAGTCTATAACATCTCCATACTAAAATGTCAATATCTTGGAAATGTTTTAACAGAGGATGGAATATGTGACAGCAAAATCCGAAGACAAACTGGGATAGCGAATGATGCCTTCCAAAAGCGAAGCAAAGTTTGTTTGTTTTTGTTTGTTTGTTTTGTTTTACAGCATATCAACCTCAATGGTTCATTTAATGCCGACATCTTTTTTTTCTGGTAATATTTTTGTTTTGTCAAAAATTCATTTTTGTTAATATTTTTTCAAAAACGTATAGCTGGTAATATTTATTTTTCAAAAACGTATAGCTGGTAATATTATTTTTTCAAAAACGTATAGCTGGTAATATATTTTTTTTCAAAAACGTATAACTGGTAATATTTAAAAAAAAAACAAAACGTATAGCTGGTAATATTTTTTTTTCAAAAAGCTATAGCTGGTAATATTATTTTTTCAAAAACGATAGCTAGTAATATTTTTTAAAAAAGGAAAAGCTGGTAATATTAGCAAAAGATTATGAAACAAAAAAAAATTCGTTAGAAACACAGAAAAGGGTACTAAAGTTTTATGTAATATTAGTCATCCTGTATGGCAGTGTCTTGTGAGGGAGCATATTTCTCTACAAGTTTAGACTTGGCCGTTGGACGAAAGAAATAAAAATACACCTAAATCCAGAAGATTTTCTATTTTACATTATGTTTCCCTGTACCAAATGCTAATAGACTTGTTAAACAAATTTCTGTTTTTACTGTTGTTTTTGATAATTCACTTACAACACAGTGAACGCTGGACAATCTCATCACAGATAAAGAAGAACCTTTAGGAAATACAAAATGGCTCTACAGAAGGATGATGAGAATAACATGGAATGAGCATGTGAGCAACGCAGTTTTAAGGGAAAGAAAAGCAAAAGCACACTTATAACTTGAATCAATTGGAATTACTAAGGTGCATAATAAAACGGTAAGGATATCCTACTGTAGACATTTCTACACGATCCAATGGAGGAGGTTCCGACATAATCTGGGGTGCTATCTCCTTCTTAGGAACAATAGAGCATCAGGTTATACAACGGTGTCAAATCTTGGCTGGTTGCATTGGCATGTTAGAGAGAAAATCCTAAAAATCCTCGGAAGTGTGGAAATGACTTCATCTTTCAGCAGGGCAATGACGCAATCTATAAAGCCCGAAGGACAAAGGAGTAGTGAGTTTGATCCTCACTGTGCGCTGCATCCTTTCAGCCTTGTGCTTGATCTAAGCTGCTCTTAGAAAATCACCATATTGAAGGCAAGTAGGACAGGGAGTGGAAACAGCGCATTACGAATTTGTAAGTGGTTGGTAGAACAAGGATTGGGAGAGATAGCATAAAAGTCAAACTTTAGTAAGAGCGACAAATGACGGAGAATTCTGGGAAGTCATTATCGCCCACGTGCTCAAGGAACACGATACATAGAAGAAGAGGAGGGTTTTTTTTAAGTTCCAATGGAGATCAAGTAACTGAAATTCAACCTAATACAGAATCATTTTCCTCAGTGCTAGATATACATTTTGTATTTTCTCGCAAGTCGTTCTTGGCAGCTTTCACTAGAGATCAAGTGGCAGCAAGTCTCCCACAAAGAGATTATTTTTGCAGTTTTATTATTAATATTCGTATGTTTATGCAAGAGCAAGACTCTGTACCATCTTGGCCTCAATTTTTCCACTAACTTGAAGTGGAACAACTACATTGAATCAATAACTGCATCGACTGCAAGAAAACTTGGGTTACTGTGTCATGCTGGGAATCTTTTTCTCATCAAAATTCCTATTGCACACTTAAAAATCTACTATTCGTCCGTGCATTGAATGCTACTGCTATATCTGGCCCGGTTCGTCAACTGCACATGTAGAGATTCCTATCAAAGTCCAAAGATGAATCCCAAAGATGAATCTGGAATGTAATCGAGCCTGACCTGGTATATCTGTAGTGGACGCCTACGTACACCACGTACACAAATTACTGAACAGTAATTGGACAGAAAATAAACAATACCTTTTGTACAGACAATTTACGCATCGCACGAGCCACATAAAAATTTCTCGTGCTTTTGCTTCACCAAACTAGCTATAGAAAAAAATCAACGATTGGTCGATTTTTGGCCAATCACATTAAATGACACTATCTTCAATATGCTTCCCGCGCTCGTTCCTGGAGCCACGTTACATCTATAAAAAAAATTAGAAATTAAAGAAATAACTTCAGTAGATTATAAATTTTCACAACCTAAACCCCTTACGTGTATATTCAATTTTGTACTCACAAACACACACAAATATAAACTACACTCACACAACACAGTGTAGTGCCTGTTTACAAGCCAAGTGAACTATTCGAACTATATCATTCTTCTGCACAAATATTTCAACTTTCAAACTCAAACATCAAGCATTCTTAAACTACCAACAAATTTAAACAAAAGACATTATTGCAACATACATTGGTTCTTCACACAATACAAGGGAAAGCACTTCGTGTGACTTAATCTTTATTGTTATTAACAGAATTGTATGTATATGCTTATTTTCAATACATGTTTACTCGTTGATTTTCATTGATCTCTCGTCATTCATTCTTGTGTTTTGTCAAAAAATTCAAAGTGGAGTGTTAATGTAAAAACGCAACCTTTATCAAAACCCCTTCTGATTCTTTTCTAACCAACACTATTTACTACCCCACATATCGACTTATGTCACTTTCTTACTGACGTGACGTGGCTTCCCTCTGTCCTTTCTACAAATACTTTCATGGCAACTGCTCTGACGAGATTTTCCCCTGTTGTCCCGACTACATGAATTTAAGCCTGTTACAAGATTGGCATCTAACTTCCACCCTTTTTATTATTGAAATAGCTAAATGCAACCGACACTTCTACTGTAAAATTTTACGAATTCTTGCGATTGTATTCCAAATGGAAACATTTAGAGAAAAAAAAAGAAAGAAAATAAAGAACAAATTTGTGGAGAAAACGTCTTACGGTTTCGATTCTTGGACCGTGAAATTGTATTTAGTATTTGTTGGATTCCAATTGGCGAAGTCATTCTTGAATTTTCTAAGGCTTCAAGACGAGCAAGGTATCATACGAACGAAGAAAAATAAAACAAAAATCCTTAAATGTAATACACCACACACACTCTCTCACACACACAAATATATATATATATATATATATATATATATATATATATATATATATATATATATATATTTAAGTTATGAAAAACTTAGTAATCCATATGGGTAGTCCCAAGAAGGATGAAAACTTGAGAGCTCAATATAAATCCAAAGTTAATAATTAAAGAAAAACAGACCGCTTTAAGTGGTCTGTTTTTTCTTGTTTTTTATATATATATATATATATATATATATATATATATATATATATATATATATATATATATATGTATGTATGTATATGTAATTTATTTTTGTGTAAAAAATTGAGAGGCAGTGTGCAAAATTTTGGCATGAGATACACAGAAGTCAAGACCCATTCACGTCTACACACAAAAAGCTACCGCGCTGAAAACTACAAAGAGATCGCCCTAAACAATGGCGTTACAGTTCACAGTAAGAACTCAATTCTAACTATCCACTGAATCCATTGTTAGTACTAAGAAGCGCGCATACACGTAATGACTTTTTCACACAAGTTATATCCGTTTTCGAAAAGAAAAAAACAAACATAACAGCATTTCACCACTTTTTCCCACATACGTACGTAAATTACATTTATTTATTTCTCATTAACTGGACATAAAAAAGGAAATAAAATAAAGTTAAATTCATAAAACAAATATTCAACACAACTAATATTGCCCGTAACTCATGTTAGTCTCTCAGGATTTTTATTTAACTAAAGTTTATTACTTACCTTATTCGGACTATTCTCTTCATCTTTGTCGCCATATTTATGACAACGTTTCGGCCGTTGAACACTCCGGGCTTCTTCAGGTGGTTTGAATGTCGAACTGAACTCTTTATTTCACATGCAGAATGTCTCAAGAAATGGACCCCATTTTTTGTAGAAAGGTCAAGGTCCGGCATGCAGCGTAGATTGCAGTATTATCCGGTTGGAATAACCATCCATTCCCACACAAACGCTGGCCCGCCGTGAGCAACGATGCTTTTTGTAGCATGATAATATAACCAGCCGCTGTCTGACGACTCTGCACGACCTGGAGCTCCATCGTCCCTCTGTATGAAAAGGCACCCAGACCCTCCACCACGATGACGTGTGGAGAAAATTTCAGGAGTCATGTTTTTGTTATGCCAATATCGTTAGAAGCCATCAGGACCATCTAGATTTATTTTTTTCTCATCAGAAAACAGGACTTTCGTCCACTTCTCAATGTCCCATATATATATATATATATAAGAAACACACAAACATACATATATACATACACATATACAAACACACGCATATATATAAAACACACATACTGTTATGGTCCAGGTCCCTGTACCACGGTGATAGTCCAAGGTAGAACCAATAAAGAAGAAGTCGAACACGGATATGGAATAACACAGATATATTACAAACAGGAATATATACAGAGAAGTAGAAAGTGTTAGTACGAACAATCAGGTTTAGTAGTAATTGTCTGAACGCGACTCTGTTTCGGACTGCCTCTGACTCGACTGACTGATTCGCTCGCTCTGACTGACTCACGGACTTCTGACGGACCTCACTCCAGACTTCAGACTGAACAGTATTTAATCACCCCCGCACGAGGGCATCTTGTGGTACAAGGCCGGTTTAACGTGGGATCTCCGATCCCGTGGGCTCGGCCAAAAATATGCCCTTTGAACCCGCATAAACGGGTTCAGGGTCGGTTTACCTCCCTGAAAGAGACTCCACCCTTCGGCGTAGCCTCGTTCGGTTTCCTCCCCGCACAAAGGCAGAGAGTTCAACCGATCAGCCGGTCAACCGGTCGCCCGACTTCGGACTGAACAGTATTTAGTCCCCCCCCACGAGGGCATCATGTGGCACAAGGCCGGTTTAACGTGGGATCTCCGAGCCCGTGGGCTCGGCTAAAAATATGCCCCTTGAACCCGTATAAACGGGGTCAGGGTCGGTTTACCTCCCCGAAAAAGACTCCTTTCATGTAACTACACAACTTTTCGCCTTTGTTTATCATCAGTTGCTTTGATAAAGTCACATAACGAAACACGTCGGAAAGGATTAAGCACTATTTTCCGAGTATCTATTTTATCCAATTTGACTTCTTTACAGATTTATTCCGAGAAATTTAAGATATCTATCTATCTATCTATCTATATATATATATATATATATATATATATATATATAGTTTTGGCGGATAACCTAGAGAAAATAATTAAGGAACATAACAACAGAGTCTTTGACAAGTATAGGGACTCAAAAAACTTGAATACTCACCAGGTTGCAAGTAGTACAACTAAGTATAATGACACGAATAACAACTTGTGCAATTGCAGGCATCCAATATATATGAGGAGGCATAGTGGAGTAATGGATAGCGGCTTGGATTAAGGAATCGGAGACCCGAGTTCGAATTCCAGTCGAATCCAGAGAGAAATAGAGAGAGAGAGAGAGAGAAAGGGTTCATTCACTTACGTGCTAATACCCTTGGGAAAGGTGTGGACTATCTTCTCCCTCCAGCTATGGGTAAATAGCAGGATAGACTGGGTTCTATAGCCTTGAATGGCAACCGGTCTAGGAGAAGGATAACCCTGAATTCAAAACTTGTGGAGTCAACACTCCAGGGTTCACAGTGCACCAGGTCTCTGTATTCGGCTCTTCAAAAAGTGTGGATGATCCTGCACGAAACCTTCACCACTATAATCAATTGTCAAGTTCTGTTGTTGGGCTGTCGGTTTCCTAGGAACTCATCTGCTTGAACCTCATACGTCGAGTTCGAGGGGTGTTGTAGAGTAGTTTTCACAGTGGAAGCTTGTATTTCAATAAGTCGCCCTAAATTAGGTTCGACGTACAAAACGTTAGGAACTTGGAAATAAGAGTTAATGACGCAGCAAATCTAGTTGTGATGGTTGGTACTTCAATGTCAGATATCGACTGACTCGCTCAACACCACTGAGCCGAACTGGCCACTGCTACTACTACTTATTATCTGTGGGAGAGTCCATTACAATAGAATATACTCGTATATATATATATATATATATATATATATATATATTATAAATTGGATATTTGGGCAAGAAACTTACTTTTAGGTTTGTTCAGTCAAACATGAAAATAAATTAACAACACCTAAAATTCAAACTCACTTGAATGTGGTTAAAGCGCTTTGGACGATGAACAACTTTTGCACTCCATTACTCTAACCAAACTTTATTTATTTACAGAGAGAGAGAGAGAGAGAGAGAGAGAGAGAGAGAGAGAGAGAGAGAGAGAGAGAGATGATGTCTATGTCCGCGCTTGCGCCAATATTCACGTTTGTTATTAAGGGAAAACAGATTAAAATTCAAAGAAGGTGGAAATATTTCCGATATTTTGTGGGCGCTTCAAGCTAACGGCCTAGGGTATGTTACGTATCTTTTCTGACGCCCTTTCAAGCCCTAATATATCGACGTGACGTAATGGCTGACAAGGTTCGAATCAATAAGTACATGGTCAGAAATCTTTACCTACTCTTACATTGTTTATGCACCTTGACACGGATCAAACAATATATCCCTCTCTTTTTCACTACATATATACAGGGTGCAATGAATAAATTGTCGTCTAAATTACGCAAAAATGAAAATAAATCTGACATCTCATTTTAACAGATATATTTACAAAAATAACACAAATATCTTGAAATAATGAAGAGTAAAGTTATTCAATACAATCGCTATGGTCAAATAGCTAACACCCAAACTTGTGTAAAAATAGATTTTAATACCAGAAATATTTTGTACTAAAATAATTATTACCAGCAATAATTCTTTAAGGAAAAATTATTATCAGCAATACTTAATACTAGAGGGCACAGAATCCCCAATATGCACTTCATGCCAAGAGAAATTTACAGTGAAACATAAACTGTTAGAGTGGGTAGATTTTGATCTAGTGTGAACAAAATATTACCAAGTGAATAATTAAAAAAAAAAAAAAAACATCCAAGATTGTAAATTTCCTAAAAGAAGATGGATTGTACTCAAAAATATGCGTATTTGAAAAATGGTTCAAATATATATGTATACATAAACACCTTTTTTACCAAACCATCGTTACGAAACTATTTCAAAATTTTGTTAGCATTAAATGACATACTGAGATTGATATGCCATATCTCTCTCACTTCATCTCCCGCTCTCGCTCTCTACCTCTCTCTCGATAACTCTCTCTGTTTATATATATATATATATATATATATATATATATTTCACATTCAGTGTCGGTCTTTTGGACAGGGGTAGAGGCTTATCCGTGTTTCCATGTTTAGAATTGGGTTTCCGATTCCTCAAAAGTCTACTTCCTTTGTATACTTCTAAAATGTCCGCCTGAACCCTGATTTTCGGTTCCTTGTAAAGTCTTTCCCTTGTATTAATTCCTTAATATATATATATATATATATATATATATATATATATATAAGAATAGTAGATTTGGTTATTTATTCCGTCTACACCAAACCTACACTCGTGTATATCTATCTATCTATCTATCTATATATATATATATATATATATATATATATATATATATATAGATAGATAGATAAATATGATAGACTCTCCCGTCGTTTTCGACGTATGAGTGTCTTTCAGTTCAGTTTATGGTTTGTATGAGACAACAATATATATATATATATATATATATATATATATATATATATATATATATGTGTGTGTGTGTGTATATATATATATATATATATATATATATACACACACACACACGGAAAAAACGTATATTTATTAATATATGCTTAATAGCATATCACATTCAGCCTTATTTTTTAACACCAGCACACAATGCGCGATATCTTACACATACATACATATATATATATATATATATATATATATATATAAATTCTCTCTTCGATATATAGCACTCTAACACAAAGCCTGCTTGCCTTAAATGCCTCCTTATCAGCAAACCACTGAAAAACCAGCAATTCTAACTTCAAATATATACATAGGTCTGATCGTCAGCATTGGAAAAATATTCACATTCTCTCTCTAGCCTCAATGAATAAAGATTTGCAAGAAACTTTTTTTTTATTCCTAAAGAATAACAAAGAATAATCAATAAATGAAATTATTCATTTCTTTCTTTGCCTACCAAAGAATTAGTTCAAACATCAAAAGCACGAAAGAGGAACTTCGTTAACAATCAATGCCTCCCCATCTCCATCACTTTCATTAACAATATTTTCATATAAGCCTTCTCTTCTACATCCTTTCACTTTTATCTCTCATTTACACTCTATATATATATATATATATATATATATATATATATATATATATATATGATATATATTGATAGATAGATATAAAAGAGAATTGGCAATGTATATCGATTGAATTTATTTGTCGTCTTTTCTGAATTGTGAATCGCTGTTCACAAACTTGGCTGTTACAGATGTAAAAGAAAACGTTGTCCAAGCTTTCGGCTAACATGAATCAGCTTTGAGGGTGTGAAAAGCAGGGTGAATAAAAGAAAAGCAAGTGTTTTAAGTAGCATTGTTTTGAAACTTGAATCCGATAAATCAAAACGCTGAAAGTGGTGTAAGCAAGGGGCAACGGCAGCGTGTGTCATTTGTAATGGCGTGTATTAACTTTGGATATTTTTTACATCTGCAAAAGGTAAGTTTGCGAAAATTGGTTCGCAATTTACAAAATACGATGAAGAAAATGGATAGGCACATATGTGTATATATATATATATATATATATATATATATATATATATATATATATATATATATATATATGAAGAAATGTAGTCTTATGGTGTGCTATATATATATAGGATAAAGTGCTCAATATCAGAGATAGAGCGTGTGTAAATATAAAAAGTGAACATTGAAGTCAACACTTACAGGCGACAGTCTGTTTCATGCTAGACGCAATCGTCAGTCCACGAGTGCTGTTATTTTTTTCGGTTATTTATATAACGGAAAAAATATATAAATATATTATATAATATAATATAAATAACGGAAAAATAACAGCACTCGTGGACTGACGATTGCGTCTAGCATGAAACAGTCTGTTGCCTCTAAGTGTTGACTTCAATGTTTACTTTTATATTTACACACGCTCTATCTCTTTATCCACTGTTCACTTTGATATATATATATATATATATATATATATATATATATATATATATGAAAACCGGGTCTTATCATCGGAAAAGGGAACATCTTAATCCGTGTGGTCACCTGCCTAATCTATCTATCTATCTATATATATATATATATATATATATATATATATATATATATATACAGAGATATAGATATAGATATATATATTACTTTTATTTTGACAGCTTATTTTCATTTAAGCATGTCTGATTAAACAATTTAGATGTGTTTTTTTTTCTTTTCAATAAGATTCTTTCGTAATCACTTATAAGCATTGTTATTTCAAGATTAAATAGTGTAAGGATGGTACCAAGTTTGTATCTATTCATTTTATTTTCCGAGTAATTTTGATATATTCCCATATCATCTTTAGAGTCATGATGGCTAAAACAAATTCTTTTGTGTGTCCGAAGTATTTTTTTTTACTTTTGTGATTAAATCGTTAACAGTTCCTGTCATGCGCAATATCAGAAACGGTGATTTAATTTTTTTTTTCCATATCGTAAACATTTTAATGTAAAGGACGTAACTGGGTTAAGATTTGAAGTCTCGTTAGCAGGTTATAGTTTACCTGCTATTTTTTTTTTTTTTTTTAAAACTTTTTAGTTTTAACATAGATATTTCTAAAGATCTATATACTATAAGCATTTCAGAAAATTTGCACTCTATTTATAATTAACATTGTTAAGTATTGATTTTATTTTTTTAATAAAGATTGCTTCGAGAATTTGTAGTTTCTGCTTATTACTTTCTTGTTGAATTATACAGGTATTGTTGACTAATATCATTCTAAATTGGGAATATGGACAGGAATATTTTTACAGATTTTATGCAATGGAGGATGAATCATTCTTGTGTAGAGTGAGCCGTCTTGATAGCGTTATTGTAGAATAATCAACTAATTATTTTTTTTTTTTTATTGGAGATGAACTCACTGAAGTGATATTTAAATTGGTATATAGTGTTGGTATTCTGTAATACTTCAATTGGTGGGGAGGATTTATTACGGATGATGAAGTTGGTTGTATTAAATTTGGCATTTTATATAATTCATTTTATTTTTTTACTGGGCTCTGTGGGTGATATATTAGCAATTATGATTTTTTTCTCAGGAAAAATTTCATCTTGTTTATATTTAGAATGCAGCTGCTTACGATATTACGATTAATGTGTTCAGGGTTATTTGAGGAGATATTATGTTCTATTTGATATATATTATAAATTTGTAATAGATCGCCTTATTTCTTTATCACAAATGTAGTTAAGAAAGTCATTATTAATAAGAATGTGTTTAATACCTTTTAGTTCCAAATCTGTTTGTAGATGAGGTAACTTTAACACGGTTTATTAAATTTTGTGTAATTACTATTTTATACTAGTTAAAAGAGTCACTCTTATAAAAAAAGTGCTATATTCCGTGCTAAGGGAATAAGCATATAACACCAAGTGTATAGGTTTATTGTATACAACAAGTACAATATGAAATACGGTACAGTTATATACACAGGCTATATATATATATATATATATATATATATATATATATATATATATATATCCCTTTAAGCAGAAGAATTTTCTTACCACCAGTCCAAGAAAGACATTTGTGTCACCAAAACCCAAAAAAGAGAATGTTTATGATCGAAAAGCATAAGGAAAATTAATTCATTTTAATAATATGTGGAAATACTCAGTCTTTGTCTGAAGAAGGTCGAGAGACCAAAAACACGTGTAGCAAAATTATGGCAAAATATAATATACATTTTTTTTAAAAATCCACATTACAACAAAAACCTTTGCGTTTTAAAATATACACTTTTCTCTCGTTGGAACAACTATAACCTTTATATATATATATATATATATATATATATATATATATATATATATATATATATATCCGTGCTAAGGGAATAAGCATATAACACCAGGTGAATACTAGAAGAAAAGGTTTATTGTATACAACAAGTACAATATGAAATACGGTACAGTTATACACACAGGTCAATCTAGTAGTGAGTGCCACTAATTGGAAGGTCGGATGTGCGTGCGCCGTCTCATTTTCTGTCGAATTTCTCGTAGACAGTAGACTTTATAAGTACTTACTACCGATAGTGCACTCATTCATTGGGGTGACTGGTTATTCCATTACATCACTAAGTGTGTATGAGTGTATGCTAGTAGTTTTTTTTTATGAGGAGGTAGTGAATGTTTTATTATTGGTGTCTATCATTATACCAAGTAAAGGAATTTTATTATTATTGTTAAGTTCATATCTGAATTTAGGGACAGAGTTCTTCATGTATTTCATCAATATTTTTGCTAAGACGAGGATATCGTCAACATATCTTAGGCAGATGGAGTTTTTTTTTTCTAATTACTAAATATATTATTTTCAAGCTTAACCATATAAAAGTTTGGCCCAGAATTGAGCCCATGGAAACATCATTACGTTGGATATATTAGGTTGGTGCAAAAATAATGACGTAATAATGTTGTTTTTTGACGTTAAAAAATGCGTCAAAAAACGACATTATTGCGTCATTATTTTTGCGCCAAACTAATATATATTAGTTTTGTGGTCAGAGAATGGAACTTCGGTAGTACAAGTTAAAAGTAGTTTCCGTAATATGTTGGGTGTAATTTTTAATGGAGTGGGAGATGGATAATTGTAAATATCGTTCATAATTATGTCCAGGGGCTTTGGGGAATAATTTTTCAATATCAAGTGAGGCTATGGTTTCATTATCAGGCTTTTGTATCTAAAGGATTTAGATTAGTTTTAAGTGTTGCTTTGATTCTATATTGACTAGTGATGTATTGTGTAATAAGTTGGTTAATGATTTTAGTTACTAGATGAACAGAAATGGGAATTTGGGATATAGTAGGACGGGGGGAGGAAAGTTTGTTTTTTATGTTTTTATGGTTCCATGAATGTATTCTGCTTTATGATAACCAATTATTTTGGGAAGTTTTAAATTGTCTTCGGCTGTGATTAATTTGTTGATTTTTAATTTCAGCTGATTAATAAGATTCCTGTCAACATTTTGAAATTTGGTGTGGTCACAAAGTATTTTTCTATCTTTGTATTATAATTTGATTTGTTTAAAACTACAAATATGTTTCTTTTGTCTGCTTTATTGACGATTATATCAGGATGTTTACATAACATCTTGACAGAGAATTTTAATGGTTTAGTTAGTAATTTGGAAGAATTTTTTTGCGTTTGTCATATCTATCTTTTATGTCCTCAGCCTTGAACCCGAATTACTGGTTGTTATCAATTTCACTTCTTGAAGTTTTACTAGACTTTGATAGAACATCTCTATTTCAGTTTTTATTTTATTTAAACAGTTGTATTTGCGGTATAGATGATAGTTGAAGCCGAGGTTAAGTAACACCTTTTGATGGTTAGTTAATTCATAGATGAAAGTATTGACATATTTAACCATTTTGTTCGGAAGATAGATCATTTATAGATAATTTATGTAGAGCACTAGCAGCATGGCCCGGAGTTGCCCGTGCTTGACTCATAGAGCAATCGTTATCACTTGACTTAAAATATTTTTGCCCTTCCTTGCCTTTAAAAGAGTGCCCTTTGCCGTGCTGATGTGGTTACATGCCTTATTTCTTGCCTATCTCACACTGCGAATTTTTCTAAGCTCTATAGTAAACATTAAATCTGTTATGAAAAAAGAACTAAACAAAACGATCAGCTTTAAAAAAGGACTTGTAACTGGAAAAACCGAATGAAAAAAGAATGTTAACAACAAATACTTTTTCACACCCAACCCAGTTCTGCGGAATCAGAATCAACGTTGATTTTAAGCAAGCGAATGAGCCAATTGGAGTAAAGTGCTATGCAGATTTTAATTTTTCACACTTGTGACGAATGCAGCTATCGATTTTTTTTGCATGCTAGCATGCTAGTTAACATTCGTGTCAGTCAGCTGTTAACTCTCACGCTGGCCAATAGAATCTTCCGGCCTATTCGTGGCAGCGAGCTATAGGCTCTCACTCTGGCCAGTAGAAAATGGCCGCAGTACATGAAAACTGCCGTAGAAGCATGAAAAAATCGATTATGTCCACTATCGATGGGAGTTGGGAAATGCAACGTTGGTCTTGGCCTTCTCGCTAACTTGGAGCATGGGCATGTAAATTTTGGTGCAAATCCGTCTAAAATTACGGCCGTGCATTCGTTACACACACACACACACACATCTTGCCTGTTATAGATAGAGATTCTGACTTTTTTTTTTTTGGAGGAGGGATTTTTAGCAGGTGTCGACATTCTGATTTATTGATGATTTCTATAAGTCTATGTATAATTTAATTTGATCAGGATAGGCTGCCTGTTTAAGTTTATTAAATATGTCTTTTTTCTTCTATTAAGGGTATTTAATTTTTCTTTCGCTAATTCAATTTGCCTTTTCACAAGACTACATTTAAATTTCCAAGTTTTTGTGCTCTGGTGAGCTGTTGGATCGCGTATTTAAAAAAAAAAGAATAAATACAACCATGGTACCTTCTTTACTCTCTTTAATCATAAAACAACAAAGCTAATACGTGATTACGAAAGAATCTTGTTTAAAATAAATAAACATAACATGTCTAAATTGTTTAAACAAACATGTCTATATATATATATATATATATATATATATATATATATATATATATATTTTTAAGCAGAAGAATTTTCTTACCACCAGTCCAAGAAAGAAATTTGTGTCACCACAACCCAAAAAACAGAATGTTTATGATCGAAAAGCATAAGGAAAATTAATTCATTTTAATAATATGTGGAATTATTCAGTCTTTATCTGAAGAAGGTCGAGGGACCGGAAACTCGTGTAGCAAAATTATGGCAAATAAAATATAATATATATTTTTTTAAAATCCACATTACAACAAAAACCTTTTTTTTTTCTCTCGTTGGAACAACTATAACCTTTTATATATATATATATATATATATATATATATATATATATATATATATATATATGTTATCCCGCGGAGATATGCAAAGTATCAGGATGAGAACTGGCACAGGGTAGCTGCATTTGATGAGGGTGAAAGAAGTCTTTCTGAATTTGGTTAGCAATCTTTTTATTGTTGGTTTCACGCTAAAAAGACTTCAGGTGGCAATGAAAACACATGACACCTTGGCCCGGTCATTATATTGCATGTTTCTGTCGAGGGGCGTGTACCGGCTGGTATTGACTGTGATCCGGAGAGGTTAAACTGTCGTTTGGAGTTGCCGTTGCAAGTCTTTTGCACCGTTACTTTTTTATCGACAGATCCAAAAAGTATGGATGGTCCGAAACCATCCACCACTTGAGACAAATCGTTGTGTTGGTTTTCTTATAACTATATCTAATTAGTTCCACGCATATCCGGCTACTGCAAAAAAAAACTCTCCGAAACGACATCAACTTCATCTTGGCACTTGGAATGTACGAACTCTCCAGGACAACATCTCAGCATCAGAAAGAAAAACAGATCTGGTCATATTGCTTGCTAAAGTAGTACAACATTGATATAACAGCTAACAGTGTTCCTGCTGCACTTGGATACAATACCTTCTCTTGTACTATTTGTTGTCTTTTGTGCAATTCTCGAGCCGGTCTCAAAAGTCATGCCCATCATAGGGATGCAGATAATTCGTTCGTGGTCGTCAGAAACTCATACGTCGAACTCGAACTCCATTATATATATATATATATATATATATATATATATATATATATGAAAATATATAGAAAATAGGAAAGAACTGGTTAGGTAAATAATCCAAAGTTCCTTAGTATTTTTGTTATTATTTTATTTTTGTTTTTTTTTTTTTTGTTTCCAAAAACGTTTTTTTCGCTTGAAGATGGAACAGAGCTTACTTTAATTCAATTTAATTCAAATAATTACATTGAAGTTTTCGGCTCTTGTTTTGAAACATGATACCTCTTATGTCGCGAGATGGAATCATTTTTAAATAAATAATTATATATATATATATATATATATATATATATATATATATATATATATATATGTGTGTGTGTGTGTGTGTGTGTGTGTGTATCTGTAAATTTGAGATGAGTGAGATTAGCACGACAAATGTTGAGATTTCTTTGTTAATCAGACGTTAGAGTTCAATCGAAGCGAGCTAATAACTGAAAATCACTCGGACTACCGTCCTTAAAATATGAAGTTTAGCGCCCGGCCTAATATACCCGTCGCATCTGAAAACGATTCGAAAAATAAATGACTTTGCAATAATTGAAACTCTCAAGACCATAATAAGGCTGTCATGGACAAAAATACTGACGAGTTTGCTGAAGATCTCCCTTCTACATGCACTAGGCATCTGGTGTATACATAAAAATGTGTTGAGTAAAGTAAGACAAACAAATACGTTTTCTGTCGAAGAAGAAGAAAATAACTATATAATTGTTGGGGCGCACCCACCTTCTGACTGATAATGGACTTATCCCTCTACGATATGTCAGTGCTAGAGAGAGTAGGTGTGTAGTGGGAAGGATCAGGTTCAGCGACAGCAGTCGAGATCAGGTTACCATTACATACCGTTGGACTGTAGACTTTTGCTATTGTTACTTACTAACCGGCGTTCATTATTACTAATCACTCTGTTGTTAATTACCTCTTACAAATATACCAGTATTCATCCCTACAACTGTGTTTGTCTTTATTCGAATACACACACGCGGGGAACACTCCCAACAACTCAACAATAATAATGATAGAGAAGTTAATGAAAAATGACGATAAGTTGAAAAAGGAAGAATAAATAAATAAAAAAAAAACTACATGGCGTCTAGATTCTTGAAAATGAGACAACGTGATCCAACTTAGAAATTATCATTCAATTAGCGCATTCTGCACCGCAGAGGTCACCATTCCCCTCCATCTCACAATTGTGTTCCATTGAAGGCAGAATAGTGGAATGGCTTGCAGATTCCTTTTACACCGGGGATGTTGAGGTTACCCTGTTTTTGAATTTATCTTTTTCTAGTAAAAAGTTATAACAAACTTAGTATAGGAGATAAGGAAATTGAAAAGCAAAATATAAACTTAAAATCTCAGTCTCAAACACGTTTTAAAATATCTAAATTGTCAGTTGTATACAACCACTTTCTTGTAGAATGGCGCTACAGAATAGAAAAAGAACGGTAGGTAACCACATCACTTGAGGGCTTTCAACAGCAGTAATGACTTAAATGTAAACCTACAGAGAAAGAAAGGAAGTATTTTAACGTGAAGAACAAGGTAAAAAAGGAAGTATTTTAACGTGAAGAACAAGGTAAAAAAAGGAAGTATTTTAACGTGAAGAACAAGGTAAAAAAAGGAAGGTGCAGAAAAAAGACTATAAACCCATCTTTTGACATTGGAGTAAGAACTCGGATTGTCAGGACCTATAAGGTAGTTTGATTTCACAGTTACTTTCTCCTAGTTCACACTCATGACGATAGGACCCTGTCTGTTCTACTAGTTTATTCATAGCGAGTGAAGAAAAGAGATGGATTCCCAGTTGTATTAGAATGTAACTAACTCGATTGGAATTCGAACATGGCTCTCCGATTCTTCCATCCGAGCTGCTAATCATTACGTCTTTCAACGATGTTAGAATACTAGATCTAATCCTCTAGATTTAATTATCGTGAACAAATGAAGACGAATAAAAATTAATCCATTCAGATTTCGCTGTTCCAGTAAATTCCTCACATTTAAAATAACCGAAAGCTGATTAAGTACCAGAACCTAGTCTGAGAGCTGAACTAAATATGGTGAGGGAAGGTGAACGTTGTGAGAGTAGTTACCTGAGCGCTGGGAATAATCCCGAAAGCCTAGAATAAAATTTGAGGAATTTGTATTCCGAGGAAGAATCGAAACCAACCAGACAACAGCACTACTGAAAACATTGCTACCGAGGAGGGTGCTGTAGAAATTTGGAGATTTGTTTTAACTTAATCTCTAGTGTAAACTATCACTGATTTTAGGCTGGAAAATTCAATTCGTATCAAAATATATATAGACTATATGGAAAGCTTCAAATAATGCAAACGTTAACGAGAAGTTCTATGGAAACGCCTGCAGCGATCTCGTTAAAGTATGAAGCTTAGCGTTCAGCATATAAAAGATGTCGCATATGGAAACGTTTCGAAAGCACATTTGACATTTGAGTAAGAACTGTGATTGTCTGGATTAAGGTGGTGTTGGTATCTACGAAGATATTGAAGAGGGCGCTGAAGGACATTATCGAAACCCGTAATAGTCTAAACGTACGACTGTGTGAAATAAATAGAGAAAGAAAGTATTTCAACGTGAAGGACAAGGAAAAAAAAATAAATGTTGAGAAAAAAAAAAGACCATCTTCTTCTCCACCATTTGACTTTATTTTCCGGGCTTACGATCACCGAAGTTAAGCAAAGCCGAGCTTGGTCAATACCTATATGGATGGCCGTTTGAGAAGATTAAGTGCTTGGATATGCGGGTGGTTTAATGGATAATCGCACGTTTTTTTTAAATCGTAGAGCCGGCTTCCAATTCTCGTTGTGTTCATTATATTCACTATCGTGCAAATGCCGTTGGGAAAGTTATGAATCCATCTTTTCTCCCGCTGCTAATGGTTAATAATAAGACTTGTATCACTAAACCAGTAGTATCTAAAAAAATCTTACAATCTAAAAATATATATTTCTGGCTTTAAATAACCGGCAAAGTGTTGATAAGTCTTAGAGAACGAACCAACCAGTCGAAATTCTTTTTCGTTCTTGTTCTCCACGCGAAAAACGTTGTCTTTCTTTCTTTCAGTTTTTTAGCCATTAAAGCAAGACTACGCCATTCAACAATGTGAAGGGACACAATGATCATATTTTTTATCCATTAGAGGGACACATGGGTCACATTTTTATCCATTAGAACGACACATTGATCCCATTTTTTATCCATTAGAGGGGGACATGGATCGCATTTGTATCTATTAGAGGAACACATGGATCACAATTTTTAATCATTAGAGGGACACATAGGTCCCGTTTTTTATCCGTTAAAGGAACACATGGATCACATTTTTAGACATTAAAACAAAGCTATACAATTCAATAATGTGAAGAGACACATAGATTGCAGAAGTTTAGCCGGAGGCCGCAAGAATAAATTCTTAGAAAAAATTAAAATATAAATGGAGAGAGAGAGAGAGGGAGAGAGAGAGAGCGTGGTGAGAAAATTCTCACTCTTTCTTTTTCTATGCAGAGTTAAAAGGATTAATTATATACAAAGCCAGTGAACTATTGGTTGAATAAATTCATGCTTACAGGAAACTGAATTTTTTCGTACGCGATCAGTCACCGAATTTATTCTGATGAACACAAAAAATATTGTCTATCTTGCAAGCTTGCCCGCGGTCTAAACTCAGTAATCAAACGGGACGCATGCAGACTTCTCTTCGTATTTTGTTTCTGGCCTGGCTTAGAGTAATACCGATGAGCTTTGCAAAAACGTTGGAAGAACTGAAAAGTTTGAAGAATAATCAATAATCGAAATCAATCACACAGTAGGATGAAAAAAATCGGTTAGGATACGTATGAAAGTGCTGGGGTATTGAAGACGTCTGCGGTTACTTCATTGGAAAATAGATTTTTGGAAAACCGAAATGATTGGCTGAATTTGAAACTAAGAAGCAACAACTTCGAGTTCAAATTTAGTCAACTGATTTCTTTCATTTCTTTATCATTTCTGTGTCAACGTATTTCCCGGCTTTTATTTTCCATTAATCTATTCTTGAAACCTTTCAATGTTACTCTGTCTATTCATTCATCACTCTCGTTCTTTCTCCCCCTCTCTCTTTCTTTTTCTACTGGCTTTTCATCATCTTACCTCTGTTTATTTCTCCTTTACTCCCGCGTTCTTCTCATTCTTCTTTTTCTTTCTACCTTATTGAGACTTGCCCACCATTGCCGAAGAATGTCTTCTTTCTCTCTATTTCTCTTTCACTCTTTCTCTCTTTCTCTCTATATCTACCAACTTTTCTCTTTCGTTTACGGTCTCGTTAAAACTATTTTGTGATGTCAGCGAACACTCATTGTCACCCGATGTCAACGATTATTCGTTGTCACTTTCGTAATGTAGAGATTTTAACGCAGATAGAACTATAGTAACGCCGTTGAACAATACTGGTGTCAGACGCCTTCGAATAACACTCGCACTAATAGTACTTGCTCGACTATACTCGATCGAATAGTAACGACCGAATAGTGATCCTAATAGAGAATTAGTATAGTGAATAGATTAGAGAAAGTGAGAAATTAGACGCGTAGCTAATTCTTACTTATGCGTTTCCTCTATGGCCACGTGGTCTACTGAATTCAATAATGGGATTACTTGTGTTTGCTCATTGGCGATCTACGTTCACACTCAAGTGTCGGCAGCGACACTTTATCCTTATATAATAGTTTTATAAAAGTCAACTCCTCACAGCCCGATTTGGTTTTCGTTCTGCCAAAGGGGTTTAAAGACGACATCAAAAAATGCAAGGAAACTCCATACAAACAGTTGGGATGAGAAAAAAAACTTGAAAAAAAACATTTTCTACCAAGTGTTCTAAGAAAGAGGACTCAAATGTTTCCAAAACAGAAATTATTATCTGGAATTGGAATGAAAGCCGTGATGTCACCTACCCTGAATCTATCATAAAAATTCAGGATGTAGAATTGGTAAATAGTAAACACTTCAAATGCCTCCTTATATGGATCAGTTATAACAAATTTAGTATAGGAGATAAGGAAATTGAAAAGCAATATATGAAAATAAAATCTCGATCCCAAACTCGTTTCGAAATATCTAAATTGTCAGCTGTATAGAACCACTTTCTTGTAGAATGGCACCACAGAATACAAAAAGAACGGTAGGTAACCACATCGTTTGAGGGCTTTCAACAGCAATAATGACTTAAATGTAATTGTATGGACAGGCGCTACAGAGTCATAATAAAGTGTGTCAAAAGAAAAATAACATTGGGACTTTCAAAAGAAGCAACAACTAAAAAGAATAGCACATGTAATTCGAAGAGAAAATACTAATATAATCAAAATGTTGAGCTTCCAAACTATTTTAAATAAAAGATTCGGAAGGAAACTCCCGTCTAAACACGAAAGAGCGATAACAGCTACTTGAGAAATATATTTTCCTGAGAAAAAAATTTTAAGAGAAAGGTTTTATTAGTTTCAAACTACAGTAGCATTGTCTGCTTGGTCAATGATTGCTGAATGTTTCCTTATAAGTAACAGCTGAAATCTTTTACCCTCTATCTTTCCTTGAACTTTTTTATTCTTTTTTTTAATTTCTTTTTATTATTTAGATCAAACTCGCTCATTTCTACTCCCCCTGATTTTCTCTCTTTTTTTCTACTTATTTTTCTTTTTTCCTTTATTCCATTTTGTTTAACCTCCTGATTCCCTCCCTTTGTTCTGCGCGTTTTTTGTTTCATTGAAAAAAAAAATGTTTCTTTAGCAAAATCCTATTTTTTTTTCTTAAAAAAAAATTTCATTTAATTATTTCCTTTCGTTTGAACATTTTTTTCTTTCTCAAGTACCTAGCTATTTTTCTTTTTCTTTTCTTTTTTTTTTTTTAGGTTTATTCATTTCAGTTTTTTTTTCTTGCCTAACACCTTTCCCTAACACGTCTTATTCTGCTAATGGCTTCACACAGGAAACATAAAACTGCTCGGTACTTCCATTTCCTTTTCTCGTGGAACCACAGAATCCTTCCCAGATTATCCCGTACGTCATAAACAGAAAAAAAAATTAGAGAAAAAAAGAGATTACTGATTTTCAAACGCACTAAATATTATATATATATATATATATATATATATATATATATGAGTGCGTGTGTGTTGTCGTTGATCGCAAACTCATAAATTACACTAATACATCAAAACTAAACGCAAACGGAAAAATATCCCTAAGGATGGACGTACGGTAGCCAAATGATTCCAACGTTAGTAATCGCCATGGCGTAAGTGATTACGAACCCCTGATGTATATATGGTTTCTTCTCCACAAAACTCATAAAAAACGCGGATATTGCTTCGTCTACATTTCTCTCATATATAACTACAATTACTCTGACAGTAAATTCGTAAACTAGTAAAATCGCGAACATTAAACACCAATCATTATCAACAGCGTCAAACGAGTGATTGAAATCGTTAGAATCAAACAAGCCCAACTATCGATTTTTTAATAAAATCATTTCACCTCCAGCAAGTCAATAAAGACAGAAAGGGTTATTGACTATGAGAGAATATGAGAAAAAGAAAACGTTATTAAGGATATATATATATACAACAATAAAACAACAAGAATTAAGAAAAAGGAACATAACGTATTGCCATTGCGCTTAAATTCTTGAAGATCAAAGTTGACTTGAAAGCAAGAAACCGGAAGGCAGTGTTCCCTAACCGAGTGAAGAAACTGTTAACATAGAACTTATGGCTGCATCTATCCATTTCAACTGGGAATGAGGAATCCTTGCCGACAATCGAGGTATCAAACAGAAAAGTTCATCAGAACAATTATCCTGAAAATATTTACAGGATGTTCACAGGGAAGCTACGTTACAGTGGTGAGAAAGTAATTGAAGTCTAGATGCCAGATCACGACCAATAAAATTGCAGAATTTTCCCTCCTTCACCATGAAATAGTTCACTGACGTATTTGTGCCATCTTTGGAGTAGTTTTTTATTTTTTCTGTTATTAGTGTTCTTGCTTCTCTTTTGATTTTATACAAACTGTCGATGAGCAGATCTTTTTTTATGTTAATTATTTCATTATTTCGTATATATTTGCTTTATGTATGATTCTATGATGATCCGTCATCATTCTATTTCCGTGCACATTTCATTGAGCCATTCCTCTTTAGTTTGCCTACATTTGGTACTAAGTTATGTTTTCAATGTTTGTGCTCTGTACCATTCCCTGGAAATGTTTTTTTCTGCTTTTTTTTTTTTTAACACTTTTTAATGATCTCGATAATTTAATCTGTCTCTTTTTTTATATTCTTGCCTCGTTTTCCTTGGGTAGATCTCACTCGCCGATGTCAATAGTAATTCTTTCAACTTTTCTACTTTAAATGTTTAGTCTTGCTCAAGTTATAATTGGTTTTATCACTATCTATATACATCTCATTGTAACTTAGATCATTCGGGAGTCTGTTGTAATGCAGTTTAGGTGTTGTTTTACCCTTATGTAATTTCCTTCATTTTACTTTGAGGTAGCATACGAGTGGAAGATAGATAGATAGATAGATCTGAACAGACTGAGATAGATAGAGAGATAGATCTGAACAGACTGAGATAGATAGATAGATAGATAGATAATCTGAACAGACTGAGATAGATAGAGAGATAGATAGATTTGAACAGACTGAGATAGATAGATAGATAGATAGATAGATAGATAGATAGATAGATAGATAGATAGATAATCTGAACAGAAAAAGCAGACTGAGATAGATAGATAGATAGATAGATAGATAGATAGATAGATGATAGTTGAAAAAACAGTGAAATAACAAACAGAAAAGATCGATACACAAAAAGATAGCATGATCTGCCCGTAACGGACGAATACGAATATATATATAAACTGTGAGGGCGAGATATATGTGTATCTCAACGGACGTAATCTGACATGTGAACTTTGGTGTCGAGTATACGTTCTTGGTCGCCACATATTAACTACCATAATTTGTTTCTAGAATCGAGTGTTTCCTATCTTAATGTCTTCGTCTTTGACTTACTATCAAATAACTAATGCATATTTATAAACACGCTCGCAAGACATAAACTCCGTCATGGCAAACCTTTCACTTTTCCCGCTGTGTTACCCCTTTCATCCCAGATTTTGCACGCATCAATACAGATGCCTTTATGTAACGTACCGATCATTTAAGAACTCTTTTGTTTTCCCTTTGCTGCATCTGAAAGTTATAAAAGAAGTAATGCAAATAGACTTGCCTGACTGTCTTGATGCCGTTTGCAATTATATATTTTTATCACTGGCCGATGTGTTTAGATCTCAAATCTTCTTTGGACAATGCATTTTCTGTTAAATCATTACGTAGCATCGTTATTCAACCATCACGATATTATCTCCGGTTTTCGAGGATCTTACGTCATCTTTCAGATTGATATATTTACACCAGAAATGTTTGATTTTACTTTGAGTACAGAATGATCGATCGATGGATACGTCCCAATCCTGGGTCATTCTGGATGCTGGCTCACAGTGATGGACCTAAGTTTCATCTCCATATTCTACTAAAAACATTCATCACCTTCATTGTTGTAGCGGTACTGTAAACATGTTTTTACTATGCGGTAAGCTCTCTTGGGCACTCATCTTGCACAGACTTTATTGAAGCCGAGCTCCTTATGGATGATTTGATAGGTTAATCTGCATAGAACATGCAACCTCATCGATGATAATTCGCCTTTCGCAATTACTATCTTTCAAGCTTGATGAATCTTTTCGTTATTGGCAAAAGTTGACGGGCGCCCTTATACATCTTCGTGAATCACGCTAGTGTGACCACTCATTACTCAATCCACTCATTCACACTTCTACGCGATATGAAATGTCACCGTATCACTGCTCTTTGTTCTTCCTTGGTGCACACTGCTCACAGAGCGGTCATGTTTATACTGTAACAGCAGCAAGAAAACTGGCGCGATCAAGCTCAAACTTTGATCCAGTGACCACAATACTAGCAACTATAAGCACGCATGCGCAGAAGCTAGTGTGACAAAAACCTAAAGATATGTTATGGAGAAATTTCTGATATTTTTTGACTTAGCCTCATAAGTTATTGGCCAAACGTTTGGAATTTACCTCTGAATTTCGAAGAATCGCCTAAAAATTCCAAGTTCCATACCTTTTCCAAAACTAGTTCACTTAAGACCAGAACAGCAAGAAATTGGTATGAACACCACCCAGACCCGGTTACGGAGATAGGAATTTTAATAATTTTGCACAGACAGAATAATCAAAGATAATTGCCCCAATATCGTGATTAAAAACAAAAACGGTGCCTCCTTATTGACATGGCAGTCCCTGCAGACTGCAATGTATCTTTGAAGATATTCAAAAAGCTATAAAATTACAACTACCAATAAATCGAAATCTCAATAATACGGCATATGAGGACATCAACAATTCCAGTTGGAGCCCTCAGGTTGATTGGAAAAGATTCTAATAGACTCATTGAAAGGATTCTTGGAAGCCCATGCTTTGATGTAATACAAAAAATTGTACTCAGAAGTACAGCCTACACCTTACGAACCGCTTAGCAGGAATCGATCCTATCTAGCAGCAAGGTTAAGAATTCTTGCGCAGTTTGGAAGATCTTTAACACTAGGATGTCCAGCTCTTTTGACACCTTTTATTTACATTACGCCATGAAGCAGCCATCTCTAATATATTCAATATTCAAGTCAGGAATAACAAGTCTGAAAAGAAATTCACAAATATTAGTATACCCCATACTGAAAGAAAGTGATTATATATATATATATATATATATATATATATATATATATATATATATATATATATATATATATATAAATTATGTGTGTGTAGGTAGATAGACAAATAGATATATAGGGGACATAAACACAAGTATTATTGCTTGTGAGAAAATTTTCAATGCATTTACCCTATAAATAGCCCTCGGTGTCAAAAACGACACCTCGGCCATCCAAGGTAAAACCTCAAATATCAGCTATTCCACTGAATATTTTTTAAAGAATTAAATCTGTTAAGCATATTTGCTAAAATTCAATAATTATCCATAAGCCTCAGCATCGAACCAAACCTAGTTATTCCATAGTAATTTGTTGAAAATTTGAAAGTGTCGGAAACGACACCTCGGCCATCCTAGTGTTAATAATCTCCAATACAATAATTTTAAAAGAATTTGTAGTAAAATGTTACATTGATCGTGAAATGCCTTAACTAACTCCTTAGTTGAACTATCACTTATAGAAACTTAACAAAACTCGTGCACAAATGGAGCAGTACATCACAAATATAGTACAACCGACATATAAAATCAAAGAATTTTTTTTAAAAAAAAAAAGGGTATCTCAATAAATAGACGATCCCCTCTCTGATCAAAATCTGTTCAAGGATTTTTCTCTCTGAATCTTACGACTACCACCATATTTGGTAAAGAGATACTTAATGCTAGTTTTATCCCAATTTCTAATAAAGCAATCAGAATATAGCAGTTCAGTCTGCAAATTCTAATCTAGGTTTGAGCCTTTTAGAAACTGGCCATGTTGAATCGGCTACCGACTTTCAAGAAATTGCATCGTGAAACAGCTTCAACTTGTAGCCCATTGAATTGTCTAAACTTTGTATTTCTCCTTTCTATTGATCGAGAATATGCGTTCTTTTTATGCCATGTTTTATGACTGAATGATTGCCAGCGGTCGGTTTGCGATACATCAGGCTAAACACAGAAATCGATGGTAAGTCGGGATTGATGAAAATCATGCTGTCATATCAATGTTAATATTTTTATCGTGTATTGAACATGTATTGGACAGAAGGAAATGCAGGAGGGACATAGAATCAATGTCACGAGAAAACTATCTGTCACCATGTAGATATTTACTAAGTTCAACATTGTTTCGACACTAATCCACAATTCTTTGTTTTAGAATTAAATATGTAGAAATAGAGATTAAAACAACATCAGAGTAATATGAATAAATTATTATTTGATCATTTTATATATTAATATAGAATACTTGATAATTTCTGTGTGAACTTTTGGGATGCGGGGTTATCATTATTTCTAATATTTACATTCGCACTATTGTCCTCATCTTTGTTGCTATTATCACCTGGCTGCCTTCTCTTTGAATTTCTGGGATGCGGAGGTAGCATTATTTACACTATTTACATTCACACTATTGTCCTCATCTTTGTTGTTCTTAGCACCTGACTGCATTCTATCTGAATTTCTGGGATGAGGAGTTATTATTATTTAAACTATTTACATTCGTCCTAGCATCCTAATCCTTGTTGTTATTATCACCTGACTGCCTTCTTCCTGAATTCGTGGGATGAGTTTCATTTTTATTTACTAGTGTCCTCACCTTTGTTGTTATTATCACGTAAAATGTCGACACTTGTCATTAAAAGTTTTTTTTTAATGTATAGAGATGCCATTCAGTTGAAAATAAAAGGCTTTTTGTGTGTTAGAGTATGGCCGGCCACAGCTGAACTTTCCTGTGCGTTGGGTATTTCGGAGAGAATTCTTTAAAAATAGACCAAGTGTAATGCAGATTTGAACATGGCGCAAAAAGTTGAAAGCTATTTGTGCAGGGCAAAAGGATCTGGAGAACCACAAATATCAGCAGACATCGTCGAACGGTGTGTATATTTAAGAGTTTGTTAAATAGTTTATGAAATGCACATATATATGGATTTCTCATTCAAATTTTGATGAAGAGATGAATAAATCCTATTTTGCTGAACAATAAGCCGAGACCATGTGCTCAGATATTTGCATCTCAATGCCTAGACTACATAGTTACTCGAATATTTACATCTCAAATAATATCCTGCTCTCTAAGTAAATTCGTTCTGTTTGTCTCCTCTTCCCCTCCTCCTCCTCCTCGTTCTTCTTCTTCTTCTTCTTCTTCTTCTTCTTCTTCTTCTTCTTCTTCTTCCTTTTTTTCTAATTATTATTATTATTATCATTATTAAAATATCCACAGAAGAACGCGATATCAGAAATGCAAAAAAAAAACAACTGTTAAACATTGTCTTTTGAATTGCGTTCTTTAAATGTTGTAAACCCATGTCAAAGGTACGTCATTTGTTTCGTTTCTTCTTCTTCTTCTTTTTCTTCTTCTTCTTCTTTTTCTTCTTCTTCTTCTTCCTTTTCTTCTTCTTCTTCTTCTTCTTCTAATTATTATTATTATCATCATTAAAATATCCACAGAAGAACGCGATATCAGAAATGCAAAAAAAAACGCGGTTTTTAAATGTCGCAAAACCTTATCAAAGTTACGTCAATCGTTTTGTTTCTTCTTCTTCTTCTTCTTCTTCTTCTTCTTCTTCTATGTGTTGTGTCCCTTTAAGAAGTGATGCTCCATAAACTTCTTTCCTTTGCAACGTTTGATCCTTTCTCAGACTTCCTCCCCACAATTCCACCATCTGTTCACACAAGCTCGTCAGGTCCATAGCCTGCTACCTTCCTATATCCCTTTTCCGTCGATATGCCCTTTGTGTTTCAAATTCTCCAAGCCTTCATTCTTCACTATATGCCCAAGAAATTCCAGCTGTCTCTTTCTGCTTCTAAGTCTCCTTTTTCTTTCAAATTTCCTATTGGTTGATTACCTGCTCCCTTCAGAGGATTCTCAGTAACCTTATGTAATATTACCTTTTTGTTGCCTCTAGATTTCTTTCATCTGTGAGGAGATCGTCCGGCATTCACTCCCATGCAATAGGACTGATATATGATAACAGTTCAGTACTCTTTTCTTTGTTTCTAACAACATTAATGTGTTTCTTAGCTTAGCTATTCGAATGAAACTTTACCTATTAAAAAATCTGTTCGGATTTAGGCATCGCATTTTCCACCATCTAAATCTAGAAAAACAGAACACGGCTCAGATATTTCCGCTAAAAGAATCATTTTTTTTTATTCCCTTCTTGCAACTAATACATTTTCTTTCAGATCTTGACTTAAATGTTTCTTTGCTTTCATGTTTTTAGCCAATGTTCTTAATCTACATATTTTCTCTCTGTTTACATTTGTCTTCTGGATTTTTTCAGATGTTTTTTTCGTCCGAACAACTTGTTTGATATCTAAGAACAAGTGTTCAAATATATCTAATAAAATCAAAGGATTTTTTAAAATTCCACTAACCTAAAATAAACTAATGTGACACGCAACCATTATGAAGGCGCCGTGAGAGCTTAATATGTATCAAAACCACGTGACATGTGATTTAAAGTCTCAAAAAACACATCACTGATATTCTTCAGGGCGTAGTGGACATAGGCGCTCGGTAATCAAGTGATTATCAGTCCATTCCGTGGTGTAATTCGGTTCAGGCAAAAAAAAAAAAAAGGAGTGATATTATAGCGACAACAGTTACACAATAATCAACACATAAGCCTATATGACGGTTCCGAATAGGATGCGTGTTCGATTCCTGTCCGAGGACGCATATTTTCTATGACAATTTCTCGGACATTCAGGCCGGTAAATGTTGTTAATACTGTATTATAAACAGGGCATTTACTTAAATATTTGTATCTTCAAAAAAGAATGTATAAACATAAAAATGTCTTACATAAGATAATCCATATCAGCCAAAAGAACAGACACCTGATGATGACCAGAATGTGCTTAGCTGAAACCTATCTATAATAATAATGAAGATGAGAAAATGGCTAAGCCGAATAAACTAAAACTGACAATTTCACATGTCCAAAATCAAAATTAAAATGATTACAATTTTATTTACTGCATTTATGTTTCGATGAACCTTCCATCGTATGAAAATGACGTATATAATAACATTATTTTTCTAAATGTTTAAATTTAAAAATCTCCATCGATTTTTTTGTCGAGACGCTGATGTCTGATGGTGTTGTAGGGTAGTTTCACAGTGGAGGCTTGTATTTCACTAAGTCGGTCCTAAAAGGGTCCGACGTACAAAACGTTAGGAACTTGAAATAAGAGTTAATGACGCAGCAATCTAGTTGGGGTGGTTGATAATTCAATGTCTGACATCGACTAAACTCACTCAACTCCACTGAGTCCCACTGGCGACCGCTACTACTACTACTACTACTTATGTGTGGGAGAGTCTATTACAAGAGAATGACTCTGTGCGAGATCCACTGACATGAAATGGAAAAATTATATTAAACAAATTGCTAGGTCTATTGGTAGGCACGTTGATTTATTGTGACGTGCTAGAACATTTTTCTCGCCAGAATTGATCTTATATATATATATATATATATATATATATATATATATATAAGTCTACTATTCGTCAATGCATTAAACAATTCTGCCTCATCTGGTCTAGTTCTTTGCTATATGCTATGCATCTAGAGATTTTTGATAAAATCCAAAGAAGAATCTACAATTTTACTGGTCCTGACCTGGCATCTCTAATTTCGTCATTTTTGCCGCCACTTCCCGGTGCTTTTCTATAAATATTTTTGTTGTAACCTAGGCAAGGCTCCTAAATAGAATAACCATACGAAAATTGGTAATGAAAGATAATACTTAGGACACGAACAACAGATAACATTCGCCAGCGGCGCGTAGAAGAAGAAGTCAACTGATAGGAGTCAAGTGAATTCCACAATGAATCTCCAACTGCAGAATATCTACCAACCACCCCACGCGGTCATATGTGGCACAAGGCCGAATTTAATGTGGGGTATCAGAGACCGTAGGCTCGGCCAAAAATTTCCCGTAGACCCTTTATAAAACGGAGCCGTTTCCCGAGACGAGACTCTGTCCTTCCACATAGCCTCGTCTGGGGATCCTCTCTGCCCGGAAGCAGAGAGTTTGAGCAGCACAGCTGGAGACGAATCTCCAACTGCAGGATATCTAGCAACCACCCAACGCGGTCAGATCAGAAAAAAGGCCGAATTTAATGTGAAGTATCTAAACCCGTAGGCTCGGCCAAAAATTCCCCATAGACCCCGTATAAAACGGGGTCGGGTGGATGGCTGTTTCTCAAGACGAGACTCTGCCGCTCGACATAGCCTTGTCTGGGGATCCACTCTGCCTGCCGGGAGGTAGAGAGTTTTAGCAGCATAGCTGGAGACGAATCTCCAACTGTAGACCAAAGTTACCGTTGAAATGGCTATATGCAGCCGTAAGTTCTATTCTAAATGTTTCTTCATCACACTTTTCCCTTGTGAAACTTTTTTTAAGCTTCTTGCTTTGCAGTCAATTTGATCTTTAAAAATTTTAAGCGTTATCTTCCGTTTTCTAAATTCTTGTTTTCTTATTGTACTCTCTCGTTTATAATGTTTTTTCTTTTTCTCGTATTCTCCCGGACTCATTAACCCCTTACATCTTAGTGGCTTTATTGTCTTTCTTTGCTTTCTTCGGGGTGAAATGATTAAAACAAATATTAACTTGGAATTCATTTTGTTTTACATTACTTTTTTAGTGCTTACAAAAACGCTGCACCTTTTCTACAATATTAATAAAAAAGATCAAGCATTGCTTTCATGAAAATATTTTTTCTATATGTTTGTGTATATACGTACGTGTACGTTTGTATGAGTGGGAGTGCTTTATAGTTTTTCTTTATTTCTTTTATTGGATATGAACTACAAAGACATTTCGATCAAGTCTATGGATCTGAATAACTCGAACAAAGCGATTGATCTATTCACAAAAAAATATCTTTTCAGTTTATATTGATTACGATCTTATAAAAATAAAGAAATAGTTCAATTTACTTGTATTGCTACGAGAAATAATTTTCTTGTCTTTTCTAATAAAGGCCAAGTGAAAACAACATATAGTCGGCAAAATCGCCCCCAAAATAAAAACGCTCTCTTAAACATCTTAAAGACCCTTTCCCCCCCTTTCGATCAGCATTTATAATCCTTAGCTCCAGACGTACAACTTACTGCACCTTACTGGTCTTATGTCGTCCACTGGCAATGGATGGGACGAATATACTGAAATAAGTGTACTGCTGAAAAAAAAAATGTTTACTATGTCTAGCTAGAAAGTTCTTTTCCCGCCAGAATAGATCTTCTACATTTATAAGTCTACCTTTTATCCATGCATCGAATATTACTGCCATATCTGGTCTGGTGTTTCTTCAAATGAGGATCTGCAGTGTGTCAATGTTCCTGAACATTTCACGGTAATTATTCTGATAAGTTTTCTCCGTTTGTACGTCGACTTTACGAATTTAAGCGAAGTACTACGTTGGCAGTTCGGTCTCCTTATATCACTGATATAATAGTTATTTTTAGTGAATTCCCATATTCGAATAAACAGTCCATTTATTTATTAAACAGTATATTTATTTCTTTTCGTCAACAGGCCTGAATATTCGAAAATTCTTATTTAAAAAAAAATATGCACTCTCGGGTAGCATTCGAACCTGCGTCCCCCTTCGTAGGAGAAACCGTATTTGCATCCATCGTACTTTAAATTGTTTATGCGAAGAAGTTCTTCGGCGATCAAGTAAACAAAGCAATTTCTAAAGACGTGATGGATTTTTTTTTTTATTAATCTGACAAATTTTATTAGTTAAACGTTATTTTTAGTGGATACAGATTCTTAAGTAGACGCTTTATATGGATATCCACTAATAATAAAGTAAGTAATAAAACCTGTCGGATTAAAAATTTTAAAAATCCATCAATTATATATATATATATATATATATATATATATAAGTTTGCAACAGAACTTCAAAATAGTTTTGATCAGACAAATCCGCATTTTCACTTGACAGAAAAAGGGTACCTTTAAGGGAAAAATGCCGTTTTGTCCATATATATATATATATATATATATATATATATATATATATATATACAGAGAGAGAGAGAGAGAGAGAGAAAGGGATCCTAAATCAGTTCATTTTTACCAAGTTTTTTCTATTCTTAAGTTAGATACAACAGAAATTCAAAATAGTTTTGAACAGACAAATCCGCATTTTCACTTGACAGATAGATAGGTAGACAGAGAGAGAGAGAGAGAAAGAGAGAGAATGAGAGAGAGAGAGAGAGAGAAAGGGATCCTAAATCAACTCATTTTTTCAATTTTTTTTAATTCTTCTCATAAGTAAATGGACAGCGCTACAATCTTACCAGTAAGTAACAAATATTGGTATATAACTTTCAGCCTTACACTGAGTGACGTTTGTTACGTACATAAATCTTGTAACGAACAATGAGGTACAAACGTATATTTATTCTTAATATATATATATATATATATATATATATAGAGAGAGAGAGAGAGAGAGATAAATATATAGATGTAGGGGAAGTGCGTGAGATAGTGAGAAAGATCGAAAACTGTTAGACTAAACACAATGAATATATAAGTTGAGAGAGAGAGAGAGAGACTGGAAATGTAATAGATATATATAGTGAGATGGACGAAGAAAATGGGAGATAAAACGCTCTGAGTGAGAATGTGATAGATAGATAGATAGATAGATAGATAGATAGATAGATATGCCGAGTGATCCTAAAAAAGAAAGTTACAGAGAGAGAGAAAGAGAGAGAGAGAAAGAGCGCGAGAGAGAGAGAGAAAAAGAGATATGTATATATAGTGAGTGGGTGTATATTCAGACTCAGCAATTCCGGAGGCATTCCTTCATTTCGATATATTTCATTAAATGTTATTCACCATTTTTCTTTAACTCTTTTAAGAAAACACTCTGCCTCAAAACTTTATTTTGGCAACGAAAGTTTGGCATGGGTGGCGCCAGGGATTCTTTAAAAGATTCATTTTTTACTCTTCAGATAAACTTCCTCCAGGCTGTTCTTCTGAACACCAAAAAAATGATAAAATTAAAATAAAAATATGTACAATTTAAGGTTTCATTTTCTCTGTACATCTCGTAAGCCTTTTCTATGCCTTAGAGGCCTTCTCCGCCCCTCCCCTGCAAATTCTTTTGCTGTTCATACTACTGCTATTTCATTATGGAAAAATATTTTATATACTGTCACCATTTCTTCTTCTTCTTCTTCTTCTTCTTCTTCTTCTTCTTCTTCTTCTTCTTCTTCTTCTATCTTTCCTCCTAATTTTGTCGTCTTTTCTTTTGGAGGAACATTTTATTGTCATTCAGTTTTGCTACTTTCCACCTCCCGAATTGTTTATTTTTTTTCTTCCGTTTCTTACATCTCAGGGAGTTATATCATTGACACCAACACTAGGGGCCGGCCTTTGAACTCAGGCAAAATCTTGGATTTCGAAAGCCTATATTTGAGGCAAATGATCAATTTGTGCTTTTAAGGTTTGTCAACCATTTGTGGATTATTTAGTCGAAAAATATTTCGGATTGTAGGAATTATTGTCTTTTTAAACTAATGAATATTGCAGTAATCATTTTTAAGAATTTAATCCTAATTCTTTTTGTCCTTCTCTTAGTTACTTAGTGCATACGACCGTTACACCCTGTCAGTACTTCATAAATAATGGACTATTCCGTTTTTTGTCACGTTGAAAGACATAACAGGCACACTAGTTGGTTTCAGTGAGAGAAAGAAAGAAAGAATGAGATATGATACAAGGCTTTAACGTCTCCTGTCACTACCTCATAAATAATGGACTATCCCGGTTTGATCGAGTGGAAAGACGGAAAAGTTATATCAGCGACACTACTTGGTTTCAGTGAGAAAAATAAATAATTAAAGAATGAAAGGATGATACAAATGTTTAACGTCTCCTGCTAATATCACATAAATAATGGACTATTCCAGTTTCATCGCGTGCAAAGATGGAAAATACATATTGTTATGGTCCAGGTTAGGACCAAGGAAGAACAACACGAACAAAAAGAGTAGAAATAACGAAGGTATATTACAGGAAATAATAATACGAGTTGTGGAAGGTGTTAGTATGACTGTCAGTCTGGTTTGGAGTGAACTACTATCGGCTCGACTCGATTCGGTATTTACTTGCCCCTCCCCCCACGAGGGAATGATGTGGCACAAGGCCGAGTTTCACGTGGGTTTCCTTAGCCTGTAGGCTCGGCCAAAAAATGCCCGTAGTAACTGTAAAAACAGAATCGGGTTGGTTAACATCCCCGAACAAGGGTCTACCCTTCGGAGGAGCCTCGTCCGGGTTCCTCTGTGCTCAGAGGCACAGAGTTGGACCGTCAAGCTGAAACGGCTCGACTCGATTCGGTATCTAGCCACCTCCCACGAGGGTTGCATGTGGCACAAGGCCGAGTTTAACGTGGGTTTCCCGAGCTCGTAGCCCGTAGGCTCGGCCAAAAAATGCCTGTAGAACCCATATAAACAGGATCGGGTTGGTCAACCTCCCCGAACGAAACTTTGCTCTTCGGCGGAGCCTCGTCCGGGTTCCTCTCTGCTCAGAGGCACAGAGTTCGACCGTCGAGCCGAGAATCTCGGCTTGATTCGGTATCTAGCCACTCCCCCACGAGGGTTGCATATGGCACAAGGCTGAGTTTAACGTGGGTTTCCCGTGCCCGTAGTCTCGGACAAAAAAATGCCCGTAGAAACTGTAAAATAGAATCGGGTTGGTCAACCTCCTCGAACGAGGCTCTGCCCTTCGGCGGAGCCTCGTCCGGGTTCCCCTCTGCTCAGAAGCAGAGAGTTCGACCGTCAAACCGAGAAGCTAGACTTGATTCGACCCTCTCTCTTGAGAGGCGTAGTATACAGTGTTAGGAATAGTTCATTCTGTAGTTATAGGTAAGGACCCATGACACATATAGACATTACTTGGTTTCAGTGAGAAAATGAAAGAATGATGGTAAGATACACGGGTGTAACCTCTCTTGTCAATACTTCATAAATAATGAACTATTCAGGTATGATCATATGGCATGACATATCAGAGACACTGCTCATGTTTTTTTATGTCTATTTCAGTGAAATGAAAAGAAATGTATTCAATTTTAATTCTTTTCATATGTATCTCATTATACTTAAAATAACGAACAGCATTCATATTTCAGATTGTTAGGGTAATATTATGTTAAAGTTGTTAAACTCAAATATTTAACGATGTGGTCGGTGAATTTCTACGGATATTTTATTTTCTTAGAAATCGCCATGAACTTATTTAATCGTTAAGGGTTAAGATTCATCAGAAGATTCAAATATTAAAACCTTTAAATTTTTACGGGTATTTCTAGTAACAGTAATTCCCACAAATACCTGTCCTACAACTTAACCTACAGAACACTCTTGGACATGGTTTAATTGTTAGAACACTTGTCTCAAAATATCAATTACGTTTGAGTAATTTCGATACTCACTAGCTGTTTGTTCCACAGGGTCTTGTGAAGGTGCTCTGATGGACGTAGGCCTTCTCCAGTTCTCGCCATCACTGCCGTTACTGGTTCATTATAATCAGTTCCTTCCCCTAACATTTATCATTCAAACATTTTTAGCCACATTTGCCGATGATTTTATTCTTTTATCCTTTTCGCATTTATTGATTGTAGCGTAATATTTTTATCGACGAGGAAGTATTTTCAAATTTGTAGGAAAAATGTTTCATGTCGTAACGTTATTTATTAATACTTGTTCAGAATAGTCAATTTCTTTATCTATTATCTATTTTTTCCAATATTTTTAAAAATAACAAAAAATGTTATGTATTTGATAATAATTTAACTACATCCGCGTCCTGGGTAAGACGATAAACTACATCCGACAGCAAGGTCTCTTATCAGAAGGATTTGAGGAGCGTGGAACCACATCTTAATTTCTGGTGTTCCCAGGTCCACCCTGACTCGGGGTGGCAGCACCTGTTAGGGTTCCAACTATGGGTAAATAGTTAACCTCTAACTTGTGGTCAAAATACTATGAAAGTGTAAAAATAGGCTTTAATATCAGCAATAATTGTTTCGAAGAAAAATTATTACCAACAATATATTATTACCAGTAATAAAAATCTTGTCAGCATTAATTTTTAGACTTTTATTCTTTTCTTATTTCTTTTCTTATTTCTTTTCTTATTTCTTTTCTTATTTCTTTTCTTATTTCCACAATTGTCATTTAAAA
>CAHIKZ030002546.1:0-85000 GCA_903632075.3 Acanthosepion pharaonis
AGTTGGGGAGATAGTGGAGAATAATCTTGTTAAAGTTTTCTTATAGTTATTCAATTCTACGTATAATAAAAGGAAGCAAACTTTCCTTCATTAGGTAAAAGAATTGATGTAATGAATAAATTAAACATTGTCAAGCATTTCAAGGACATTAAACTGAAAACATCCTTGTCGGTTTGTTTTTAAGTTTTTCATGCTAGAAAAATTTAAAGATGATTAAAATTGTTTTTATGCAAATGAATAGCAATAGAAAAAAACTTAACATTTGTATTTTTTATATATGACGTTTACATATAATTATATTTATTTATAGTTCAGCTGAAATTATTTTTCTAATGTTCAAAAATCAACAGGGGAATTCTTTTATTATTTAATCAATACCTCACAATCCAATTAGTTTAATTAGAAAATCACAGGGATGTTAAGCAATATTTACCTGTCACTTTGGCCACTGATACATTGACATGAGTGACATTTCCATCAGGAGTCGTGTATGTGAAATTAGTTCCACTTTCGATCTGTGTTTGGTTATTTAGTTTGACCCGTACCGATCGAGTCTGCCTTGAATTTTTCTGAAAAAAAAGTAAATGGAAATCAAACATTATCAAAGTCTGAAACAATCATACCACTTTTTAGGGTTTTATAAGCAAGTTAACCATCAGTCAGGCGAATCAAGTAATAAACAGCTGGCTTGCGAATTGATTCAACAGATTCCAAATGACTTGATGGAATTCGGTAAATTTAAAAATGTCTTAAAATAATTTTAACGTGCGCACACGCAGAAATATGAAAATAAAAAGAATGACACGTTGAAAGATAAAAAAAAACTATAAATCTGTAGCGGTGCCTTCGTTCATTTTTATCTAAATCTGTTCTAAATGAAGAAACTCAAAGATTTAACAGGTAGTAAATATTGGACACTGCAAAAACAACCGAGGCCGACATCAAGAAATCAAGGCAGTTTGAGAACTTTATGCATGAAAAAGAAAAATCTATGAAATTAGTAAAAGCCGTAGTTTTGTGGCGAAAATCAAGAAACAGAGATTCTCATCTGTAGCTGTCAATTTCCGTAAAGTACAAATCAGAAAACACGAATGGCAATCCAGTTTTTTAATTATGATTTCTGAAAGAATTTGTAATATTTGTCATATTTAACAAAACTCAAATAACGCGCCGTATTTCTTGTTGACAACTCAGGATCAAACAGTATTAAAAGGCAGTCATTTAGAATGGCCAGCTATGAAGTTTTTTTTTCCTAGCGAACATCACTTCAATGTTGTGGCCACTCGATCAATGCAACATTCAATATTATTACTGTAACTTTTCGCCGGTGAAAATAGTGCCTTTCAAACGAAGGTTTGTTGCGAATTAGGTCGTTGTCAGTGAAGGGCGCTTTGCACCTCAGAGTTCATTCTTGGGGCAGCATGAAGCCATCGACAGTCACAAGATGTTGGTACAAGTTATAATGGTAACCATAGAGGTGAAAAAGACAATCGTTCAACTTAATTTAGATTTTGAAGGGATTCGATTCTTGAGTTAATCGTGACAACGACATAAAAACAGATACTCAGCGATGATCAGATTATCAACAGTCACGAAAGAACAGCGAGAAAATACAGTCGCAGTAGATGACAAAGAACAACACATACTGACACCTCCTGCAGTTTTCATCAACGAAGCTGTTGATGGTGGTTTGGAACTTTTCATGGAGATCAAAACGAAGTTGGTGTACTTGTTTAAATGATATTGCTAGCAAAAAACAAAAAAACATGAACCCCAAGCAACGGCATTTCACAGAGTAATGGTCAGTTAATTATTTACATTAACTTAGTGTCTTCGATAAAATAAGTGCTGTACATATGTAAATTATTTTTAGAATTACGTCATGAGTCTTTAAATTTCCAACAGCATAATTTCGTTATTTAAACGACAGATGACGTGATTTTATTTGTAAAATACCACAGAGTTTTAAGCAAAATATCATGTTTTATTCATTCTATCCATTGAATAAGAGAAAACACTTCACACTTGATTTCTTATGTGTTCAGTATGGCCTCCTTATTTTATGATTGGATCTGACCAAAATACTACCGGTCCGACTCGTTCGAATAACCTACTTTCTAATATATGACGACGCCAACATATATATTGCTCATATTAGAACATTTCTCTCGAGAAGTAGAGTTTAATTTAGTCTTTTTTTCTTCTTCTCTTTCACTGTCTGCTTGACGCTTTGGAAAAAAACAAAAAACAAAAAAAAACAAACAAACAAAAATAAAAGTTTCTCCAGACAACAGACAAAAACTCTCTCGAGTGAAAAAGTATTAGTTTTTATAAAGTCAATAGGGGTAACATCTCTATTACAAGTCAAAAATGTTCTCGATGGAAGACATGAGCTTCCCTGCGCTGACAAACTTGTCTCTCTCAGCAAAATGGATTAAAATAGACCAATCGAGGTTTTATAACTGTCACATTATGGTCGACAATACAACAATACTTTACAATCCCAAGTGCAAAAAAACGTTTAAAAATTTTAGTCTCTTCACAGCAAACAGAGCCAATGGTCAATAAAACCTGTATTAATATAAGTATGTTCGAAAGCACTCAGAACATGACTCACTTTCTGCAAGTTCCTGTACAAATTTCTACCCGACATTGTCAATATCTAAAGAAATCAACAAATGCCCAAAAATATTGCATGACCAATCTATTTAATATGACAGACAGACAGAGAGACAGAGTGAGAGAGCGAAAAGCCCGATTGATAATTATATAAAAAATTTTAGAGAGAGAGAGACTAAGAAAGGCAGCAAATGCATTAATTATTAAGACATTATTTTAGTATAAAAATTTAAGCTGTTTGAGCATGTCCAAATAGAAAACTGCGAGAAAATTATTGCTTAAAATTTTGAAATTCAAAAATATTGTTGGTGCATTTCGATTTGTAGGAAAATAACTGCGTTTGTTTTTCATTCGGAACCAATCAGCCATCTTTATTGTCATATTCACGACGTTTCGGCCGTTGTACGCCCCGGCCTTCTACAGGTCATTGGAATTTCCAACTGAACTCTTTATTTCGTCCGCCGGCGTAGATCGTTCTAGTTCCACGTACTTCATCCGGATGGCTCAGTTTTCAAAGAATAATTACAATTTTATTCCCCTTTAACACAACTCTTCAAGTTTTTTGTTTGAAATGCAGTAGCCATTTGACGGAACTCAACTGTTTTTGGCTCAATTATATATGGATATATAAATATTTTTATTTACTGCGCCATGTGTCCTTGACGACATCTGCGTACGATGCTGATTTAGCATCTTGTAAACATTACATCGACAAGGTAAAGACAGACATACGCATTAAAGAATGCCTTTAACTGTAATTTTTAGTGGAAGGTTCATCTGGAAACAGACATTTAAATTTAATCATATTTACTAAAATCTTCCTATTATTAAAAAAAGAAGAAATTTTCATGTAACAGGTACAAATTGTTTTAAATACAAGAAATTTTAAATAATCACTAGAGAATATTTGATTTAAAAAAGACATTTTTTTTTTCCAGTAGAATTTTTTCTTAACAAACAAAATTAAATGCTTAAATTTTCTAGAAATTATAAAACAATACAGTGTATTTATAAACGCTATTTGTATAAACATCAAATCAAAAGAGCAAATGACACTTTCTTAAACAATTTTCAAGAAATGCAGCCATCCGGGTTTCAAACATACATCAAATTTTCAATTTGTAAAAATAAATAGCCAATAAAATCATTTTCTTGAAATATAAATTTTGTATATCTGGAGCCTATAGAAGAAGAAAAAACAAACATTCATTCAATTTAAAAAGGACTGACGAAGATACAAAATATCAACCTAGGCGTCTTTTCTTTATCATCAAAAGCAATAACGAATTTATATATTTGAATCTTATATTCCCAATTGTAATATGGAACCAGTTTCAAGAACGAAAAAGGATAATTTATTTTGAGATCGTGTAATTTTAAATTATAATTACAAAAAAAATTAATTGAACACAGTTATATATTTATTTATTAAATATATATATTTTGATATGCATTACACATCTCGAATAACTATAATATATATATAAGTGACGCTAAATAAAGATTTTATATAAAATTTTAGCGTAATAAAATTTTTTTCTTGCATTAAAATTAATTGACGAAATACATTTGTAATTTTTTTTTACTTAAATAAATCTTATATAATTTTATTTTTCAGAAAACTCTTCAGATTTTATAATCGAAAATTATTCTAAATTTTTTTTAATTTTACAAAAAATTTTTTTTCTTCAATTCTCTTTCTTATATTTATAAATATATATATGAAATATACCCCATAAAACCAAAAAAAAAGTTTTCCTTCCCTTGAAACCGAGAATATATCGTTCCAAGCCTTAAAATATAATGGGAATACCATAATGTTATTGAATGGTCAACCATCTTATAATTTGATATTGTCGTTTGATTCATTTATTCTTAAGCATTTATATATCCGACAGACTTTTGTGATTTGTACAATATAGATTTAAATTCTATAAATATAAATTAATTTTTATAATGATTTTATCAATGAAAAGTTCTTTTGATTTTAAAAATCTTAAACCTAAAATTAAATTGCCAAATTTGGAATAACAAATTTTTTTATATCAGGGTGATGACAATCTTTTTTGCTCAGAATTTATTTAAATTAGAATTTAAGATTGAAAAAAAACATCTGATCCTAAAGAATATTTTATATTCAAAATATTGAATGACAAAAACATATATTTTCTATAAATTATTTATATAACACAGTAATTTGAATATTCATTTTTTTTTCAGTTTTTTTTTTCTTTTTTAAACTGTTTTCCATTTTATTTTTTTGTTGCTAATAACAACAAAATAAATTTTTTATAAATGACCAAAATAGAAAAAATTGAAATTTGTTTTTTTACAAAAACATTTCAATGAGGGTTCAAATATTATGAAAACTATTATTTGTATGTACGAATAACTTTGTATATTTTGTTCCAAAAAAATATATATATATTATTTTTAGTTATTATTGAAAAAATATTGAATTCTGAATTGTTCAAAGGTTTATTAGAATTTTGCTTCCTCAGAAAGTTCTATAAAAAAGAATATAAAATTTTAACAAAACAAATGTTTGGTTTCTTGCATTTTTATCTGAAAATTTTAAGATATTTATTTTTGGGCGTGAATCGTCTGCTTAGCTGAATGTTTTAAAATATCAATGCTTTGGGCTCTGATTTAAACTTTGAATTACAAAATTTTGTATTTGAATTAAACATTGGGAAAAATAATTTGTTTAAAAATTCGGAATTCTAATTTAATAGTTTCCTCCAAATTCTGGAGATGTGAAATCTGGAGACTATCTAATAATTAAAATATACTTTTGAATTGAATTGTCACGAATGACGAATTCTGTATAACCCATTTCCCAAAAATGAAATAAGATAAAAAAAAAAAAAAATAATATACAGAAGAAATTTACAAAAGCAAAACGAGAATTTGAATTTAGTTCAAAGTCGATTGAGATCAAGGAAATTTTTCAAGATGGTGTGATTTTTTTGTTCTTTTTATATTTATACGAAAAAATATTTAAAATAAATTTTACCGATTAATTTGATAAATATTAGTAAATTTGTGGGTATAAAAGTGATTTTTCATAGATATTTTTATTTGATTACATTTTTGAGGAACATATATAGTTTTTTATTATTATAAAAGATATAAATTTTATTTGCATTGATTATATTTTACAATATATGTTATTGCTATCATTTATATAAAACTGAAGCATTTGTTTGATGTATTTCATTTAAAAATTTAAATATCTTTCTATAATTCTGTATATAAACTCGGCTGAATTGTCTAATGCATTTGTTTATAATTATAAATTAAATGTTACATCAAACGTTTGTTTGATAAAAAAACAATTTTTCATATAGGGTTTATTACATAGTTATCATCTATTCAAAAATTTAAAATTTTTTATATAAATTTATTTTATCATTCAATATAAATTCAAATAAACAAGCTAACATAAAGATATAAATTAAAATATAAATTTAACATTTATATTTATACATATATAATTTTGTATTTTTAATGATATTTAATATTTGTAATTTTTCGAACTTATATTTATATGGTTTCATAAAAATTATTATCTGTTTTTTTAGTAGTCCTCATCCATTTTTTTTTTATTTTTTTTGTCTTAACCTTTAATTTTTGAGCTTGTTATTCCAAAATTTATATAAAACATGGAAATAATACGAAAAATATAAATGAGACAAAATCCTAAAATTTATCATTCTTATTATAATTTATTTAAATTTTAAGGTTAACAAAAAATTCATTTATTTTGAAAATTCAATTAATTTCCAAATATTTAAAATATATTTATATATATAGTTAGAAACATATATTTAAATAATGAATTTGTTTATACTTTTCGGTTTAAATAAAATAAACAGAAAAGCATATAGAAAAATATTTAAAACATTTTGAAAGGTGATTTTGTTTGAATTAAATTTAATTTTTATAATTATATTATATAAATATATTTATCTATAATTTTTATTTTAAATTTGAATAATATCAAAAGCTTTAAACTGTTAAATTCAAATCATATACAAAATGGTTATTGTTCAAGTTCATGAAATTTTGAAAGGACAAAATAAAAATAAATTGATATATATATATATATATATATATATATATATATATATATATATAAAAAATATACATACATTTCAATATATATATAAATATATAAATATAAACAAATGACATAAATAAATAAACAAACACACAATTTTTACATTTTATATTCTTGAGTGTCTATAATGATTAAAAAGAAATTGATATAATATTTATTTACACAGTATTCAAATATATATAATTATATATATAAATACACAAATATATATTGATATATATATATTTATAATACATATATGAAAATGGTTAAATATATATATATATATATATATTTATATTATATATATATATATGTACATATATATATATATATTTTGTATATTACAATAAAATTAATATCATATTTTGTACATATATTTAAACACAAATATGTATAAACACGTAAATATTAATATATTTTTTAATAAATATATTAACATATTATTATACACATACACACATATATATATATATATATATATATATATATATCTAGACACACACAAATACATATTTAAATACACATCTTTATATATATATATATATATAAATATATATATATATTTTTCATATTCATACATACATACACACATACATACAACACATTGTCACATAAAATCTCTTCTTATTAAAAAATAAAACGTTCTTCTTTTTGAAAGATTGGATCTTTTTTTAAAAATATTAATTATCTATTTTCCATAATTCTTTTCGTTTGAATACCTTCTTCAAATCAAATTATTTTCACATATTATAAAATTAAATTTTTTATATGGTGACAAATTCAAATGTTAAAAGGGGATAAATTATTTTTATTTATATATATATATATATATATATATATATATATATAAAAAAATATAATGAATTTAAACCATTTTAATATTTATAAAAACATATTTAAACGTCATAAAACAGCATATATGAATTTTAATATATATATATATATATATATATATATATATATATATATATATATATATATATATTTGTGTATTTAGGCATATCCTTATTTCATGCACATTTCATTGAATACGACAGACAAGGTGTTTTTATTTAGTTTTTTATACAATTTCTCATGCGATCTAATAATTTTTTTTTTTTCGGATGATAAATTATATAAAAACTGTCCGAATGTTTTTTATCCGAGCGCTTTCGGCTATACATTTAGCCATTTTCAAGGATTAAATATTTTAACTGTTAAATAAGAAATAGTTTTTTTATGTATGTTTTATAAAATGTTTTTTTTTTTTCAAAACACGGTCAAGATATTGTGTCCATGTTCAAAGTTAATATTATTAAGTGTGTTTTTTTTTTTTTTTTTTATTAATAAGGCTTCCATTATTTTTTTTTTTTTTTTTTTTTGCATGTAGATGATGCTATTATATTAGTGCTGTCAACAAGTATGTTCCGAAAAGTGTCCGGTAGGTCTCCATGAATATTTAAATGAGATTTAATTGAGCTATGGTCAGAAAAGTGTAGAGTGAGTCTGCGTGTCAAACATGTTGTAGTGTGGCCTATATAATTATTTACGAATTTTGATTGACCAGGAAAAAAATTTCTTAATGGGCATTTAAATTCATAAATAATATTTGCCCTATTTAATTTTGTTCCAGGAGGTGAATTATTATTTTTAACTATAAGGTTAAAGGTTTTAATTTTTTTGTAATAAAAAATTAACCTAATAATTTTGCTATTGTCAACTGTGGTTATACATTTTTTTATAATGTTCTTAATTCTGCATTCATCCTGTTTATAATTTTCGTTCATTAAATTTTTTATAAAAAATATTAATATTATTGTTTATGTTTTTATTCTGTATATATTATATGTTTTAAATTACACAGAAAAAATAAAAGTAAATCAAAAATTGATCAAAAAATTATTATTAATTAAAACGTTTTATAATTTTTTAATTATTTAAAAAAAAATATGGGATTTTTTTTATTTTAACCAATTTTGTGAAATTTATAATAATAATTAAATTTTATATCTAATAGGCATATCATAAAAAATATTTAAGATGGCAAATTTTTATTTGTTGTATTTAATAAATAGAAGTTTAAATTTATATATAATACTAAAAATAAAAGAACAACTTCCCCATGAAGTTTATTTTTAATAGTAAATTCACTAATAAAAAAAAAATAAAAAAATCCAATTTTATATATATAACAAAGAATAAATATAAAACTAAAATAAAAAAAATTTATTTAGCACTAATCAATTATTGATATTAATGTGACTACATTGACACAAAATACAAATAACAAATATAGGACTATAAACTTATTTAACAAACGTTGAAAACATGTTTTATGAAATATTTTTATATATATATATATATTCAATATATTATATAAAAATAAATATATATTTATATATAAAATATATATAAATAGTATACATGTATGAACAAATATAAAACAAATTTAAAGTATATAAATATATAAAATATATTTAAATATATATAAATATAAATATATATTTATAAATATATATATATATATATATATATATATATATATTTATAACATAAATATCATACAAAAAAATTATTTAAATATATATTTTACAATATATATCAAATGTGTATAAATAAATATATTATATTTTTAATTTAATATAAAATATATATATATTAATTTATATTAAAATATATATATATGAACATTCATATTACAAATAAATAATAATATATTTATAAAATATATAAATATTTATATATATATAAGCCAATATATTTATATATATATATAATCATTATAATCAATTATTAGGATTAATTTATATATATACCATTTTTTTACCATTTATTTTAAATTTCATATTTAATTTAAACATATAAAATCTACATATTTATATTTATAAAAATATAAATTATAGAAAGAATAATAAGATAAATTATAAAAAATAAAATATTGAAAATATATATATAATTATATATTTTTATATATATATAAAAATATATTATATATATATATATATATATATATATAATATATATATATATATATATATTATATACATTTGAATATTTATTCTCTGATAAATATAAAAAAAAAATATATAAATTGAAAAATATGTTTACATTTAAATATATATATATATATATATATATCCGGTATATAATATGTGTATATATATAATATATATATGTATATATATATATATATATATATATATATATATATATATATATATATATGTGTTATATCAGGAGTTATTTTATCCAAAATAACGAAATTACAAAGATAATCATTCAAGTTAACAATTGTAATAACATTCCAAATTTTGGTCAACAATCAAATTAAACAAACTTTAATCAGAAATAAACTTACTTTTATATCCATTATCTGTTTCATCGATCCTTAAATAATTTTTATGTTTAGATTAAAAATATTTTAATTTTTAATCTTGCAGAAATTATTTTATTCTTAAAAAAAATATCTTTCGGTCTATTACAATTCATTTGTGAAAAGTTGATTGCATTTTCTAAATATGTTTTTATGTAATGAGAACATGGTGTTTTTAAACTTAAACTTTTTTGTTTGCTAATTTTCACATAGGAATTAAGTAATTATAGATCCGGAACACACACATATATATATATATATATATATATATATATATATATGAAATATATTTTATGTATATTGTTTATTGAAAATTTTGGTTTCCAAAAGAAAATATCTAATTCTGTTTTGTATATTTTTTTTGAAAACATGATTTAATTCCCTTTTGGGTTGGCGCCTAGTTTTTGAAAAGCATTTTAAACACATAAATAAAAATTTCCAATTTTGCCGTGATTAATCAAAAAAATGAAAAACCATAAAATTAAAAAAAATTTGAAGATTTTTAGCTTTAAATTCGAAATTTTTTCCCGTTAATTTCAATTCTTCTATATAATGTTAATTAAACGGCCTTAATTAATTTATTTTTTAAATAGAAGATGGAAGATTATTTTCATATTTTCCTATATTTTGACAGTTTTATTTTAAATATTATAGGAAAAAAATGAATTGAAAAGATTTGCTTCACCTTCTTTTCAGCTTTTTTTTTATATATTTTGTTTTTAAAAGTTTCATACATATATATATATATATATATCTTATATATTTATATATATATATATATTTTATAAATAAATCTTCTTTTAGATTTTTTTTCTTTTGAAAATGAAACAGATTTCTATTGAATAAAATAATGTTTTCATCCAAAAAAGTTTCTGATTATAATTTCTTTATATATAGAACATACCTTTGAATTATATTTAATATACAAAATATATATTTATTTTAGTTTTTCAAAAAATCAGAAAAAAAAAATACTTTTGGCCATTAAAAAAAATATTAAAAATTAAATTAGAATTTCAATCGATTTTAAATTGATAAATTTATGGTAGAAAAAAAAAGACTCCAAATAACTTTTAAAAATCTATAAAAATTTTTGAATTGGAGCGAAAAAAAATTAAAATCATTAAATTGAAGAATCAAGATATTCTACTAAACAAAAGGAATGAAACTGATAAAAAAATGTCAACATAAAAAAGTAAAATTTTTAACATTTATCTAATTTCAATTTGGGACACAGAAACAAAATTTCAACAAATATATTATCAATGAAATGAAAAATCACAATCATTTAGATTTTTTATATATGAATATTCAATGTTTTATATTACATCTTTCCTATATGTAAATTTAATTTCTATATGCGAAATTTATTCATAGAGATGTAGGAATTTTTTATATATAAATATTTTATATCTCCCATTAAATGTTTTATATTCAAATTTATTCTTCTATAGTTAATTACAAAGAATTATACTAAATTGTTTTATATAATATTTTATAAATTTAATTCAAATAAAGAATTTTATAAATAATTATTGTAATTTCCTTTTTTAATTAAAATTATAAACTTAGTATGAAAAAATTTAACTATTATATTAAAAACGAAATGTCACATTTATTTTAAATGAAATGAAATATATTATAATTAATAATTTTTAATAATTTAAAAAGTAATGATTTTTATAGTAATAAGGAAATATTTAGTTAAAGATGCAAAGAATTGAATGGATTAGCTTTAAAAATATTTTTTTAAAAAATTTTTTTAAAGGAAATTATTTTATTATATATTTATATATCGTTATAAAAATATTTCCATAGCCTTAAAAATTTGTTTAATTATTCTTCCCTGTTTTTTTTTTTGACATTCCAAAAGTGAATCCAGTAACTATCCTTAAATATCCTTTATCTATATATCGCGGCTTCAGCTTATTAATTCTTATATAAAATTTTATTCTTTATTTTTCCTTTTAAATTGCATTTCAAATAAATTTGAAAAAATGGTTTATTCATCTTAGTAATTATTTTGCATTGAAAAGATTCTGGAATATCTATCTTTTATATGAATAAATATCATAAATATAAGGTAATTATTTTTATATTCATATATATACATACATATATATATATATATATATATATATATATATGGATATATATATATATATATGAGGAATCGCTAAGTTCGAATTCCAGTCGAATCCATTACATTCACTTACGTGCTAATACCCTTGGGAAAGGTTTGAATCCTCTTCTTCTCCTTCCAGCTATGGGTAAAATAGCAGGACAGACTGGGTTCTATAGCCTTGATGACAACTGTTCTAGGAGAAGGACAACTCTGAATTCAAAACCTGCGGAGGGTCTGTTTGGGACTTTGTGGCACGCAGTGCACCAGGTTTCCGTATTCGGGCCTTCAAAAAGTGTGGATGGTCCTTCACGAAACCTTCACCACTATAATCAAATTGCTGTTGTCGGGCTGTCAGTTTAATTTGGGAACTGATCTATTGACCCTCTTACGTCGAAATCGACGGGAGAGTCGATTTTAATATATATATATATATATATATATATATATATATATACAATAAGCATATTTGGATCACTTATTCTATAAAAATTGATAATTCAACTTTGTTTGGAATTTAATTTTATGAAAACTTATATATGTTTAAGAGTTTACACCCTAAATAATTCAGAGTAACTAGATATTTCGAAATTTCACAAATATAAAAAATTGTAATATATAAAAGTTTTTACCTTCGTAGCTGCCTTGCACAGGATCGACACTCAAAATTTTGGCTGCCCCTGTAAACTGGCCTGTGTTACCATGAGCTAGAGCAATTCCTTTACCATCAACGACAACGATGACATCGTGTGTTCCAATGGAGCAACTGGTATTTGTGCATACAATTTTTTGTTTTGTAGGAGGATGGATTTTCCAAAGAACCGTCGATGGTAACCAATTTTCAATGCTTATCTATAACATTGAACCCTGAACCAGTTATAGTTATATTTATTGGGACAGGACCTTTAAACACAAGTAAAATATAGTTATATCCTTTTGAAGCGATAAATACTGACTTACCTAGTATTTATTCTTTTAAAAACACCAGCAGTTCGGGAGTTTTGATGAAAATATATAATGCTACTTATTTGATTTTTACATCAATGGGTTTGCATTGCATCAATCAAACTGATCAACATTGTACGAATTGATACGAACACATTTATAACTTCAGTTTAAATGGAACATCAGAAACATTAATAAAATATCACGGCATCACACAATGACATAATTACATTGCAATTGCTTTGTAATTAACGGTGTAACTTCACAACTGAAAATAATAGAAGATCAAGGGAAAGTATTAATTCGTCATCACAATTTCATGCTCATCAACAGGATGCATAAAATTAAATGATGGAACGCTTATATTAGAGAAAGAGTTAATTAATTCATAGATAAAACGAATATATCGGAGAAAGAGAACAACCGCCAATACACAAAATTAACGACGGACCGGAAATATTAAAAAAAACCTTAAGTGGAATCTGCACTGGCCAAATTGAACAGAACCAAATCGACAGGACCAGACGGATTTACAATAGAGATCCTCTGGCAGCCTTACAATAGAGATCCTCTGGCAGCCTTACAATAGAGATCCTCTGGCAGCCTTACAATAGAGATCCTCTGGCAGCCTTAGATGATTCCGGCATAGACAAGGTTACAGAAATAAATGAAATCTACAACAGTGATGATATACCGGAAGACTTAAAGATATATTTTCATAGCATTGCCTAAAAATCCAGGTGCAAACGAATGTGAACTCCATCGGACAATTAACCTAATGAGCCATATAACGGATCTTATCATCCGAATTTTGATTTATTTTGAAGAATAGAGCGCGCATCAGAATCATATCGGCAATACGAGAGAAACAGTGTCGGTTCGTCAAAGACACTGAAACAAGGAATGCGAGCGATACAAATACAGAAGGACGTGTACCTGTGTGATAATGTACACCACAAAAATCTGTTGTGACTGCTCAGTAACCTTGGTATATTTAGGAAGTATATTAGAATAATCGATAACCTCTACTGTCAGCAAACCGCCTGCATGCGGATAGAAATTAAGTTCAGTGGATATACAAAATAGAACGGGATGTAAGGCAAGGATGTTTCTTCTAATCGGATTTATTCAACCTATACCAGGATTCATTAATGGCAGCCACAATTTTAACAATATAACATATGTAGATGATACAGTACTGGTAGCAGACACGGAAAGAAAATTACAAAAACTTCACTAGATGGTAGTGAAGGAAAGCGTAAAGAAAGGATTAAACATCAACTGAAAGAAGACAGAATGCATGGTTGGTAGTAAAAGGCTGAGCCCAAAGTGCGAATCGGAGATACCAAAATCAAAGAAGTACAAAATTTAAATATCTAAAGTGTTTTAACAGAGAACGGAAAGTGTGACACTGAAATCCAAAGGCACATTGGAATATCTAAAGATGCATTCCAAAAGCTAAGCAAAGTACTAAGAATTAGAAAATGTTCCCTAGAAACAAAGAAAAGAGTACTAAACTCTGACGTGATATCTTTCCTCCTCTGAGTGCTGGACAATCTCCTCAAAGAATCATGAAGCAACAGAACCAGGACCAGAAAGCGGGCTTGAAAAATATGATACTCACAGAATAGATTGAAAGCAAGAGGGATAGAGGAAAACAACGCATAACATAAATAGTGAGCTTACGTAAATGGATGACAGAAAGACATAGTTTATTACGAACTACAGGAAATTGTGGAGCGTCATAATCACCTAAGTTCTGAGGGGACATGGCAAAAAGATGTTTATGTAATATGAATTCATTGAATCGAATTGATTTTATATTTGATTGAGAAATCAATTTTAAATATCACGAGGGAAAAACATGCACTCTAGATTCTTCTATAATAATAACGTGCATTTTGTCAATCAATTTGAAGAAATCTAAATTCAAAGGAAACGAGAATCTACTTTGGAATGGAGTCCATTCGTGTGACATTGTTAGCGAAACGATATCAAAAGTCCATAAATAAAAAAATACGATATTTGAAATATCAACATTTTCCGTGATACCTTTATTCCCTTAACTTCATATTGTCTAATTAATTTTTATTTTATTGATGTGAAGATGTTTGATTCTAGCTGCTTAATTGATTATGCTGATTATCTCACTGCTTAATTGATTATTGATTTTGGTCGATTATGAGTAATCCAATATCATTGGCTCACGCAAAGGAAGCAAGTTTCAAGGGTGTTAATACTTAAATTTTATCCTTGTAAAAATGTCAAACATGTAGCAAGATTATTTTTTCAGTTTCAACCATGTTTTCAGGCGTTATCGAAATAATTTTAATTATAGCAACAGATTGATACCCGTTCAGCAATGTTCATTCTGAGTATGGGTCTTAATTTTGGACCAGTTTGAACTGCTGATGAAAAGTTAAGTATTAAATGCAAATTTTAGATGATTTAAAACATTAGTTTAAAATAATTATTAATAATAATAATAAAGTATATCCACCATCATTTGTACTAATCAATAATTAACAAAGAAAACTTTTGTCTGTTGTCCAGCTAATGTTTTCGTAAATCTCGCAAAATCCCAGAATAAAAATAAAACCTAAAACTACTTATCTGGCAAATCAAAATTTCAACTTGACATTGCAGTTGTAGCGATTTGCAGAAACTAATAAATGATTTCACTACAGCTTTCTCTTCTTACAAGAAAAACTTTCACTGACCTTGAGAAGGATTCACGTTTGTGATAGTGGGTGTGGCAGCCATTGTCCATTCAAATGATGCATCGCCACCCGAAGCCAGAGCTGTACTGATGTCGTTGATAAAAGCGGTCACCTGCATCATAATGTTTGAATTCACGATTGATATATTTTAGATCATAGGTTTTATTACTGTTTCCAATTATATAAAGAATTCCTTTGATAAAGATTTATGCGATAAAAAGTATCGATTTACATTGATGCGTTGTATTTTAAAAAGTCAATGGTAAATAAATAAAAGCAATAAACCAAGGCAACATTTCGCAAATTATTTAGTTTCTGAATGAAGATAACTTATTTTTGGATGAAGCATTGTCAACAATTATTATTCATTTTGATTATGATTTATTTTCATTTTAACTTACGGCACCGAGAAAGATTGTGTTACGTAGTAATGAGCTTAAGGGTTAGATTTTTCAACAAAACCGTTGACTTTTTTGTAGTTTAATGTCGGTTGAAGGAGTTGGTGAATTCACCCAGGCGCAAAAGTTACGCGAGTTCGAATCTAATCAAATAACTATCCTTTATTTCCAATACATTCTGTCTCCTCATTTTCGAAATATTAATACAAATATACAAAAAAAAAAAAAAAAAAGATTCAAGTAATACTTTGTAAGATTAATGATAAAGTTAGAAAAAAAAACTAAAAATTAAAATGAGAGCAAATAATCGTCAAAATTATTGAAAAACTAAATTTGAAAGAATTTACTTTTTTTATATTTAAACATCAGGAGCAATGTCGTCAATATAATTGAAACATTCATTTGGTTGTCTCATAAAGAGATGAGTGGAGAGTTGAACTGCTTTTTTAGTGATAGGTGAAAGAAGTCAGTCTTCAAAATTACGGGCACCCGACAGACATCTTTCAGCAATCCAACTCAGAGGATACTTCATATCTCTATCTATAAAAAGGCAGGATGTGTGTGTGTGTGTAACGAATGCACGCCCGCAATTTTCGACGGATTTGCACCAAAATTTACATGCACATGCTCCAAGTTAGCGGGAAGGCCAAGACCGACTTTGCATTTCCCAACTCCCATCGATAGTGGAAATAATCGATTTTTTCATGCTTCTACTGCAGTTTTCATGTAGTTTGCGGCCATTATCTACTGGACAGAGTGAGAATAGGCTGCAACGAATAGGCAGGAGAGCCAACAGCTGACTTAGACGAATGTTAACTAGCATGCTAGCATGCAAAAAAATCGATAGCTGCATTTGTCCCAAGTGTGAAATATTTAAATCTGCATGGCACTTTACTCCAATTGGCTCTTTCGCGTGCTTAAATTCAACGTTGGTTCTGATTCCGCAGAACTGGGTTGGGTGTGAAAAAGTATTTGTTGTTAACATTGTTTTTTCATTCAGTTTTTCCAGTTACGACTCCTTTTTTAAAGCTGATCGTTTTGTGTTCATTTTGTTTAGTTCTTTTTTCGTAACCGATTTAATGTTTAGTATAGAGCTTAGAAAAAATTCACAGTGTGAGATAGGCAAGAAGTAAGGCGTGTAGAGACATCAGCACAGCAAAGGGCACTTCTTTAAAGGCAAGAAAGGGCAAAAATATTTTAAGTCAAGTGATAGCGATTGCTGTATGAGTCGTACGATTTTTGAATCAAGCACGGGCATCGCCGGGCCATGCTGCTAGTAAATACTAATTATATGATTGATTATCTACTTTAACCATATTTTTCATGCTTCTCTTTGTTTACAAAGAAACTCTTGATTGTCGTAACTGGTTTTATCATTAGCAACACATTACGACGTAAGAGCAATCCAAAAAGGAAGGAATTTCCAGAGAATTTATTTCGCTACTTCCATTCCAGATAATTACGACTTGAGTAAGGAATGAAAGACGTCACTGAGGAAAACCATTCTTTTTACGTCCAAACTTATGAGACAGAGACAGCGTCTGTTGCTTTTTTTCATAACACTGATTGTTATTGTTGCTTCTTGTTCGTGTAATTTCAGTATCGGCTTATATTGTAAATTTAAACAAAGAAACATAAATATATTCTTCCAATTTCCGTCTTCTATGGTTTTGCGCATGGCTTGCTCTATTTGAACCTATGTACATGGAGTTTTCTTAATCGTAAATTTATAATATATGATATTCTTTTCCAGTATTTCTTTCGTTATTTCAGATTTTCCCACCTCCCAATTTCATCAATTAATTCTAAATATTGATGGAACTTCCTCATTTAGGATTCTGTTTAATATCTACCTCTATTTACCTGCTATCTCTTCTGTTTCTTTCCAACTTTTTTTATTGATCAATTTCTATTGTTTTAATGTTTTCCTCACCGGTCCCTTTATCAGTCAGCGTGTTTATCCTAGGTTTCAACCTCACTCATCCCTAGATACTTGAGATTGTTGAGATGTGAGCAAACACTTGAAATCGATGCTGAACAGATCCCCCAAAGCACCTATTAATTACTTCACTATCCTGATTACTTCGTGATTATTAAAATGAAGCTGTAAAACTTTTATACTTAAAAACAAGCGATGTATGTGATTGTGCGATAATGAATCACTTTTATGCCTGAAATCAACTATTTCTTCAAATATCATCACCATTAACGCATTTTTTGATAATTGGACTGTTGCCTGCAACAAAAGTTACAATAGTATACATATACCTATGTAGATATAACTATATATGCGATAAAGACAAATTAATGGTTCAGATCAGATGTTTCTATTAATATTTAATGTCATCATTTATAAGTTATTCGTAATTCTATATGTAAAATAAACAGCAATATCGAAGATTTTCAACTTACCTGTGGTTTTTTATGTATTGTTCTAAAATGTTCTCCTGGAACTGGTTTCATGTAGTAGCCGCCATAACGCGTAATTTTTACTGAGGAAGTTACATTAATCCCCGTAATGTTAGTTTTGATCAGCTAAAAATTGAATTCGTAAAAACAAGTGTTTTCTGTTTAGTAAACACATAGCTAAATAAATTGCTACTGTGAAAACAAATAATTTTGAATTTTCAACATTTTTATGAAATTTTCCGTAATATTAATACAGATATACAACACAGCCTAAATAAACAAAGCAGTTCTTTGCAAGATTAACAAGTAGCAAAAACGCCAGTAACAAAGTCTTTGCGTATCTTTGATGAAAAACTACTGTTTGCAAATCATGCTGATAAACTAATACAAAAACAGCAATAAATAGCGATTTATAATAATATTGTTATAATTATTGCGTCATTTAATTATAATCTTTCTTTACATCTGTCAACAGTTACTGTAATGGCATTTTAGAATTCATACAGATTGGATATCACGGCAAAAAGGTTTCTTTCGATTTATTCACTAAACATTCTACGATAATTACATGATATAAAATGCAAAGATAGCACTTTGCATGATGTGAATTTAGTTGTGGCTTCTCTATATTTCATTAAAAATGCTTGCATGAAATTTAATCTTCGCAGGTTTTGTTAGTAAAATACTTAAATCTTACAGTTAGCATATCTTTATGACCCGGGTTGGTGATCCATTCTATTGTATATGTTTTGCATGAACAATTGCCTTCAATATCGACATTCATTTTACCCATCGTCGGCATCGCTTCGAGATAATATTCCATTTCCTCTTTACTTGCCCAGACAGGAATATCTGAAATGGTGAAAATAAAATTAGAAAAGTTATCATATAATGTATAGCATGCTGACAGTGCCATCTACAAGCTGCACATTTAATATAATCTAGAAGTATCAAACATTTTATAGTTGGCTCTAGATTTCAAGTTACGGTACTAGTGTTATATGAATATTTCATCAAAATTCTTCTCCTTTTCACGCATTTAACTGATTTGTGAAAAATATCCCGTGAATGTCTGAAGAAAGCCGATAACTTTTATGTGAATGGCAAAGTGATTTTTGCATCTTAAAAGCGAAATATAACACCTGTTGTGAGAAAAGCTTACCAATTATATTTTGGATGCAAAATTGAACACAAAGACAAGAAGTGGACATCGCACATTTGCTGTAATGCCTGTGTAACAAATCTTATTCAATGGCTAACCAGGAAGAAATGCCCATGATTTGGAGAGAGACAACCGATAAAGCCACTGTTTGTTTACTTTTGTATGGTGCCTCCATTTGCTAAGGAGCTGTGAAAGAAAAAGAAATGAACAGCGCAATCTCCAAAAATTCCATCAGCATTGCATCTTTTCTCCCATAATGAAGATATATCAGCCCCAGAAGCACTGGAATCATATAAAATTGAGTCAGATGATGGGGAAAACAACGAAACCTCAGATTATTGTTCAATATCCGTCTTTGAACTACACTTCATAACTGTTAGGTTTCAGATTACAACAGTAGAATCTATTAGCTGGTGATGTACGGATTTCCCATTTCTGTGATTGTCTCAAGGATCTAGTCTCATTATTCCTTATGGAAAGTGATTTGGTGTAGTGCAAGGATACCAGTGGTCTTAACATCAGTTAAAATCCAGAAGAATTAAGATGCAAATCAAGAAGATCTTGAAAGGTGTAAGTGAGGGCAGAGATTCGAGAAAAAGTATCAGCAACAGTATTCTCAGTTCCTGGACGCTAAATAATACTGAATTTAAACTTGGGACAGCGCCAACGGCATATCTTATCACTTTTTATTTCGGATTTTCTAGTGTTATCGAACATAATGTCAATAATTTTTGGTGCGTGATGACTAAAATGTTTGTCAAGTAAAAAATGACGCTACTTCCGTAGATCTTCGACTATGGCAACAGCCTCCTTTTCAATAGCATGATGTTTGATTTCATTAGGATTCAGGCTACGAGAAAAGAATGTAACAGGTCGGCCATGTTGAATTAAAGTTATTGCTAGGCAGTAATTGCTAGCATCTGTTTCTACTTCAAATTCTTTATTAGGGCCAACTTCTTTTAAACCATTTTTCAGCATTTGAAATGCATGTAACACTGATGGTGGTAGCAGAAACTGTGATTCAATAGTATTTTGTCTGAAAAGTTTTGAATAAATTTACCATAATATGAGAACGTCGCAACCATTCGTTTTTGAGATTTTTTATTTTAGAGGTGGCATCATTTCGAGAGGAGGTTTAAGTCTGCTGTAGTCAGGTGATACCTGGTTGTTTCGGATAGTGTACCCAAGTAATGTAATTGAATTAGTCGAAATGGTGCTTTTACTATTATTTAGTGTGATATTGTACTTCTTAGCCGCATCATAGAATTTTTATTATAATCATATTCTTCTTGGGTTTTCTCACATATTGTAAACATTACCCACAAAGACAAATATATCTGTCAATTTTTCCTTATCGATGATGTCAATACTTGTCTGGAATGCACACTGCTACATTTGTAACACCAAAAGTGGAGCGAGTAAATTGGTATAGTTTGCCACTTACTTCGAAGGCAGTGTACTTACGATCACTGTTGCTGATAAGGATCTGATGGTAAGCTGGTTTAAGATCAAGTGTAGTGAAGTTATTGTACTGGGTTATATCATCAGCCATTTTAGAAATGATGAGCACAGAGTTTTGTCACATCTAGTTCTGTAAACCTGTTTATAGTGTCGCTGTAATCGATTACAATTCTATTCTATTAAACTTTCTTTCAACAGCCTAGCAGTTTTTTCTCTTATAAATTTACTATCGGCAATAGTATGACGGCGTGACTTAGTGAATATTTGAGTTGCATTAACGTAAAGATGAGAAAAGAGTGGAGGAGGTGGAACCATCTATGGGTGGGATGTGGTCATTGTTAGAGACAGCTGCGACAATAAGTTCATCTCCAGGTCCATCAAATTTCAAAGTCACTCTGTGATACTTTTTAGGATGTCCTTTCCTATGATGATATCAATGAACAGATCTTTTATCACTTCCATTATCATGCCAAAATATGTCCTATTATTCAGGGTGACATTAACTATCGCTTCACCATCAATTTTGGCGTTTTGGTAAGGGTCTGCCAGGATTATTACTTTCACTTCGGTATGATTCAATTTTTTGCAGTGCTTTTGCTAATAAAAGTTCCCACGCTACCAGAATCTGTCATGGCATCAACAATGTACCCATTTATTTTGCATTTGGTCAAGGTAATACCTTTTGTTTTTGTTCCTAGACAAGCGAGACTAGGAGGGTCAGGATCATATAATGCAGCATTTACAGAGGATCTACATACCTTGGCCCAATGTCCTTTTTTTTAAACATTTTTTTTCAATCAGCATTTCGGGTAGGACATAGATGACATGGATAACGTGAGTTTCCACAGAAGAAACAAATCTCTTTAGGTCTAGCGTCTTTTTGTAACGTAGCTAGATTGGCATTTTCCTCTAAAGAAATTATGGGAGCGGTAATTATATTACCTTGCTCGTAGCACTGCTTGCTCCAGTGATCTGGCCATCACATACACGTTTGGAAGTGTTAGTGAGGATTTTTCGAGCAAGCGTTGTTGAATTGATGGGGAGATGATGCCACTGATAAACGCATCTCGCACGCATTGTTTTGTTTTCCTCGGCTGTTACAGCTTGGATTTCCAAGCCTTGCATAAAATAGTCTATTGTTTGGCTGGTTGCTGTTTAAGTGTAATGAACCGGTGTCGATTGTATACAATATTTATGGGTTTGATGTATGTAACATCAATGGTTCTCATTGCAGAGTTAAAGTCATTGGCGTTGCTTATTATTTCAAATACTGCCGCTGATATTAATTAAAACGAAAAAGTTCCGTTTTTTTTCGACTTCGTTATTATTGGTTAACAGTGCGTAGATAATTGGTAAACATAACTTTGCAGTGTTGGTATAGATTTTCCGAGTTAGGAGTTGTAGGTTCGATATCGAATCCGGACATCTTGTCTGTAACATGTCGATGATTCACTTCTTAGATTAAGCAAAACCTGGTGCCGTGAGTGACGAGCACGATGAACGATTTCATCAAGACATTGAAGCAATGGAGAAAAGTTATCAGGGCAGGTGGATCCCACCAACGTTGGCTGATTATTATTACAGATATTACTCTTTGACAGTCCTCTGCCAGTTTTTGGAGAGTCAACCCTTGTTCGTTCTCAAGCTTGGTCAGTACCCGTCGTCTGACTTTGGCGTCTTCTGCTGATACTGGACCTTGTGCGAAAATTAAGCATTTGAAATCATCGGCAGTCAGTTCGGCTAGTTTAAAATCATTACAGAGCTTGTTTACCGATGCTGCAAACGTTAGAAAATCTTGCTGGTTGTCTTTGACTGTGTTCAGGCATTTCCAACGTTTGTGGAACAAGGTTGTGTTAGGCCCGAATAGTTCCGATAGGAGCTTAATAGTCTCTGAAAAATCCAAGTCTGTGGTTTTCTTGGGTAGTATGAAGTCTACGAACCTACTATGTTCTGTAGTTCCCAGTTTTCTCAATAGTAGATGTACCTTTTTTACTGGGCCATTGTTTACAGTCTATGTTGAGAATATCTTCGTAGCGCCTGTAAAAAGCCTCGAACGTTTTGTCGTTCTCTGGTACGTATTCAAAGGTTTCCATTGAATTGTAGATTGTACTCTGGGAGAATATTGTATCTTTTTCAGAGTTTGAGCCTTTTAATGCATTTACGAGTAATTCTTTAAGTTGTTTCTGTTGTAGTTCAGCATTCTGAAGTGTAATTTGATGGAATTCCATTTGTTGTTTATGTAATTCCAAAAATAGTTGTTGTTGTCTTTCTTCTGATTTTTGTTGCTGATCCAAATGTACTTTTAGCATTTGGACGATTACTTTTTGAAAATCTTCCATATTTAGACAAACAAAAATGACAGCGATTTTTTGTTGCATTGAAACCCGTGTACCAAGGGTAGGTACACAAAAAAATCTTGATAGATTTTTTTTTTTTTACAAAAAAAAATATAGACTGTCAATTAGTTAAACTAAACTAATTATGTGTTTACCTTTTTTGAGATTCCGTGGTTCCGTTAATTTTAACGTAATTGTATAAATTTTCACTACACTTATTATGTATTTTTTTTTTTATAGAGGTACAAAAAAGAGAAAACTCGCCTCAGTGAACTTGAGGGGAGAATAATTTTATGCACGAGATTCAACTCAGTTACCTAAAAAAATTTTTAGATAGTTTTTTTCGAAAACTAGAGTCGTAAGTAGTACTTCGGCTCTTGTATTGTCAGTTTGTTTTATGAACAAGCTGTTTTTTCTGTGTGTGGGTGTGTAAGAAATCGTTCTCGTTATGTTATTTGGACAGACTTTAATATTCCGTAGATGTCGAATCGCTAGTTCGTCACTGATGTTTGGTATCGGAATATATATTTTTTTTATATGTAGACGCTGGGTGTTGCGTTTAAATCGCTGATGTAGTAATACCAGCTTAATTTCTCGTTCAACGCTGCTGTGGGAACGCGTGGAGTTTCTGTGTATTTTTCGAGTACTCTGTCGCTATTGATATGGTGAGAACGAAATTCTCGAATCTTTCTGTCGCCACTAATGTGGGACTGGCAAGGTATTGAGGTTTTCGACGTGAATGCGTTTCTCGAATTCTTCGTCGCCACTGATGTGGGACTGGTAAGGTATTGAGGTTTCGGCGTGAGTGCATTTCTCGAATTCTCCGTCGCCACTGATGTGGGCCCAAAGTTGGGACCACGGAAGGATAACACGGAACACGGATTAGAGGTAAGAAAGATATATTAAACAAAAAGGTTACAAAGATAGTGTAAGCGTAAGCGGAGCTTACTATGTGCTAGTGTCCAATATTGGTAGTCGTACGCGGCTGATAATACGGTATTAGAATACTCTCTCTCTCTCTCTCTCCCTTTCCTCCTTTTCTCTTAGAGTATTATATCACATACTTTATATAGTCCTGGAAGAGTCCATGTTGTAGGTATGTTACGGTCTCACAACACATATTTTAGATGTTGTCCACAGATTTACAATTTCTTTACCTTGTAGAGGGTGCAAAGAAGTCCCTCAAACAAATAATAAAAAGAAAATACACTACAAATAAAGTAAAATAAACTTTTGTTTATTTTTGTAAAGAATTATTTTTTCCCTTGTACAAAATGAAATTGTCCGTAAAGCTGCGGAAGAAAAAAGAAAGAAAAGGAACTGGGAATGTGAGAGAGGAAAGGTAGGACTATGTGTAGCGAGCGAGATGAGAGAAAGAGAGGGTGAAAGAATGTTCACTGATACGTGATACTGCCTGTTGTGTGAACCGCTGAATCCTCTCGGTGTGTGTGTGCTCGAAACTGTCCGTGTCGCTTTGATGTCAGCTTGTCGCTGTCTCTCTCCCTCTGATGAGAGTTTCTACCTTCCTTATATAAGAATGATGAGGCTCCGGGGAGATTAAGAAATGGGTTTCTTATGTCGAGCCCTGATTGGTCAATAAATCCTATTTTTGACCACGTGGTGCTTCTTTTCACCACGTCCGAACTTTTGGGTGCGCCGTCCTTGTTTTTGACCCCACAGGGCATGGTAAGGAAATGAATTCCCGCGCAATTGTATTTTTTGATACACGTGGTGTGAATTAATTTTTATTGTGTGTATGTGTGCGTGGAAAATAAAATAAGAAACAGCACAATCTTGACTGAACAGAGAAGAAATGGTTATTTTTTTATTTGTCGATTTACCATTATACGGTAAATATGTAATTAAGATAGATATAGAGATACATAGAAAGAGCGAGAAGGAAAGAGACAGATATAATAGATATCAACCTAATTTAATAGTATCTAAAGACATGTCAATTATTTTCATACGTATGCACACGATGCTAACTTACCAGCGCTTTCTTCATTGCGAAAGAGTAACCTGATTGAACCCCCAAGAGGAGGACTTGCTGCTTGCAGACGCCACACACCAGCAGGGAGTTGATTTACGGGGATGGTTGTTACACTTTCACTTCTATTCAATGTTAGCTGCAAAGGAAACACATTAGTCACTTTCTAATATCTTTATAATTTGGTAAATAATGATTAATGCCATTAAATAATGTACATTTTAGCGGATACTATACTGTAGAGGCACATTATCGTATAGAACCTTATTTCATTAGATGTCAAAGAAAATGTCGAAGAGGGAAGAGAAAATTCTTTCAACAAAAACGTTAAATCGATCAGTAAAATTTATATCTAAAATATGCTTTCTTACAGATTTCTCGTCATTCTTCATGACCATGTATATTGCAATATCTAGGGTTAGATTGAAACACTGAATTTATTCTGATATTAGGAAATCCAAGATGAGAAGCAGCTGGATATTAAATATACACTGTTCTAAGTATATAAATGAGTGGAACAAACTAAAACAATACATCCGAGGCGTACCACACTGAAATTGTTGAAAATCTTGTATTTTCAAGTCAATATCATGCTTTTATATGTAAATATTTGCTTAAATATGTGAATAATCAATTACAATTTCATGAAAAAAATATTAACATTGCTTGCATAATGAATTGTAACGCTTTGAGTAAATAATGGCTGTAGGGATATTCTAGTAACACTAACTTGTCTGTTTAGGGTCAAACGAATTTAGACGTATGAGATAATTTGAACGAGTTTCACGATTACAAACTTGGTCGATCAAAATTTGTAGTTGTAAGCAAACTTGAATAAGTAATATTTGCATCAAAAGTACATCCAAGGGTCGACAGAAAAGTTCATAGTCTGGCCAACATAATCTCATGGCATGTGACCAAATGAAGTTTATTTTTTAAAAAGTACCCATTGAGGTCCGCACAATTCTTCCATTGGTGTTGCGATGCTTCGATCCCATTGGTGAAGAAGCTTTTATTCTGTTGATAAAAGCTACAGTCACGCAGAGCAGCAGCCATTGAAACCAAGGACATCCAGTGGAGCAATGTCCTGATAAATCAAGACTCCTTTCGTCACTTTTCCAGTGCATTTAGTCTTGATACTCTTACGTAACTACCTCAGCAAGTTGGTATGGTACTCTGTTGATGATGTGATCATCAACAGAGTACCATGTTTTGAAGATAGTCAATAAACACAATCACCATGTGGTGAATACGATCAGTATTTTCCTATGTGGTGGCAGTTGCAGGATGTCCAGATCATGGATCCTTTTCAAGATTCTCCCTTCGTCTCCTAAATTCAGCTACTCACTTTTGCAATTGGTAATACTGGAGCGCCATCCCCTAATGTATCAACCATGTCAGGATGAATGTCTTTTGGAGCTAAGCCTTTTTCTGCAGGTACTTGATAACATCACGATGTTAAATTTTGTACAGTTTCAAGAGACGTCACTACAAGTTACTTTTGAAGTTTTCTTTGAACAGTCAGATGTGATATCACTAACTGGAGAGAAACAATGCAGCTATTAATAAGAGTTGAAAATTAATGCATTAAATATTTCACAGCTCTAGCATCACTCCTTCATAGTCAGCCTATGAATTTTTCAGACCACTCTTGTATATTCACACAATTTGTTAGTCAAATGCAAGTTTTGTGCAAATTTAAATTTTTTAAAAACTTACAAATGTAACGGAAAAGTATTAATTTTCTACATCTTGCCATATCAGTGAATAATTTCACAACGTAATAATTTTTAACATATTCCCATACCTTATTTGGTAATGTTTGAAAGAGTAATAAATTGTCGGTACAGTTGTAGGATTCGAGTGTTATTTGATACAAACTGCGACCAAGTTTTTTAACTTGCAGCTCCTTTACAGCGAGAATGTTGCTCAAGGGAGGTAACTGCCGTACCATAGCATTTGTAAGCACTAAAATAAAGTGAAAAATATTAGTAGCATACAATTGCGAAAGAAGATACATTTATGAATATTTTAATACAGCGTTTACATATCATATTTTAGCATAATAATTCATGTGAATCGACCGGCGCTAATATCTCAATGTTTACGCTAGAGTAAAAATAAAACAACTCTCAATTAGTTCATATCTGACGTTTAATGCAGAAATCCCGCTTTTTAATGGATAAGTAAGTCCGGGTAAACAAAAGAATATTTTATTTTGCATAAATAATTTCAGTTCGATACAGCCAACAAGATGATAGGTAGAAAACATATTGCAAAGGCCACAGCGTCGTCGATCGCGACGACTACATTAAAGAAACAAATTAAAACAAATTAATTTTTATAAAGGTGCTGAAAGAAAATAGACCCTGTATAGATTTGTTTGTTATATTTTCGTTTCAAAGATGGATAAGGACAAGTCAACACAACGGGTACAGATAATGAAAAAGTATGTTTTACTTTGTTCCATGTGCGACAACACAAATAGTAAAGGACAGGAAAGCCCAAGCAAGTCATTAGTTTGGAAACTTTATGAAAAACCATTAAGGAACATGTATTATTTCGTAATTTATGTTTTATACACATTTTACTTAAATTTGCTTAATTTTATTAAAACATTTACTTGATATGCAGCAAGAAATAAACGTTTTATTAATTATTTTTAAACTAGGACACTTACAGAGAGTAATTGGTGAGTCACTATTATAATTCAAAAATTGCATTGGTGATGTTGATTTATGCTAATCATATTCGGTTAGTACAGTTATAACGTATTTTTGTAATGATGTTGCTTTTATACATTAGAGTTACAGACTAAAGTTATACACTTGAAAAGGGTATACGTATTTGTCTGTCTATTAGCATTTGGCACCGAAGATATGAAGCTATACAAGGTTCATTAAATAGAATGAAACTTACTTCGTAGTCCCACTATTTTATTTTTACTTTAATCGCCTTTTGAGCCTAGGTTTGTTTTTGTCCAAATCTGATAAATTAGTTTAGTGTTTTTTTTTTAATTGTATTACCCCATACAAACGAGTGAGGAGAAGAGTAATCAAGACAGTAGATAACGATTGACATTGTATTTAATTTTTTTTTTTTTGAGTATCAAAGTTGACTGGAAAACATGAAGTCGGAAGAGCGTTCCGCAAAGAGAAGTTTGTTTCACAAATATTCTAGCAAATGACAAAAAAAAAAAAAAAAATGAATACGAAACTATTTTTACCTGAAGCTTCTTCCTTTTGTGCAATCTTTGTTAAAATAATCGAATCTATGTAAAGATCTTCTTTGGCTGTGATACGTTTAATATTGATTGATTCCAACAGATGTAACACTGCGCCGTTGATTTTGACTGATTTTAAAATATCAAAGCAGATATACTTCCAACTGGAAAATATAATGAGATTAGACATTCGTTAAGCAAATAGTTTATACAACTTAAACTAATTTTCATAATGACATTGACTGATTTTTCTGTCGATAAAATAAATAAAAATACAAATAAAGACACATTCATATTTCTTCAACACGCACGCACAATCTGTGGTTCATATTGCAATTTGACAGAGAGTGTATAATCTGATACGATGAGTATCAACTATCATATCGCATCAGATTATACAAGGCCTGTAGCTGTAACCATTCTATTGGTTACTATGATTTATGAATTCTCTTCAATCATATAGATGAATTTGAATAAAGATAAAGCACAGGTATTAAGCCAAATCTAATTAGATGCAAGTTACACGAGGCCTAAGCAACAAAACTATTGCTGACAATTATTTTGACGGTGTAAGTTTTATAATAAAGCTAACATTTTGTACCGATTTGAATTCTGAGTTTTCCCTGAAAAATAACTTATTTTAAATGCAACTAATGAAATGCAAGGCTGAAATCAGCGATTATAAGAATACTGCTTCAAAAGACTTTGTGATACAAATAATGTTTATCCTTATACGCATATACAAATATAATTGCTTACTGATATTAATGAATACTTTTGTAAAAAGGATTGCTTACTCATCTATATGCGTTAAATATGTTGCAATATATTGCTGCTTGCTTTGTGCTTTGGTGGCTGATGGAAAGCGGTACATTAATTTCACTTCCAGATTGATATTGACATCACCACGAAATGCAGCACACATCTAAAGGAAGACAAATATTACTTGGTGAAAATGATAAACATACATTTACGATTATAATCTATCTATAACATGAAAAGCTCGGATGCAATTGAATTATTGGAAAAACGAATCATTTTAGCATAAATATTCCGATGATAATGTACTACGAGATTTACACATAGATGAAGTATATTTTGTTTTTAGTGATGAAGCCATTTGCAATATTCTAAATTTGGAATTTTCTATTCGTTTATTGAGGGTCGGTCTTTCTAGCAATTGTATGAGTGATATTAATCTTCTATTCTTTTAGAAAAGAGAAAAATATATATCAGAGAAATATTTACAGTATTACAAAAATTCTTAGAAATAGTTTGGATTTTGTATTTCATTTGGATAGACGATAACGAAACTGCTACTAAGTTAAGACTTTATGTACATTATTTACATCATTCGGACTATTGTCCTCATCTTTGTCGCCATATTTATTACAACGTTTTGGCCATTGTACGCTCCGGCCTTCTTCAGGTGGTTGGAATGTCGAACTTAACTCTTTATTTCGCTCACTGGGGGTAGACTGTTCTAGATCCACGTGCCATGTTTAATGGATGTCAGTTATATCTTCCTTCTGAAAGTTCTCCACTGCCTTAGTCGGGTATTGAACTCACACTCTTTGGGTCATGTCACTGGATCTAACGCCTTTATCCACTGTGCCATGTGTCCAGCAATGAATTTCCGGGTATTATAAACCTAATGTCTTCAGCAACCTTTTTTTTAAGTGCTCATATTGCAATTTTTGATGTTATCATTAAATGCTTTACCAGAGCTCATATTGCAATTTTTGTTGTTGTTATCGCTTTTCTCTGGAACTCCTTATTACTGTGTGTACGCTATCCTGTGCAGTTGCGGAAAGAAATATAAAGGGGAGACAGACCTCTCCCTTAAAGTAAGGCTTCAAGAACACCAGAAAGCTGTAACACGAAAGGAAGTAGAAAAATCAGACGTGGCTGACCACATATATAGAGAGATCACCGCCCTCTGTGGGATCAGGTTGAAATCATAGGCAAAGTAAACCATTGAAAAATTCGTAAACTTAAGGAATCAGCACATATGCTAGGCCACAAAAATCTCCTGAGCCGACCAAGCATAGAAATGAATACAATATGGGAACCAGTACTAAGGAGAAAAGCGATAATAACAACAAAAATTGCAATATGAGCTCTGGTAAAACATGTAATGATAACAGCAAAAATTGCAATATGAGCACTGGTAAAAAATGGTTGCTGAAGAAATTAGGTTTATAATACCCAGAAATTCATACAGATGTCCTCAAGGACACATGGTACAGTTGATAAAGGCGTTAGTTAGCTCCAGTGACAGGACCCAAAGAGTGTGAGTTCAATATCTGGTTAAAACAGTGGAGAACTTTCAGAGGGAAATTAACAGGAGATAACTGATAACTGGCATCCATTAAACATGGCACGTGGAACTAGAACAGTCTACCCCAGTGAGTGAAATAAAGGGTTAAGTTCGACATTCCAACCACCTGAAGAAGGCCGGAGCGTACAACGGCCGAAACGTTGTAATAAATATGGCGACAAAGATGAGAACTATAGTCCGAATAATGTAAATAAAGTACATAATACCTCATCTCATAAATATAGACAGTTAAGACTTTATATAATAATTACTTATGTAAACCTAGTTTGTTATTTAGCAGCACGTAGTCATTATCGCGTAAGTTTCAACTTAGAAACATTTCTGGCCTATATAGTCGTATAGTAATATTAAATTCAATGGGGATAAGGCGTGTCAGATCTTCTCAGAGTAACCTTTATAACCTTACTTTCACCCAGTCATTTTCGCTTCTAGTCCTCACTTGCCAGCAGGCTTGGTTCCGTGCCTGGGCTCCGCACTTAGAGAATGATTCTGACTGAAGACCTGCTGTCTGATTTTCTGATGATGGTACGGGATCCCTTTAAGCTTTTTGTCTGTATTTTTCTCCGCATTCATGGATGTCTCTTCATTAAGGTTACTATCTGCTTGATAGTCGAAGACCCGAACCTTATAGTGACTCCTAATAAGGTGCATAATATAAGGGCTACTGTATTGCCATTTTGTGAAATGGCTATGGACCATGTAAGTTTCCGTTGGGCCTATGAATGCCATGATTCGGAGTTCAATTACAACTATACTTTCTGACATTCAATTCAGATAGAGATTTTTTCACAGATGGGTGCTGTTTTTGTTTGGCTAACTTGATCTTCACTTTTACATACCAAACCATGAAAAAAAAAAAACAAAAACAAAAACAAAAAAAACTGTAGAATCAAATCCAGTTGTTACAAACCAAATTATAGGCCCCAAGTTCTCCATCTTCTAAATTAATCTAAGGGATCTACGTCTCAGCTATTTAGAATTTGAACTCCATCTTCAAGAGTCAAACCTAGTTTTAGCTTCCTATCTGCAACTAGACTCGTTGTATTCCAGTTTGAGAATTTATTATCCTATGCTATGCTCTATTTTTGCAAAAGACGAAAAATGCAGTATTGTTGCCATATCTGGTATGGAGTTACCCAATCCTCACTTTCCAGAGTTCAGAAGCGTTTTACTCCGCCTTGTGGGCGAAGAATCACCTTTTCCACAGACGAAACGTCGCAAGCACATCATTATACTATATTGCTATTCCAATGGCAAATATTCAGACGAGCTACATTCTTTAGTTCCATCAGTTCAGACCTTTATAGTTGGGATTCGCTATTTCGCGTACACAAGGTCGAATAATCCTCATTCTTTCTTTTTCCATTGGTAAGAAAGAAGCCAGCTTCTTCCTGAAAACCGTTACTTGGTGGAACAGACGCCCGTGATGTTTTCCCGATCACTCCTGCATATCTTCATAACATGCACTTACTCCCTCCTCTGACATACATAAAACACCCTCATTCAATAATAAATATTTATGAGTGATTATTGGGTGGGAGGACCATTTAGTACTCCACTGCAAAAAAAAAAAAAAAAAAAAACGAGCAATCACCCGGCAGTAAATTTATTTTGACTAATCAGAATAAATTTACTTTCGCGCGATTGTTAATCTAGACACGTTTAATCGAATATTAAAAGTACATGATTGAAATTCCCTGAGGGTATATCATATGAGAAATAATATTTTCAAAGTATGAAAATATTTTGAACAAATTCGAAAAATTAAAATGAAATTTTATTTAATACTAGTTAAGTAAAAAATGTAAATCTGTTGAATTTTATTATCAATAAAAACACGAAATTTAAATTAATGTCTATTGATTTAATTTTAATATTTTTTACAAACTATTTAATGATGAGCCCCCTCCAGCCAAAAAAAAAAAAAAAAATATCGACACTGGTCATTCTAAACTTACTATTGCTCTTGATGCTATTCGTCAGTTAATACTGATTAAAAATTATTAACGCTTTATTTTTAACATTATTCAATAGAAAAATAGTTATTACATTAATAATTTCTATTCTTATTAATTTTTGTGATTTTTTAATTATCTAAGAACTTTTATTATCAAAATGGATCTGTTTTTTTCGAAAGGTGTATTTAAAAAAACAACAAAAAAAAACGCTATTATGTTTTTTAAAAAAATACGAAAAATCAGGAAATTTCCCGATCTAAATGAAATTTTCAGTACTTTCATTAATGAATGAATTGTATACTGAATACGTTATGGAAATATTTTTTGGTCAGTTACACCCCATTTTGATAAGTCATGAATATTTTTAAAATTGCGAGGTGTGGACAAATATTTTCTATAGTCTCATGAAGAAAAATCCCTGAAGATATTTCAGTAAAAATTTTTTGCAATACCAAATATGAACATTTTGAAAATTTCTCCTGAAACTTTATAAAAATATTTCAGTAAAACTTGCTTTTAGATTTGACAGGAAAAAAAATGTAGAATTACTATTAAAAAAAAAAATGTTTTAATTTTTCAATGCGATTTTGAAAATCTTCCGGTTGCTGGTAACAAAAGATATCTTTTATTAAATAAAAATGTGAAGAATTAAAACACATTTTCAAGAGAAATATAACAGAATTCTATTTTATTCTTTGTACGGAAAATCAAGTAAGAAACAAATCAACAATTCTAAATTAAGTCTTTATCGGTTATATAAGATTAAAAATAAATATGCATGATATTTGAAGTTGTCTAGAATTTTGTGGGGGAAAAGGTTTCCGAAAGAAAGCAAAGTGAAAGTAATCAACAATATCAAGTCAATTTACCCCCCCCCCATTTTGTATAGTAACATTTTTGAGTTGAATAAATGCAATGGATAAAAAAATATTAATTGTATTATTTTAAATATTTTTATATTCTCATTAATATAAAAATAATAATTCTAAATTTCATAAAGTTCTATAGAATAAAAGATATAGAGGAAAATCTCTTTTTATAGATTAGCTTTAGGCTATTATCTAATAAATATTAACAAAATTTGACTAAATAGAAAACATTTAAATTGTTAAATGCGTTTTTAACTTTTTTTTTAGCTCAAATTTTGGTGATACCTACTATTTAAATATTTTCTTATTCGATGCAATAAAAAAAATGTAACGAAACGAGAAAATAAAATGTTAATTGTTAAATTATTCCAGTCAATAGCCAAACAAAAATAATTTACTGTAAAGACAATACTCACTGTAGGGTAGTTCTCCAGGTAGACATTTTTTATTTCTTCTTTCCGGAAGATATATTCGGGATTTCTGACTGATACTTTACCACAAAATGGTATCTGATCGTAGATTTTCTGTCCATTATGATTGCTGTCTGAAGTGAGCTCAAAATCATTTCGGAATATTGTGTTTTTATTAGGAGCAGTAACGAAGTTTTGGCAACGCACTCGAAACATTTCGTCCAGAGCATTTTTTACCTGATAAAGAAAAATGTATTTGAACTTAATATTTCAATCATAATTTTAATTAAAAAAAAAAACATGAAGTAAAAAATTTAAGATAATATATAGTGATAGTTGAGGAAAGAAAACTTTTCTTAAATAGTTTATCCAGAGTTTTTTCTTTTTATGCTATGCTGTTGTTCTTGCTAAGAAATCATTTGTAAAAGCGCATGTTTTGTGTATAAAGATAAACATACATATACAAACATATTTGTTTTAAAACTTATTTGTGATTGTATAGTAAACAGAAAGTGAAAGTTGATGCTTCCATAGCGGAAATAGTAGTGGACAAAATTGTTTTTCTGCGCAGGAAAATCGCTCTTAACTTCCTAAAATAAAATAAAAAAAGAATTAAAATATTTCAGCTAATAAGAAGGCTTCTCCTCTTGAGTCAGTCTAGACCAGTGTTTCTTAAGCTTTTTTTTTTTACTTTTTAGAAAAATTAAAACTCTGGGGTGCACTTTAAAATTAGTCATGAATTTTGAAAGTATGAATTTTTGTTGTAGCATTCCCAATAAAGATAAGCGGTTTATGAAGAATCTATTTCATTTAGAAAGTTTCATAAGGACTGGTCTAAATCCATCGAGGAAGGAAAAATGGAAAGGATTACCCACTCCTTCTTAAAGATTAATGAATCTAGCATCCAGTTATGAAATGACAATGACTTGACTTGGACATGGAAGTCATGTGCTTGTGTTCCTGTAGTTTAAATTAAGAGTCTTCTTTTTTCTCTTCCACTTGGCACTCTCAGCAATTGCCAAATTCCTCTTTTGGGGGTGGGGGTTGTTAATTCTGAGTGAAAATCTATTTATTATTGTAAAAAATACAATAATTGTGGCACAATGTCAAAGGGAAATTGAGTAAAGGCTGGTCTTAGTCCTAGTTAATCACAATCACGACCCATTCAGCCAATTTATCCACTTACCACACTCAATATACCAAAATACCACACATTCACATGGGACCTACAAAACACCCCATGTTATAAAAATCTCATGAAAGTTCAAAATGTCTAAATATAAAAATTCCATGAATCATGAAATGAGGGGGGGATGAACCCTGAAAAATAATAAACAAAACAAACTAAAACAAAACAGATTTTAGTAGGACCCGTCCACCTCTCAAAATAATAAGAGTGACCGCTGTATTTTGTCGATGAACAAAATCAAGTAGCACGCTCATTAATAGAGTGGGAAGTGTAAAAATAAATGACAGAATAGGAAAATCTGTCTGAGCCAGCCGAGATGAGAAAAAGGGGGAAAAAGTCAAACTGGGGAGGGATTATAACAAAACACTTCATCTTCAGATTCACCATTCTTACCATGGCTAGCAACGTCAGAAAGACCATTCGTTTCTCCCCAGGATACGGGGGCAACAAATAAGATCAATCACCACATCCAATCGGGAGCGATACGAGCCGTCAACTCACAGACATAATCCTAGAAGAGTCGCATTTGAGGACAATGTTAGAAGGTAAGTGAAACCGTTTCTTCTAACGCATGATCACACCAATGACAGTCGGGCAAATGCGCCCAGCCCCATCTGAAAATCCTGTCATTGAGAGATAGCATGTTCCGAATCAATCGCCAGGTAAGCGAAAACTCAGAGTTACTGAGGTAATTCGCTGCTGGCGCCCAAGACCAGAAAGAGCGCAATTCAGCCACCGACAAGCCGGACCATCCACAGAGTGGATTCTTCGCGACTCCCTCCACTAATACACGATACAAGGCCCTCCGAGGACGTGAAAGGTCAGTGAACCTAGGAACGACCCTTAAGGCCGCTGGACACTCGTTGAGGAAATTCGATAGTTTCCCGGACCTGCGACGGCGCTTGAGGGGGGTGATGGAAGGCATCCCTAATATTTCCCGCCAAAATCGAATTCACAGTAAAACGCGGCGTAAGAAAGCCAATCTTGAGACGTGTTGATAACTCACCATCCCCCACCATGACACGTACGATGGGCACAGCATTCTTTGCGGACCTTCTGCTTGCTACCACTTCACAAGACGGTGGACAACAAGCGCTCGATTGCCTTCCACAGTCATTGCAAAGAGAGAGTACAGAATGAGAGGAAAGACGTAAGTGGCACACGACTCAGCCCTATACTACAAGGACTTAGTCCTTCAGGGCCAAGTCCCGACCGACGCTTTACCTCTACTTCTGACGAACTTTTCTCCTGTTCTAAGAATGGGTACAGGACAGTTCGCCCAACCAAGAGGCCCTGGAAGAGCGACCCCCTTCCAGGTACCTAACCGAAAGCCGGAAGACTTGTGGTTAATCTTGGTTCCCGTGACCTTTTCGTATCGTTCAAGCGCTCTCTGTACCACCTCAATGTCGCTGCTACACGACACGAAAATAGATATGTCATCGGCGTACGCGAAAAACCTGGATCGTGCGCCACCAGGGATAGCGATTCCACGTAGGGCCGAACTGCTCGTCCCATCTCTCAGCCGCCGAAGTAGAGGCGACAATGGGAAGCCCTGACGGACCGAGGGAACAGCGCAAAAGGGCGCGACCGCTTTCCGTTCACCTGTACCACAGCACTTGCAGAAGTCGAGTTTGAATCCAATGGCCTGCAGACAGCAGCCAGGTACCGATGGTCGACCCTATCAAATGCCTTGGACTGATCCAAATTGATCAGCGCGGCTTGCTCGTCATCTTTTACACACTTTAGGATCGTGCGGATCAGATGCATGTTGCTCTGAATTGTTCAGCCCTTCACAGCACGTCTGCTCGGGTCCCAACAAAATCTCAGCAACTGACTGGATCTTGGCCAAAATCTTTAACTCTGTGTTTAGCAGACTTATAGGCCTGTAATTCCCGCCCACCGTGCTTACCCTTTTTCAACAGGGTAATCACACCCTGGTGATTCGATTTGAGATGGACTCGTGCTGGAACCAATTGTTGTACACGATAGTCAAAGTCGACACAAAGATGTGCGATAGCCTCAAGTACAATTCATAGGGTAAACCAGGGGACTTGCCACCGCTAACCCTCTTCAATGCCAAGTAGATTTTCACCCTCCGTGATCTCACCCTCACAGCTAGCTACTTCAGTCGGCGAAAACCGAGGAAAGTTAGCCAAATAGCTGCTAAATATCACAGCGACCAGTTTCTTTGATAAACCGGTTCTCGAAATGCCGCCGAAACGCCTCGCACATATCATCACTCGACCTCAGAGAACGCTTTTCAGGGGTATTGACTTCATGAATGTACCGATCGAAACCTCGACGGATCTCTTCTATGCACAATACTAATCCCATGTTCACGGCTTCGTTAGACATCTTGTTTAGCCTATGCCTAACTACCTGACCCTTGTAGCGCTCGCTAGCCGCGTGCTCCAGAGCCTACCTAGCTAAACCTTTAAGTGTCTTCACGTTTTTAGCCTTATCTAGTGCGAGCTGCTGGCTATATTCGGTGGCGAACGACTTAATCCTATCCTTAAGCCCCTCCTACCACCCATTCCCAATACCCCGCCACCCTCTAGTTCCCGCGGCAGTAGTCTAATTAGCTGTTGCTGGAAGTCCCGCCTGTCCATTAAAGACAGATTGAACTTCCAGTGTCCAGCCATTCTAGGCATAGCATCTAAACGCTCTCCGGGCACAGACAAGTCTATGGTCCGAATATTTTCATCCAACTCGTTTTTCTTTCTTTGAATTCTTGCTTTCTTTTTCCACCTCTTCATCCTCTGTCCCGTTTTATACAGAGGAGGGCCGGGGTGGGTGCAACTTGACATTTGTCCTGTTCAAGGTCACCTTGCTGTTGCTCTTGTCCTTGCTGACAATCCTCTTGTAATTGGAGCTTCTGCTGCTGATTGCTTTTCTTTTCTTTCTGATATCCCGCTGGTCGGGGAGACGTTGCCGACTTTCTTTCTTTCTTTCTTTACTTCAGTCCATTCCCCTGGACCTTTAGAAAATTTTGAGCTTTTCCCAGCTTCTATACTTTCCCTGTTAATTGGTGATTGCGGTTGTACTTCCGGTTTTTTTCTCGGAGAAAACGTTTGAAAGGTGAGCAGATTTCCCACAGGCCCAGCAGAGAAGTCGGCACCCTTCTACAACAACGTAGATGAGACGTCCGCCACATATGTTGGGTATGACCATAAAAGCTCTTCCTATTTGCGGTTAACATGATTTCCAGGTCACCGGTGGCAGTGCCCGTCTTAATTTTAACTCATGCCACCTCTACAACCTTCAAAAATTTGGAAAAAAAAAACCCTAAGGAGTACTCCATGTAGGGTCACCTTAACTTTTTTTGCCACCATATACACAGTCTGATGCCTCACTGTTTTTATGAGAATACTGCCAAATTTTTTTGTGACAATACTGCATGCTAACAATTTAGCAGCATCTTCTGTCCGGGGTAATATGTCCCACATTGCGTTGCTTCGTCGGGACAATACTTTAACTCCAATGTTGAGGCTTTTTACGACCTCCTCCATGACCTCCTTGTTGACGTTGATCAATTTACGCGTTTCGATATCTGTAGTCAACAGGGAGATGGTTCTACTGTTCACTGTTTCCAGAAGTGATGGCACTGGTAGTAGCTCGTATCAGGAAACAAACTTTTCAAACTACTCAGTAAGTACCTTATAATACTCTGGTCTTTTGGGGGGAGGGTCCATCTCCTGCCCACATTGCAGAGGGTGTCGACTCGTGGAGTTGGGATTGCGCCATAGCGCTGGCGTTCCCACGACACCGTTCACAAATATAAACCAAACAACGAACACGAATTTACGTACGAAGAACAAAATTATGCAGAGTTCAAAATTAACGTGGACAAAATGAAACACTCAAAAGCAACTGACGTGAATACAGCTGAAAGTAAACTTAAACGAAAATAAAACTGCACTTAAGAAAAAACAAACAATTGCCGTTCTCAACGTGCGTTTCGTTATCGACCTCGCCAACAACAACGAAAGTGGGCCCGTAAGATGGAATAAACGAGACTTTTACGATATCCTATCCGACGCTTCCGGCTAAATCCTGAGTGACGATATTCAGTCCCCCCCCCTAAATCCTGAGTGACAGTTTCGTTAGGCAAATCATTGGCTTTTATAGCTCTCCACTGGATGATCTTATTTCAGTCAATAGGGGGTGACATCTATTAAATCCTGTCTCTGTGCTGGGCAGTAAATTTTATTTTTATTTTTCTCTTCAACCACAGTTCCCTAACTTTTTAAATATAAAATAATTAATATTACTCTTCTTGGGTTCGCAGCTGGCTACCAGTCATTGCTCTAACTTTACAAGAGCTAGATCATGAGTACTGCTGTCATATCTGGGCTAGTGCAGTTCACTTTCTAGTTTTGATAGTCCAAAGGTGTCTATGCGGCCGTGTTGATGATGAATTTTTTCACATTATAACCCCTTTTCCCGCAGTGGAAACGTTGTAAGCCACTCGCTACTTACTGCTATTTCTATGGAAAATGTTCAAATGAGCTACATTCCTTAGTCCTCCCACCAACACTAACCCCCTCAGCTAAGAATCGCCATGTTACGTACAGTGAGGTGAACCCCCCTCATGCCCTTCGTATTCAGTTATTAAGGAGTAAGTTTCATTCGGATATCTTCGTTCCAAGAACTACTGTTTGTGGAACAGATTCCCAGTAGGATGCTTTCAAAGTTTAAGGTTAATCGTTATCTTTCCCCCCCACACATGGGCATTAACTACGTCCCTTACCCTCACACAACAATCGTCTTCAGTATCCGTTCACCCTGTGTGACCCTTGGCGCTTGTATAGGGTGAACATTATTAAAGAAATTGTTTGTATTATAGTTTCATTCTCTTTTCAGTGAACTCTAAGAGAAAATAACTTTTATTCTCTGAAGTGAATTGTGAATGTTTTATTGTATGAAGTGTATTATATTCTAAAACTACTAAACGTATTTTGTATTTGAATTTATGATTGTCTGAAAATATAAAATGGAAAGTATATATTTTGCAATGTGTTTTTAAAACTATTTTTGTGCTACTGAATAAACCGTACTTTTTGCCGAAGCCGTCGCCCGATAACGAACAAATTTATAGCTGGTTGCATTTCAAACTAATACTACGGATACCCTACGACAGACATTTTAAATCCTAACAGGTCGCCGCTGAATGTGTCGTTCAACTATCTACTTAAGATACATATGATAGATATTGTTTTTCTATTAAAGAATTATCTGATATTGATTTAAAAAAATCGGATTCTTTCGATAGGATTTCATCAACATTTTTTAAATTTTGAAAAGTTCTCTCCTCTTAAAATAAACTCTATTAATAAAATAAATTATTAAAAACTATAGAATAAATACCTTGATGGTGATTGAGGCTTAGAGTTGCAAATATTATAACAGATAAAAAGATAATATCATTTATATCACTCCATTAACATACATTAATATATATACATAAGTGTTACCAGTGATCAACAAGTTTCTAAGAAATCAGACTTTGTCTTACCATTTGTTCGGGTGCATCAACAGGTAAGACTGGTGACATAACATTGTCGAGATAAAAGGCGAATTGTTTGTTGCTTGCTGTTCCATTAAAATTCAACTTAACGCTCACTGTGAGGTTATTTCCATTTTTGTCCGAGATTGTCTCCACTCCGATCAGAGGTAGATTACCTAAAAATGGCAACAATTTTTTAAAACTTTAAGTATGATATTTAATCTCTCTCTGTCTCTCTCTTATATATATATATATATATATATATATATATATATATATATATCAGATTAAAAATAAATAAATAAAAAACATACAGCAACTCGTTCGCAACTTCTTTTATTATGATCATAAGTGTGTTTTAGAGATAATTTTATTCATGACATCTGTAAAACACACTTATGACCATAATAAGAGAGAATTAATCTATCAAACTAACTGTATCAATCCCAATTTAAAGTTATCAGTAAACTGAATATGTGCCGAGCTTGGATTGAATTTAAGGAAATCGGTGCTCAGTGCGTAAGGATGGGTTAAAGAAATTGAAGAACGAAAATAATTGTAAATTAAGGCTGAAAGTTGACACAACAATTGAAATGGATGCAGATTTTGGAATGGTTCAGTATATGAGAGGTACATTTAAAATCAAGTCAGTTTATTAAAAGTTTTTAGAGAATCCCTAATGTTAGTACCAGCTAAAGTTAAGAGTGAGAAATTTTGGCAGTCAAAATTTTTCACTTTTGCTCTAGCAAAAACCTACAGCTCAAGTATCAAATCCTAATTATCAAAACAGTTTAATACCATTCTGATATTATTCATTATTTCCGGTTAAAATGCTTTTTATTATTTCTAACGCATGTGCAAACACAATTTATTCAAAGGTTTCAGGTACATATACTCACCCACATCAAGTTTTAGAAAAATGAAGTAAATTGCTGAGTTGACTGTAAAATTGGCAGTAACTAGTACATTACCGCTTCCAATCATTGGCAAACTTTCCAATGCTTTCTGTACATCCAGAGGTATTGCATTACTGGACAGAGGAACTGTAATTAAGACAAATTAATACAACAAAATAAATCACATGAAAAACACGACGTAATTGTTCAATTGGGCATTCTATTTAAATATCGACAATTGAAAATGGCTTTCACGAACGTTACATGTGATTTTACCACTGAATGCATATTGTCATTCAGCATATTAAATCAATCTGCTAATAGTTTTTGTGCTATCTATTCGTTTTTAATGATTACCTGGGTCTTCATACTTTTTGTTGGAATGGCTCTCTGGTCATTACAGTGGCCGACGAATTCGAGCAAAGTGACTCCATTCAACTTTTTTTTTCATGAAGTTCAGCTAATCTGCTACTAAGATCCTCTAAAGGCTTCGCCAAGCTTTGATCGAGTACCTGTTTTTGAGTCGGTGTGTTTTAATGCTGATCGATTTTTAGTTCAAGATAAGGAGCAAAGCAAACAATCAAATATCAAAAAATGTAGGGAAAAATCGTGACCGTTGTCAGCTATTTCACATTAGAATCAGTTATGGAATCTTCCACGAGATACTAGCATAGTGGATTAAAGCCTTGGCTAAAAACATATCTGATTCCCTGGCAGTTGTGAATTCAGTTTCTAGTTTTAATAGGGCTCTGCGTTTCTCTCTTCAGTAAGGGAAACGGAAAAGCGACACAAAGGAGAATAAGACTGATGAGCATTATCTGAAATGAAATATACCTTAAACATGGAAATTACCGAGTATGGCAGATACCGGAAGGTACTATGGCTGAAATGTTGTGAGTGAAGATAAGTTTACTAATCTGGATGGAAAGGTTATAACAATTCCTCTTCTAAAAAATGAAAACAGACCATAATCGAATTATTAAAATATCCCTATTATGCATATAATAAATTGACATGGAATCAATTCATATGTAGCAGTAATGCATGGTTAACTTCTTTCAATTTTATCACATTCAAAACTACCCGTGGAGATATCAAATAATAAGGCTGTATTTGATCCAATTTCTACTTTTTAACTATTTTGTTTTCAACTCAGTTTTCAGCTTCTTGGATCAAAACGGTTTCTTTGTTCAGAAACAGTATAATCCCTTTTGAAATATCAATTTTACAAAAACACACAGACAAAAATACCAACAAAAAGAAAAACAAATGAATAAATGATAACAACTTTCAATTAAGTTTCACATTATATCTATAGCAAACAAAGTAAAATTTGACATTTTCAGTTATTCATTTTCGGACCCTAAATTCAGCAATTGGTTTGTTGGATTCAATCATATGAATCAATCAATCAATGAATCAAATTTCACTAATTCTGTTAATCAGCGCATGTAGGTTATATATTAGCCTCTTTCCGAATATGGATAAGTTAAAATATGAATAGAAATCATGAATATTTTATATTACTGGAAAATTTATTTAAAACTTTTTGTACAGCATAGTAATGCAGTTTATCAATCATGGCCTTTCTGTTGTTTAATTGGCCTCTTTGTATGCCGAACATTAGATTTTATAGTTTTCAGGCCAATATATTGTGAAATGAACATAATTTGTTTAAATCCAAGAAACCAACCTGTAGCCGTTCCACCGAATATCAATTTGAACATGGCATCTTTTCCAACGTGAAAAGGTTTGGTAACTCTCAGCTCTTGTATTTCGTCAACTGGTGCTTCTTCTGTTAAATTGTCCAATTTTATTACCTTTGTAAGAAAATGATAATACAACGAGTGAAATAAAAAATTAAACTGCAGGTTATGATTTGGAATGTATTAAGTCAAATTAAAGAAATATAATTTGAGACATAGGTTGATAGTCTATAATAATAAGAAAAATAAAAGATATTGTATATTTAACTTTATTTCTGTAGATTTTCATTACATTTAATTTTTTTTCCTTTTAGTTTGATAGCGCAACAGACTGTTCGTTTTTGGAAATACATATCAATATCGAGTGTGTGTGATATTTGTTGCAACAAAATTGCTTCTTTCCCAGCAGTATTAAATTTTATCATATACCATGTGTTTTTACATAATAAAAAGGCGTAATTTTAACGGATTATTGTAGTTAGCACCTTCCGTATTAACTACAAGATGCAGTTTATTAATAAAATCTTTTAACATTACATGAAATCGAAATGATATCAAATACTTTGGAATGCTTTTAAAATTGAAATAAACATCCTTAATTTTCAATAAATTCATTAAACACTTTTTTTTTACTTTATTCTCTTATCTTAAATTTCACATTTTAATATATTGTAATGCTTTCCCTGTGCAAAGAGAAATTTGACAGTAGTTAAATGTTGATTATGATAATATATTCTGTTAAAATTTCACTTTTTTTCAGTGGTATATATATATATATATATATATATATATATATATATATATGTGTGTGTGTGTATATATATATATATATATATATATATATATATATATATATATTCGAAATTTGAGCTCAATTCTCCCACGAATTCTGAAATTAAAAGCCCCATCTCTATTTTTATAGTAAATTATATATATATATATATATATATATAACTTAGAATTATACATATATATATAATTTGTATAAAATACAATTTATATATAGTAATTTATATATATGGTAATTTTATATATATATATATATATATATATATATATATATATATATATATATATAACTTTTCATGCGTAATCAATATATCCGTCATTAATAAGGTAACAATAAAGTCAGCGTCTTCTACAAGGGTATTACACAGACTATAGATACATAAATCGGTAGGCATAAACAAATTTACTGCGTATATTTAATGTGTATATAAATATTTAGTGTTATGACATTGAAACTCTTAAATTATTTATTATTGCCGTCTTGCACTGATATATCCGTTTATGTGACTAGAATTAATGCTTTAAAAAGTCATCGATCAGTTCTAATCAACATATGCAGCATATAATATATATCTCTTTATATTTGTGTTTGTGTATGTTTGTGTGTAATTTCAGCGCGTGATTATTTTTGAGATTGCAGACAAATATATAGTAAATATTATAACAATATTGTGCGTATAAAATACCAAAAACCTAAATATTTCTTTGACAGCAAGAATGAAATCACTTTATTATGAAAGAACAAGTGAATATATTCCATTTTTAACTACACCTTTATAATTAAAGTTCCATCAAGACATCTGTTTATAAGGGTATGCAAATACACATTTTCATAAAGATCTGTAACTCTGCACCTATTCGTAAAGGTTCTTAAGGACATATTCATAATTGTCTGACAAGACATTTTCATAAAGGATTGTAACTACACCTATGACCAAATGAAAACTCTCAGAGAAGCCTGGAAAGATATCTTTTATTATGCGTCTGTAACTACACATTTTCATTTAATAAATGCACCTTTTCATAAGATACCCTTTTTAATATCAGTCTGTGACTACACTTACTCATGTGTCTGTAAATATACCTTTACTCGACAGAAATAAAAGCTTTGAAGTTGATTTATAAGGATGTTGTTGTTAAGCATGTACCTTGCATAAAATCAGCTGTTAATGCTGTCTTAAACTAATACGCTGTTTTTATTTGAACAAGCTAATGATAACGATTAATTTTCTTTTGTCAGCTATTTTCTCTTTTTATCATTTAAGTCAACAGTATCGAGGAAAACTATAATTTAATGGAAATGGAAGATTTTTAGTTTATTATTATTGTTTTGCATGTACAGATGGTAGCGTCTCAGAAGGAGAAATCGAAGTGTCGAATTAGAATTGCTGTCAAGTTTGCTATATTCACTTAGGCGGCGCAAATGACCTTGGAAAATGTATGAATGCATCTCCTCTCTTCCAGCTATGGATTAAATAGTGAAGCAGACTTGGCTCTTTAGCTTTGGTTGGTAACTATTCTAAGAGAAGGGTAACTCTGAATTCAAAAACCGTACGTAGCCTCGGCGAAGAACATACTATACAGCTAATGAATGAATCCGGGAGTTCACATTCATACTGTCATCCCGATTGCGGTTATCCTTCCTTTTCTTTCTTTCTCTCTCTCTTTATTATTGGAAATTATTTTATAAAACAACCCAAGATAAACACATAGAAATAACTAAGCAGCCAATAATTTTAATAACAAGTTTGTTTCCAGAAAATAATGAGTAATCTATTTTAACTGAATCGATATTGTTTCCATTCTAATGTTGCTATTCACTACTTGGAGAAGGAGGAAAAAAACTGTAAGAATGAGTGAAAGTGTTATGAAGTAGAGAAGTCTCTGGAATAGACATTGTCAGGTCTATTCCAGAGAGTTTGTCGCCTGACCGGCATTCGTCGTGGCGTTCTGCTTTTATAGCAGTATCTCATTTACATACGATACTACACCTCCGTGAACCGAAATGGACTTATGCTCTTCGCTGATCTTTGACTTCTAATTATACTTGGGAATCTAAACTTTCTTGATGTGTATCTTGCTTTCTTCTTATATGGGACCACCTAGGTCTGAGTTCATTTTTCTCTTCCTACTCCTCGTCAGATTTCTGGTCATTATCATCCATAGATTGTTCAGTTTCATTACTGGATTCATTAGTGCCTTCCTCCCCATCGTGTTCTTCACCTTCAGGTTCTTCGTCCATTTCTATATCCTCAGGTTCCATTCTGCTTCCAAACTCATCCGCATGGGCCAGTATACTTTGTTCATTTTTCGTTAGTAAGCTGTGTTGTGTCCTTTCTGTACTACAAAGTTCGCCTTCTCTGATTAGATTCTTTGTCTTTTTTGTACCATATACTTCACTTGTTGAAAATGACATTGTTATTGGAGCTCTAATCTGTCTACCAATTAATGCGGAGGGATTTTGTAGTCTGCCGGCATGTGGAATTGTCCTATAGCTTAATAGTAATCTTGGTAATTAACTCTCTATATTATCATTAGATGGGGAAAATGCTTTTAGCCTCATTTTCACAGTCTGCACCGTTCTTTCTGCGATTCCATTCGATTGTGGGTGGTATGATGGTGTCTTATATGGGACGCATCCAATACGCTTAGCTATGAGCACAAACATTCCTCGCAAAGTTCTTGCGCGTTTATCTGAGGCCAATGTTTTAGACACCCCATTCCTTGAAAATATTTGTTCTTAATATTTGTTTTACACTGGGGTACATTTTCTGTCAGCAACCTTAATTACTCCCAACCATCTTGAAAATGAGTTCACTAAAATTAAAAATAGCCCCATGCCTTTAATATGGGCGTTGATCAATGTGTATCCAAGTTCATGGTTCTTTTTCTTTAGGCAGCGAGTGATTATGTTTTGCCGAAAGTTTTTTTTTTTTTTTTTTATTTCAGCACATTTTGGGCATCTTTTTTCATTTCGAGAATATCCTGGTCACCACGCTTGTAATTTTAATCTCATTTGTGTCGCTGTTATATCACAATGTACATCATCGTGTACACCTTTAGTACTTCTTTTCTTAAACTTTGTGGGGATATTATAATATCTCTATTGCATATTATGCCTTTCTCTACAGTTAACTTATGCCTTAATATTGTGTAGGGTCTTTCTGCCATTGAACAATTGCTCCATGTGTTTTTATTTTCATTCTGTTTGAAATTCTACTTAACACCGGATTTTGTATGGTTTCTGTTATGAGATGATTTAGCGGTAAGACGTCCGTTTCAACCCAGTGTAGTATTTTATCTTCTGAATATTCAGACGTTTCTAATTTTTACTGTCGAAATTTAGTCTGGATAGAGCATGTATGTGTGGAATAGTGTACCCCTTTTTATGATGTCAAAATCAAAAGTCATGAGTTTTATAGCCATCTTAAAATTCTAAATGATGTGACTTTTGGTAATTCTTTTTTGGAGTTAAATATAAACTCTAAAGGTCTGTGACCTGACTTTAACAAAAATGTTCGTCCTAACAAAAGATTTCGAGCTCTTTCTGTACTCCATACTATTGTTAACACTTCTTTCTCAATATTTGAGTAGCTTGCTTCAGCTAACGTTAATTTTCTCGACAGGTACATTATTGGATGACCTTCTTGAGATAAAATTGCAGCTACTGCATGTTCACTTGCATCCGTAGTCAATGTCACTTCTTTTTTTTTTTTTTTTGGATCAAAATTTTTTGCATCGGTTTTCTTATTAGTGCCTTTTTTAAATTAGAAAAAAGCTATATATTTTGTCTTTGAGTCCATTTAAATTCTGTATTCTTTTTCCGTAATTCTGCAAATGGTTCTATTACGTCGCTGTATCTAGGTAGATATTTGCTATAAAAAAATTGGTCAATTTCCAAAAAGGATTCTAAAATTTTTTTTTAGATTTTTTTGGTGTAGATATTTTCGATATTTTATTTATCAGTTTATTGTCTGGTGAAATTTTTTCTTTAGATATTTTTTATCCTTTTGAAAAATACGATATTTTTTGTCGCAATTTAATCACATTTATAAGCCTATTTATCGTTCATACCAGCATTTTTAAATTTTTGTCGATTTTATCTGGCTTTGTTCAGTTTTTTTGGCAAAATTATTTCATTCCTTAACTCAAACTTTCCATTTTTATTTTTATATCGTCTTGATATATGATTATATTTTTTTTATCCCCTCCGATAGAACTTTTTTATAATTGCCTTTTGAAAATATGGTTTGAAGTCTTTTTTCCAAATGGAAGACGAGTCCATTTCTTTTAGTAAGCCTATCGCATTATATTAATTGTATGTGATTTCTTTACTTTTTCTGTCAATTTCTATTTGGTTATATGCCGATTTCAGGTCAATCTACAACAAAGAATAATTCAAAATTTTTCTCTAATTTATGACTTTGTTTCTATGTTAGATTAAAGGGAATGAATCAGAGCATATCTGATGATTCACACCTTTTTTGTAATCCCTGCATATCCCCTCAAATCGAAAAATTGGTTCAATTTTCTGTATCTCAACAATTGGTGAAAGTGTTCTTGCTAATACCTTTGTATTTTTTTCCAATATTTTTTTTCTACCATTTTTATTTAGTTTTGTAACTACCATGGTAGAAAATGCTCTTTTCTTTTTCGAGATTCAAATTTAGATAGGTTGGATTGTTTTTTTTTTAGACGAATCGCGAATATTCACTTTATATCCTTTTAATAGTCCTATGCTTCAGGTTTTTCTGATTTTTATACAGTTTATTAATTTAATTGCTGTATCCACTTTTTTAAAACGTCTATTCCCAGGAGTTCCATGATTTTTTTTGCATTCTACAAACAGTGATGGGAATCGTCTTTTCAAAAAAAATTTTTTATCTTGAAATTTCTTTCAAGTTCATTACGGTTTTCAAAGGAGCCTAGAGTTTTTTGATGACAGATCCATCAAATTGTTTTAAATTAAGATTAGTCTTTTTTTCTTAATTTGGTTTGGATATTTTTTTTCCCAAAAATTATTTTGGCCAAAAATAAATCAAGGTAACATCTCCTTCCGGTGTCAACCTGTCTTTGGGAAAAGTTATGCTAAACATTCTAAGTTTTTACTGTCTCATTCAATACTTTTTGCAGGTGTTCTTATCGAATATACTTGGAATGTATTTTCAGATATGAGGGTTTATATTTTCTACCCTTTCTATTATCTTTTTGTATCTGCACACAGAATTGAAATAGGTTAAAGACTTTTTTTTTACAGTTTTAAACATAATTTTCCTATAGACAGGACATTTGTTTTTTTTTTTTTTGTGTTTTTTGTAACAATGAATTTGACAATTAATTATGGATTTTAGTTGTGTTGATTTGAAGAACAAACATTTTTTTTAGAATTATTAAATTCATTAATTAATTCTAATGATAATAAATTAAAACTAAATCTTATTAAATCAATATCAAGTTTATTACTGTGCCAAAAATTTGAGACCATTAACACTGTTATACTAAATTATTTTACTTCAAAGGAGTTTTCTTCAGTTATACTTGTTTTAGACAGTTTTAGAAATAAAATAATTCTAACCTCCCACATCCACAGAAATTTCAGGACTTATAAAATTATTGTTAACAGAACCTTAGACATGTAGCCCAATGTTAGGACTTCATGAAAAATAGGTTTTTACATCCCTTTCAATTTCTCTTTCGAATATTTGGCTCGTATCGTATCAGAATCACCGCATAAGTTAACTATGTAAAGGTAATATAAATTATAGACTGAATTACAGACTCTTTCTTAAATTAGATTCTTATTGAACTAAATATATTTTCTCTTAAACATACAGTTCGTTTCTTGTTGAAATTTTTTTCTGTTCTTTTGGATAAGAAGAATCAAAATCGGGCTGAATTTAGTCTGCTTTTTCAAACTCTGGAAGAAGCTTTCTTTTGTTTTTCCGCTATCTTTTCGGTCTAAGGGATACAGCTGATTTAAATTTTATTATGTCTTCAGGAATTTGACTGGTTTCATGTAGGAAAATTCTCTTGTTATATTTCAACCAGAGGACATTTTCCACAAGAAAATTAAATGAAAAGACAACTTTAATTTTCGCGCTCTTAGTATATATACGCGCATTCCTCATTCTAAAGAGGGAGAGCCAAGGCCAAATCAGAAGAAATTCAATTTCCTTTTTGGGCCTATAGGCAGGAGGAGGAGGAGGAAACTATGTCCGTTTGTTTATTTCTTTTTTCTTTTGTCCTTTGTGTTTTTTCTTTCCAAATATGAAGAAAACAGATGTTATTATTTTTACATCGAAATCGTTTGCAGATTAACTTTTTAATCCTTTTTTCTAAGGATTGAAATCTACTTCATGGTTAAACATTTTGAAATAAATTTACTTGTCACTTTTAAAATTTTACATACTGCAAAAATCTATGTAATAAAACCGATTTGCAAAAGTTGACTTACTTGAATCTCTTTAACAGTCTCAGCACAAATTGAAAGTTGTTGTTGCGCATTTTGTGCCAGTCCAGTTTCTTGATTGTTGACTGAAGAGTTGAAACTGAAGATTCGAAGTTGAATCATACCATTTTGTCGGTTGTAGGTATTAACGTATGCTATTTCCATGTAATATCTGTAAAATTTATACCTCAACATTTAGAATAAAGTGTTCATAAATGATCGAAGACAAGAATAAGATAAAATGTCTGAATAAATATCGTTGGTTAGAACTTCAAAACAAACATTAAATTTACTTGTTTTTTTACATCGTAATTTATTCTAGAAAAAGCAAAGTCTTTTTTTGGTATTTTATGTATAAGAGAAAGAGACACTTGCAAGTACACAACTATATATCTTGTCTGTCGTCATCCAATATAAAATACTTTATGTTCACAAACACAGTGACTTAAAATTGAAATTCCTCCTTATTTTACTTATCATATTATGATCACTAACTTCCTTCTCTTTCAATATTAAGATCAGTTAGTCTAAAAGGGTAATAATTTTGGTCTACATACCTTTTGCTTTTCTTTAAGTAAGCAATATGTCCATTGTTAATCAGTTTCTGAAATAAAAACAGAAAATGGAAATTTTCTTAAATAAATCGTCTTCATAATTTTCTATATGTTATATCAAGTTCTTATATTAAATAATCTCTATATAATCTGGCGGACATATACTCAATAAAATATAAAGGACTGACAATAAATGACTATTGAACTATTTACAACAATGACCATTTTCAGTTGGTATTCAAAGTAATTCAAAGTAAAAAATCAGATGAAAATTCGATATAAAGATATTCAAGTCAACAGTCATCAACTGATAAATGTGCAGTTTTTAAAGATTACACAGAAAACGACAGCAAATAACTAAAAAAGCCTTCAACTACAGAATAACAATTTTTTATAGACAAAAAGAATTGTGTCGCTGTACTTATGATGTATGAGATCGATGATGTGCTATGATGGATAATTGAAGGCATCTCTAGAGCAAGGAGTCGGCGCTCAATTTCAAGTTACAATTAAATGGTTATTATCGGGTTGTTTGATATGCATAACATCAGAAAATGGAACCAGTGTTTTGGCATTAATTTTTTATTCTGACTCTCTCCTGTAATTTTGTACTAAACGTCATGAACAAATGAATAATGCATTAGCGAATGAATCGAAATTATGAGAAGAAAAGCCGGAAATATTCCTGATTGTAGCGAAGTTATTCAACCGCTGCTTGAAGGTGAAATCCTTCCCAAACCTGTGGAAGGTGTCAAGCGTTTGCCCAGCCTTTAAGAACGCAGCCGAGTGATCCTCCCTCACCTAGTGTAGACCCATCAGTCTCATCAGTATAATCAGTAAACTTTCTGAGGCTAAAATCAACAAGAATGTCGTCGAGCACCTAAAAAAGAACAAAATCTTCAGCGACAAGCAGTCCCATTACTCACAGAATTAGACTCTTGACGACAAACACACCTCCAGGAACATAGCATTAGATATCTCAAAGGCCTCTGACAGGCTGTGGCACAAAGGTTTGTTACATAAGCTCTCCAGCTATGGAATCCCTAGAAGGGTCTTCTTGATTATAAAATCCTTCCTTTAGGTAGTTATTAACAACCAGTCCTCCGGGGTCTTTGCCGTCAACGCAGTTGTCCCCCAAGGGACATTCCTCGGACCAACCCTCTTTTTGATTTACATAAATTATCGGCCTAAGAATATACTAAGATTATTTATGCTGATGGTATGACTATATATTGGTGCACCTCTAAAATATTTGATGATCAGAAATTGGTAGCTGATCTCTCATCTGATGTAGCACTAACTTCCCAGTGGGAGACAACTGACTGGTTATATTCAATGCCCCGAAAAGCAAACAAGTTACGTTCCATCATTGCCAATCGGATTCCGAACTACCGCCAGTGACGAATGACGGATGTTCCACGGGGAGGCACCATATGTTGAGAGACTATTGGGTCTTAAAATCGCACCAGGCCTCAAGTGGAACTCGGATATACGATCCATCGTTAAAGATGCAGGTAAAATGGTTGGCTCCTTGTACCGCTTCAGTAAGTACCTGACTCCTTTACAAGAGTCAGATCAGGTCGAAAATGGAGTACTTTTGTCATATTTGGGCAGGAGCTGCTCAGTCTTCACTTTCCAGTCTCGACAGGGTTCAAAAGTTGCTCCGAGTCCTTGTGGGTGATGAATTATTTTCCACCTTCCAATCTCTCTCTCTCTCTCTCTCACACACACACACACACACACACACACACAGGCGAAATGTGGTAAGCCTTTCGTTACTCTATCGCTATTTCCATGCATCCAAGTGCTCGAACGAACTACATTCCTTGGTTCCGCCAGTTTTAACTTTCATGTCAAGGACCACCATGTCATTTATATTGTAGCAGACTACCCACATTCCCTCTGTATTCCATCGGTGAAAATTAAGTTCTACTCGAACAGCTTCTTACCGCGAACCACCGCTCTGTGGAACCGACTCCCAAGAGGATGTTTCCCAGATCAATACAATCTTCACCTGTCCAAGTCTAAGGTTAACCGTTATCTTCCCCTCCTATCCCTATAAACTACCTCTTAACGAGGTAGAGGGTTACGTTAAGAGGTAGTTTATACGGATGAGGGCGGGGGAATAACAGTTAACCTTAGACTTGAACAGGTGAAGATTTCATATTTCATAAAAGGTGAAGATTTTCATATTTCATAAAAATTAGAATAGTTCCACTGTAGGCTCTAGATCTTGGATATATAAATTTAACTCATTAATGGGTATTTCTTACTTGGACTGTTTTCGATGTCAATAATCAGGGATCAAAATCGAAGGTTAGTTCATGAGTCATGGACATTGATTTCCCTTTCTTGTTTTGCCCATGTAGCAGACAGAAAAAATCTTCACAATAGAATTAACTATGGTTTAACGTGACTTCAGCAAAACGTCAGTACTGAGAAACCAAAATGTTAATGAGGAGCCGCTATAGGTCTACTACGAAAAATACACCTTGAAATATTCGAAAATTTCTTACCATATTTGATTCACTTTCATTGTTACTCAATCGTATTTGCTTGTAGCCGGTGGAGGACGAAGAGAAGCTATGTAAGCCTTCGTACATTGGTTGGAAGAAGGCCCGAAGCCGTGCACCAAATTCTCCAGACGCATATAATTCACCTTTGTCTATCCAACTCTTATTGTATGTTGGAGAAGTACTGTTTAGAGCGAAGAGATTATTGATATCGTTACCGACATTTTTTGTCCAAGACTCCATCCGAATCCCACGATTTCCTGTTAAAAAAATTGAATCCCCATTTCAAAACATTACATAAATAAATTTTAGGTATTTTCAAATGACGTATTTTTCAAATGATGTTTTAGGCAACTTATCGACAACTGACCTGCATGCAGATTTGGTAAAATTGCCGGTTTAGGTGCAACTCTGCATATTATAATATCATTAGTCACTGGCTTCACGATTTTGCACGATGTGTCTATAAGAAAAAACAAAGAAAGTAATAGCAGCAGGAATTATAATAACTATTAATAATTGAAAAAAGATTTATTCTTTCATTCCGACCAAAACGTGTTGTCAATAGAAAAAGTTTTCCACTTTGTTTTATTTTTCCACTTTTGTTCGGATTCTATATCGTATTAATAATTAGTAAATTAAAACAAGAATAACATATTCTATATATAAAACCAGAAGAAACAGCTTTGTTCCAATTTAAAACTCGAAGCAAAATGTTTTCATATTGAAAGAAAACCAAGTTCATGTTCATTAACTTGACAGGTTCAAATAAGTTGGTTTCCACTTGGCGTTCAACCAATGTAACTTTCTGCAAGATTTCATAAAATGAAAGTAAATCAAACCGATTCCGGTAAAATGATATACAAAATATATTAAGATACAAGATATATATTAAATAAGGTCAAATCAAGATATATATTAAACAAGGTCAAATCAACATATATATTAAATAAGGTCAAATCAAGATATATATTAAATAAAATCGAAAATTGTTGATTTTACCAAACACATACATACATACGCGTAAACACACGTACATGGAAACACTCTCCTTTTCCATATGCTTTTGATATATACATGTATGCAGGCTCGCATTAGCGCACACACGCACACACACACACACAACAACATAGTTTAACTTTACTTACACAGTAAGTTTTTAGAATATTTTAGAGCGTTTTCTAATTGAAAATTTGAAAACAATATTTTCTCCCCACGTTCCTTCTGTGTATAAATATAGGTTACTAAGTAACATTTCCAGACTTGCCTTGATAAAGTTTCCCAATGAACGAAATGTGTTGGCATAAAGTTTTCCTCTTTTCTTTATATTCACATACATAAACCTACACATATGCAAACATGCTAGCATATATATATATATATATATATATATATATGCAAACTCACACACACATACATACACACATAAATGCACGCACACATGTATAGATACATCCATACAACAATTCAGAAATGCGTATATGCTGCACTAAAAACAAAGTGGGCAAATATTTACGCGCGCGCACAGACACACACACGCATTCAACGAGCAGTATAAATATTCAAATCGAGCAGATCTCTACGCCCTGAAGAAAGGAGCAGAAAAAGTAATGACTATAATTTTCTAGAAAAAGACCTGCTTTAATGAATACTCGAATGAAAAAGGAAAATAACTCAAATCGTTGCATAGCCATACATAATTTTATACTTTATAGCAGGTTCTACATTAAGACATAAAAGGACTTATAAGTAGAGAAGTTTCAATATTTTCGACTTAAAAAAATAATATACAATAAAAAGTAGAAAGATCAATAATAACTAGAAAATATTGACAAGTGGAATAATGAAAACCGGGAACATTCAGTAAGTAAGAATAAAAGTAAAAACTGAAGAAAAACAACTATACGCAGAAAATAGGAGACAATTTTAAAAAAAGTATACAAAATATAAATGTATTAAACAAATAATAGCCACCATAGAAGAAAACAGTTATTGTCAACCATATAGAAAGATAGACAAATTGGTCATAGGCATTTGAAGTTAGCTCAAAAACCGGATCCAAAGAAGATAATAAGATGAACAATCAAGCGGGTAAAGTCTTGAACTAAGAATTGTGCAAAATTATATTTTATTCCACCATTCAAACATGTCATAAGTTGTTCTTGGGAAGAGAAAAAATAAATGTGCTTTGAAATCTCAACACGGAAACAAAACCTGGTCCATGCAGACATGAAAATAAACATCTGTTCAGTTATTTGTGTATTTATTCAAAAAAGTTATCTGAAAGTGAGTGAAAAAATAGATTACTAACAGGCGTTTGCATAGACTGTAAAACATACAGGGGATAGTAGTGCACGTAATAGTAGGAACACTGGGGACGGTTCTGAAGGCTTTACAGGACACTAGAATGATTACAGATTAATGGAACATTTTCATGGATAGAAACTTTAGCAATATTAAAATTAGCAGGAATACTGCAAAGAGCGTTCATGATATAAATATCTGTATCTTAAACTCCAGTAATAACCACCAAATACCTTTAAAAATTATTATTAACAATGAACATCTTTTTATTCAGTTAATATTTTAGAATGTGATAATACCAAATATTTAAAACACTACCTCCAATGAAAACTCGGGCTTTTGCTGTGGTTTCATCGAAGTTCCTACCCTTGATAGTCAGCAGCGTTCCTCCCATAAGGCTGCCTTCTTTGGGATAAACGGATAAAACTTCTGCAGATATATAAAAGAAATTAAACAAAAATTAAAATGCAAGAAGATGGAATGATATGAGAATTGATGATAGACAAAAGTAAAAGTGATTCAATATTTTTATTGAATAAAATAAAAATAATAATAGGTATCATCAATGATACCTACCATTGTGGAGGCCAAATCCCTTTCATTTGTTTCACTGTACTACGCAGATATTCTTTTAGTTGAGAGATTTGCGTGCGCCATAAAACGGTATTAGTAAGATTCCCTTAATTAAAGCGGCCTTAAACATTTTGTAAATATTTTGGTAGACGTATATTTTACATTTGTCTATATTTCTGAGCTGAGGTATTATGATTATTTACATTATTTACATTATTCGGACTGTTATCCTCATCTTCAATGCCATATTCACAACGTTTCGGCTGTTATACGCTTCGGGTTTCTTCAGGTGATTGGAAATTCAAACCAAAATTTTTATTTCGTGCAATAGGGTAAATTGTTCTAGTTCCACGTGACATGCCTCTTCTCAGTTATTTCCCTTTAACTCAACTCTCTAATTTTTTGATTCACCACTGCTGTAACCCGGTATATGTTGTATATTTTATATACGACATTAAGGCGTCGAGACTCATTGATAAGCGCGATGGCATAACACTCGAATGAGTACAGATTTGTTTTAACGATAAGTATTTTTGCTTTTACTTTAAAGAAATTCGATAAAGTTAAACAAATAAATCTGCTATTAAATAAATCAAATCGTGTGTAGTATTATTTTTTATAAACAAAACGTAAAATAATCAGAAATTAAACTTAAATTTTAGGTTAAAATTTTTTAATTTTTATAAAATATACTATTAAAAAATGTTAATATAAAAAGAGTAGCACTCTTTTCAGTTGATGCACTTTCTAAAGCCTGAACAAATAATCAAACAACAGATTATTTTTAGACGGATATCTTGATCGGACTGAGAACACTTCATCCATTATTCCAATTTAGTAACAAGTCATCAATTCCCTTCCTAAGAAGGCAAAACAAACCTTTTCAAGAAGAGAACACGGAGATATTTCAGCCGATTTCCATGAAGACAAAGTTCTTTACCATTGTACAAAGTGGGGATAATAAAAAAATATAATAACCATTCGAATGATATCCATAATAACGAAAGTAAAAAGAAATCGCTAGTCTATGGGCATAGGGGCTGTACAAAATGAATTTGAATAATTATATCTAAGAAATTATAGACAGATAATGTAAAACACTAACGTAACCATAAGAGAATATCCGTTCTATATATTAAATTTCTGGCTATTTTCATCACATTTATTAGTTTTAAGAAGGTTTCAGCCGAAACATATCTCGATCTTTCTTGTATGTTTATAATTTTTTTATTAGTTAGTTGTATAAAATAATTAAAAATATTAATTAATTAAAAAGTGTAAGTAAATAAATATTAGATAGTCTGGGTTAGTTTTATACATTTCTCGTAACTTTGTGAGAAGTGTATTAAAAGAAAGCCCGGGGTGGGGGGTGAAAAATTGTTTCATTTGTATGTAAAATTATTTTTTTATTTAGAATTGGCTCCAAAAAGGACCGCCAGAAATAACTGTCATTGTGATACTTTGGGGGATACATTTTTTTTTCAAATTTAGAAAAATATATTTGCCTTGTATTTTTGTCAAATGAAAAGGGTAGCTTACGTCCTCGTAAATTTTGAGTTGATGTCCCTTTTATGTCTCGTTTGAGAGTATATAACGCAAATAACATCAATAGAGCGTGAGACATAACATTCGAAGGAAGCAGCAGAATGTATTTAGAAGTCAGTGAAGGAGGTCGGCTGGCTGCAGTGAGATAGAGAAACGGACGAGGCCGACTGGCTACGACAGAAAGAAGTTAGACGTCACATGCGACGGAAATGGCTAGCTGCTGGGAGGCAGAGTAGGAAATTAGACCTTACACGCGAAGGAGGCCGGTTGGCAGGTTGGCGGCGTTCACATATGAAAATCGCCAAGAAAGCAAAGGACAGAAAGTTTTCGGCATGTTCAAAAACTACACCGACAAAAAAGAAGAAAAACGAAGAGAACCTTCCCAGAGACTCTCGTGGGATATGCAAAAGCCAAAGAAACACGTGGAACCCAAGCATAAAAAAACGAACATTTCGCAATATCGTAAAACTTCCCAGAGACTCACGTGGAATAAGAAGTTTCTTTTCATTTGTCATCAGGTGAGTGCACCCTTTTCTAAGAATAGTCTCTTCCTTTTTTCAACAGTACTCGTATCACCTCAAGATTTTTTCTTTCATGAACCGAAAAATTGTCTCGTATCTCTTTTTTTAGAGCCAATAATTTCTATAATTTTGTTATGCCTTGTTCGCAATAAGACGCGCAAAAGGAGATTTGTGTGCATTGCTTTTTGTAAAAATTACATTTTGCTATATTGTTTTATGTTTATATAATAAATGTGTGTACCTTTTAAATTTCGCGTAATAGTTTCGAGACTTGTTTTTCAATGTATGCGCCTTTTTTTTTAATATTCGGGATGAGAGATGTAATATTCTCTCTTCTCTTATTCCCTCCTAAGAAAAAATATTTTATGTTGTAGTCAGTTTTTAGTTACGCTATCACCATCATAGAGTAAATGAACTAAAAAAAATATTTAAGTCATAGCATTAAACTGAAACCAGAAATATGAAGACACGAGGCCAAAAATGATTTCTAACATCTGTCTTCTTTTGCCCACTATCATTTGCTAGAGTTTCACTAAAATCGATGCAGACATGGCCACAATAAATGAATCACATATATTCAATAGGGATATGTTTATACAGATGATTATGCTGCATTAACAATCTAAATCGATCAGAAGATTCTGAGATATCGATCATATTTTTCTAAAGTCTATGGGACTAAACTCACATTTTGTTTCAAAATATCTTTTCTGTCAGAGAAGTGTGAGTTATAAGATAAATAATGAGAATGGGTATAATGTGAATATATTAACTTACTAGGCTTATGTAAAAGTTCACATAACAATCTTTTTCACAATGTTAGTGAAATATTGGTGTTTTTGAAGCCTACTCACCTTATTATTGCTTGTTGAATCGGCCAATTTACAAGACTTAGTTAAAAGAAGCTCGGAAGATATGTTCCACTTGAACTTATGGAAACGAACATTGGCTAGTATTTAAAAAAACTTTTTTCTTTTGCTTGACAGAGAAAAGGTAATTTTTGACCAAATTTGGTCACTGATGACGACAGAAAAAAAGTAATTTTTGACGATAAAAAATGAATTTGTTGCGAGAATCCCAAATTAATTGTTGCGAGAATCCCAAATTAATTGTTGCGAGAATCCCAAATTAATTGTTGCGAGAATCCCAAATTAATTGTTGCGAGAATCCCAAATTAATACTCTGGCGATAGAGAAATGTAAATGGAATCTGATTTGAAAAAAGTTCTCTGTATTTGACATTCTTTATTTATTACGAATTGTCAGTTCCTAAACTGGGCAATGCTATCGTGAGCAATTCACTGTTTTCAGTAACTCACTATGACGGAAAAAAATTTTACGAGTCAGAAGATTTTACTGAATGGCAATGCCTGTCCACATGTCCAAAATGGCACAGAAACGATAGTGTAACTGCGATGGAAAGTTCTTCCACATTCAACATATTCGCCAGGCCACATATGCGAAATGTCACTCGTTTTGTTCCATGTAACTTTCCTCATTTGGTCGACATTTCAACAAGTACAAGATATTGAAAATTAATCGAAGACTTCATTTAAGGAAAAGCCGGAATCGTTCTTTTATGTTGGAATGTACAATTGACATGAAAGATAGTGTAAAATCATAGGAAATGTTTCGGTAAATAATGAAGTTATGCATTTGAATGAGTAAAGGTTTTTACAAAAATTACTTGAAACGTTTGAATTAACCTAATATTTCGCGTATTTCCATTTCTACATTCTTGCATATTCTTTGCATATTTCATAGAATTAGGGCCAAACATATTCTTCTAGTTTTAAATTGAGCTTGAATGGTGATTGATCATACCGTCTCACCTTGAGGAAATGTGTTAATTTCAGTCAAGTATGTCTATCTGTCTCAGATATGTTTGCATATCTGAATGAGCAAGAACACACGCGTATAACGCACCATTTATATGAATAGTCACACAAACCTTTTATTTCATATTTCCATCTTACTCTACCCACATAACTTAGCAGTTCTGCAAGAAGTAAAACATTTTATTTGCAGTGTATTTTCTTAGCATTCTTACCTGCATAAGTCTGGAATAAATATATTTTGCCACCAGAACTGACCTTCAACAAATCGGCTTTAGGCAAGGACCTGAAAAAATCAATAAATAAAAATAGTTACTTCTATTTACTTATCAGCTTTGTAAATAATTTGGAAAATTAGTGGTAGTAGAAGACTCTGTTTAGTATCAGTGAAAGGTCCAATTTGGTATTAGTGGAATGCCCTGTTTAGTATCAGAAGACCCTGTTTAATATCAATGGATGACCCTGTTTAGTATCAGTGGAAGGCCCTGTTTATTATCAGTAGAAGGACCTGTTTAATACCTCTGAAAGACCTGTTTACTATCAGTGGAATGCACTGTGTAGTATCGAGCTTTAGTTTCAACATGCCAGTGTGACTGCTGTGGTTTCCATATCAAATAGTCTTTTATGAGGTGGAGATGCTAACCCTTTGTCTAACTCGTTTTGAAGTCAAAAATATCTTTCTCCTAGAATGATTGCCAACCAAGGTTACGGAGCACAGTTTGCCCTGACATTTAGCGCATAGATGATGGGGGTGATTACGAAATGGATTTATACATTTCCAAGGATTATTTATGCGAAATTGAACGCAACGACCCGGTTCGAAATTTGCCGCAATAACCGTTACGCTACGTGCATATCCATCTCTCTATTATTTAATATTTTGCTAAAGTAAAACTTAAAAGTACATTAATGGACAATATTCCTCTCCATTTTTCTTTTACTTAAATCTTGATATATATATATATATATATATATATATATATATATATATATGAACGTGAATTAGATAATATAAAATGGCACCGATATTCAGAGTACTTAATATGATTACTTGGTTAATTATTTTAGTACATCGTTTTACTTAAAATTATTGACATGTGACACAAACAATATTCAGTCCATTACTGAAACAAATTAGCCATAAATAATCAAGAGTACCTTTTTAGATCCATCGGTCACTTATATTACTGCCAAATAAACTGTTTTTACATTTACGGAAGTAGCGAAATAATCGTAATTTATTGCAATACAAAGATTATTGAAGAACAATGAATAAAATTACAATAATTTCCATGGGAAAATGTTTAAGTGGTTATGCAATAGAATAACCACACATCTCAGAACCTTTTGTTAAGACTGAAATAGAGTTGAATAAATCTGCTGGAAGGAAACAATTGATATTTTGCGAAGAGGACAAACTTAGAGAGATCAACACCTTGTCAAGTTTAACAAAAGCAAGAGAAATTAAAAAAATAAAAATACTAAATAATGAAAACATCTCCTACTAAACGTTGTGAATTAGAATCTCTTTCTTTCTATTAAATAGTGAAGGAACGAGTCATCATATTATTTTAAAATCTATTCAACTTGTGAGAAAATGAACAGATAATTATCCGAAACAAGAATTTCTACACGAAAGTCAATTTGTTGTCCCATGAGGTGGCGCTTATTTCTGCATATGGTATACTTAGATATGTAAATGCTTTAAATGTGGAGGAATAATGGATACGGGCTCGGATTGAAGAATCGGAGAGCCGAGTTCGAATTCCAGTTAGATACATACATTCGCTTACGTGCTAAGCTAATACCCTTGAGAAAGGTATGAACCCTCTTCTTCTCTCTCCCAGCTATGTGTAAATAGCAGCGTAAATTGGGTTCATTTTGTCTTGGGTGTAAACCTGAATTCAAAAGCCGGTCTCCGTCAAGCTATCTTGCCCAAGAAACACCACTTCTACTGTCCCTACGACCCTGAGGAATCACGGGATGCGCGATATATATATATATATATATATATATATGTGTGTGTGTGTGTGTGTGTGTGTGTGTATATCAGATTGCAAACCAACATGGACTATTTCCCGTCATTTATAGCAAGTTTATTTAGTCTTTCTCACTTACTAGCTGGTGACCACAAAATTAGGTTATTCCTGTTTTAGTTTTCTTCTACTTTTTACCGAATGATGCCAGGCTTATCCCAGGTTTATTAGTTGCAACTTCTTGGTCATTCCTATAAAAATTAACTGTCCTCTAGCAGATTCAACACTCGCTATGATAGCATTGAAAATGAGGCTAACATGATAAAAATTTTCTACTGATACAAATACGCAACAAAAATATTTCACTGTTATTCAGTCCCATTAAAACCGTTTCTTTGATAATTCTTTGTTAAATAGTAAATAGTAAATAACGTAAATACTTACCTCCCGAAACGTCCACTAATTAGGAAACTTACATTAAAACTTCCTATAAATTAAAAAATAATTTACAGAATTAATTTTGTAATTCACAATAAAACTAAAAGATTTTATATCATTTAAATATAATTATATTAATATATTTGATTAGTTTTCGATTACACACTTTAATTACACTTTCAGCTAAACAAAGTTTCGTTGATTCAAGAAACAATATGAATATTTTTTCTTTTTCGTTAAAATGGAAATATAAGAATAATAAGCGTGTCTGTTAATTAATGTCTACTTATGTTACAAACTGCAAGTTAAATGTAAACCTATGACGTCTCTTCATAGACTTCAGAATACAAGGGGCCGGCGCTATTTTTGGGGCACTTTGAAAAGTGTGCTTGAAGGTTTTTTTTTTTGCTGCCGAGAGCTTTTGTGTTGATGAGTAGGTAGTTCAGCAGTAACTGTCCATTAATGGTATGAACATTGATTGATGGGTTTGTCTTTGGTTTCATGTTTTCTTTATTTTTACTTCAACTTTGGCGACACTATTTTTCGGACATGACACAAATTCCGGGTTTTTTAATGATTTAGTCGTCGAACGTCTACAATATGCAAATTTTCTGCAGGTAAATTATACCCTGACCATTACATTTGAGTATCTTTACCGTTCACTGCGAAAGCGTATTAAAATCCTGAAGAAGAATGCATTTAAAAGAAGTCATCAGTTTGGTCCAAAAGAAGAGAGAAGACGGGCTCAGCATCCGAAAGATCTCCGCTGACATGAAGCTACCGAAGTCAACAGTTGAATACATGCTAAGTACAGACTATGAGCTGAAGAAGAAGAAGAGAGGGCGAAAAAAAAAAAAATTTCCAAGAGAACAGAAAGAAGAATGAAAAGGAGTGTTACGAGGTTGTTATCATCTGGAGAAAAGGTGACATCGAAAAAAGTAAAGGAGAAGTGTGAACTTGACGTCAGTGTTCGAACTGTACAAAGAAAGCTACATGAAATTGGATTTAAGTATGCTAAAATCAAGAAAAGAATTATACTAACGAGAAAGCACAAGGAGGCAAGGCTGGAAAGCGCCAAAAGATGGATAACAAACCATGTCGGCTTCAAGAAAGTGATATTTACTGATGAAAAACGTTTTAAGTTCGATGGACCTGACGGGTGGTGTACATGGTCGAGAAAAGGTGAACCTGTTATTCTCAACAAGAGACAGATGGGAGAGTCATGGCTTGGGGTATGGTATTTCCGAATAGAAACTTGTGGCTTGAGTGGTTAAAAGGACGTCAAAGTAGCTTGAGCTACAGAGAACTTTTGGAAAAGAGAAATGGGAAGTAATTTTAAAGAAAATGGGAAGTAAATTTATTTTGCAGCAAGAAATGGGAAGTAATTTTATTTTGCAGCAAGATAACTGCAGCATCCATGTGGCCAAATCAGTGAAAAATTGGATGTGTGAAGCAAATATAACTACTCTGGAATGGCCTGCTAGAAGTCCAGACTTAAATTTTATTGAAAACATATGGGAAATGCTTGCAGAGCTTGTTTACGACGGACCAGTAATAACCAGAGAGGCTGAACTGTGGCAGCGCATACAAGATGCTAAAAATAGACTGCTAGAAACACGAAGAGACGTTATTATCAATATGTACGAACATTATGAAGATAGACTGATAGAAGTCATTGAAAAAAAGGTGCTGCCATAAACTATTAGCATTGTTTCTGCAATGTCCGAAAAATATTGTCGCCTGTGTAATGTGAAAATTTGTAAAAAAATAAAAATACTTCTAATTTGAATTCTGCTTTTCCATTTGTATTGAAACAGTTTTTAAATGTTATTGCCATTACACTAAAACAGTACAGATTGCCTGTGCTACCTAAAACTTGAAGAAATAAAGTGTCTTAAAAATAGTGTCGACCCCTTGTAGAAAATGATTCGTTTCTTTTTTATTCCGATAAAAAAAGGAAAACAATTCTATTATGAATAACATATAGATATGAGTTAAATATTTATTAAAAGATTCGACAAAGAATCTGAACTACTTACCTATAAATCTTCCTTGAAGTTTACAATTCATGTATCCCCAATTGTAGTTGGTCATACCTATACCATAGCTATCAAAAGATTTTAAAACATATATATATATATATATATATATATATATATATATATTTAGTTTGTTATATATTTATATTTGGTTTATATATATATATATATATATATATATATATATATTTCATTAAAAGTGTAAACGTCATATTTTAAAACTTCAAATAATCGATGTCGTTGAAAATTTAGATAATCTGTAAAAATGTAAAATATTTTAATAGTTTTTTTCCAATAATGAATAAAGAACAGAGTTCGGTATAATTTGAACAAATTCGTCTGTATCGGTTCCTGCTACCATATTGTTTGAAGATTCGTTCAATTACTATTTGTTGTAAAGAAAAAAAAACTGAAATGTGAAAGCTCAAATATGGAATGAATATTTGACATTGCCTTATCTGCATCATTCGTTTTATTCTGATCTCCAACAGTTTTTCTCGCCTTTTTCCGGTCTTCGTGATCCCAACAACATGGTATCAACCGCTACGATCCTCTGTTAGCTGTTCCTAGCTACCAGAGTCGATTCCAGTGCGTTTCAGTCTCTTTTTGGTCAGCTCACTGTACATGATGTCTTTTGGTATACAGTAGTCGTTCATTTAAAGTTTTAATAATCAACACATATAAATACAATTAAATATAATAGTCAAAATTATATATAATAAAATATACATTATAAATGAAATAAAAGAAATAATAATTGTGAATTATGTTATTAACTTTAAGCAATATTTATGTTGTCTTTTTTAAGTTAAACTATATATATATATATATATATATACATATATAGTAATAAACAAAATTAAATGATCACTTATCGTCATTGCCCTGAGGTTCGCAGAGATTATATCTACCCGTGAATCTATGCTAAACCTTAATTTTCAGAAATCATATTTTTCTTGAAAGACATTAAGTTTCCTTAAAAGATGTTAATGTTTAACGTAAACGTATTTGAAATTGCTCGCTTATATGCAGTAGATATATTTTATATATGTATATATAATCAGAAGTTTGATACTAATGCGATTTTTTATTTGAATTACGAGATGTGTAGCCAAGTATTTTTGTTTTTGATAAGTATGTGTGTAAATTTTTTTCTAAATAAATTATTACTCCAGGTAAAGGTTCTAACTCTACTATAGTTTGTTAGATATATATTTAACTTCTCTAAATATTTGTTAAATATATCGGTAATATTATCGTAATAAAGCTGGTGTGATGTAAATTTATATTATTGGATAACTAAGTAATTAAATTGATAAAATAAATATATTCTTCTATTTTATTTAATTTTATAAAAAATGAGAAAGAAAATTAGTAATCATTTTCGGCGGGATAGAACCGACGAAGGATGGACTAGGGAGTATTGAAAACATTTCGGACCGACAAAGAAGCAATTCCAAAATATATATGATGTTTTAGTTATTTGGTTAGATTTTGAGAAGTGGATTGAGCCAAGCATTTTTCAGCACCCCTTCATAGTATTCATACGTATAAATAAATATATGCATACAAGATGACAAAATAACTTACAATTTATCATTTTCAAGGTCTTTTAATTCACAAGTATTTCCGCCGCCGTAGATTCTACAAGAAATTGATAATAGACAGTAATGTATAGGAAACAAGTTGAATAATTCGAATCGAATCACTATTTGATTGTTGAATAAGCAGTCAGAAGGTCAATTGAGAAAAAATCAGAAGTTTAATATAGAATTGATTACAATTTGAGTGCATAGCCATTATGTTATAGTTATCAAAAAGGAAAAAAAAAAAGGAATTGTAAACTGAAGAATGACTCCAAAAATAGTCGAAACAGAAGCAGATTTAACAGATGTGTTACGAGATTCATAAGCTGACATTGTGTCTGGTATTATCCTTGTTATGAATTGCTTTTTGAAAAATATTATCTCAGTAGAATTCCACTATATAAAACCGAGCATTTTCCGTTGACATGAAGAGGAAAGATTACATTGAATCAATTGCTAGGTTTGCTTTTAGGAAAGTTGGTTCATTGTGTTGTGCTAGACATTTTTTTTCTCGTCAGAATCTATTTTACACATTTAAAAGTTCATTATTTGTCCATGCATTGAATATTACTGTTACATCTGAGCGGGTGCTTCTGCTATGTATTTAGAGTTTCTTGTCCTGATCTAGCATTTCGGCTTCAATTATTTTCTCATCCCTGTATCAGAGCTTCCCCGTGCCTTGTTTTTTTAAATACTTTCATGGTAATTGTTCGGATGTACTCTCCTATTTAGTACCTAGACTTTATGAATTTAAGAACAAGTACTAGATTGGCAGCAAGGTTTCATGATTTTACAGTTGAAATGACTAGATGTAACCGTAAGTTCTACGCTTTCAGTTTCTTCTATCCTACTCCTCGACTGTGGCACACACTTCTGGCTTCTTACTTTCCAGTCAAATCCGATCTTCAAAAATTTAAATACACTGTCAATCGTTATCTTCAGTCAGCTTAATTCCTGTTCTTTTATTATTCTCTGTCCTTAATGTTTAATTTTTCTCATGTTATCTCACACTTAGTAACTTCTTGTGGCTTAGTGGCTTTATTGCCTTGCTTGAAGTGAAATGATTAAAAAAATCTTGAGAAACAATCGTAATATATTGTCTAAGGATCCTCATGCACAAAGCATTAGGATTCTTATTACTGACCTCAGAATTGATTCTGATCTTCCGTTCGAAGTCGAGCCTAAATTGCTTCCAAAGCGTGATGTGAAAATACGGCCAACTATTTTTACCATTGATCCTAAAATTTTGAAGAAATAAAAGCAAAATAATTTCAATTTTGTCATTAAATCAATTTAAGTTGACGTTACATTATCTAAAAATATCTAAATATGCTGATCTCCATCAACCACACAGTAATACATTATTTTTATGAATTTCTTTTATTTCTGAACAAAATTAATTGGTAAAAGATCATAGCTTAACATGTATAATCTTTTGCCAGCCAATTTTCTTCATAATTATTTTAACGACCTCAGCTTACAAAATTTTCATACATTTTTATTTTTCGCCTTTTGATCATATTGTAATACATCTCTTGAAAAAAAGGATATATATTGACTATATATATCTCAAATATAATAGACTTTGAAAGATACGTAGATAATTAATACTACGAATGGTTTTACAATCTTTATGTCGACATCAAGTAAATAATGTGGCCTAATTAGTTAATTAGAAAAGAACACGATACAATAAAAGATAATTATCAAGATGTAATTATTATATTTTTATACTAATGTTTACCTAATACAAGGCCCAAGAGCCATTCAATGTAGAGGGCTATTGTGTTGGGTTGTATAAGCGTAAAGGAAGGCAAGTGAAGTTCATGAAATTATGCAGCAAAAATAACGATAACTCTAAACTTGGAAAGGTGAAGAATGAACATTCTTCACCTTTCCAAGTTTAGAGTTATCGTTCAAGATAAGGAGCCTCCTTGAGATTAGACTCATCCATCATGGTAGGCTAGAGTACAGGGTATACTTGGTGGTGATAGAATGTTACTAGCTTGTTTTGTCTGTATTGAATTTTACAAGCCGTCCTTATCCCATTGAGCCACCTGTGTTAAGTCAAAAGGGAGATGAGCTGCTAGGTTCTGGTCTTCCAGATTTTTGGAAGTACACCTATAAAGTGTGCATCATCCACATAGATACTCACTAAAGATTGGAGTATGTTCTTAGGCAAATCCTTAATATACAGTAAAAAGAGGGTAGAAACGAGGAGAAAACCATGAGGAAAGCTGGCATTGATCTTCCGATGATTAATCGTTTACAACGACGTACCTGTTAGGAAGGACTTAACAATTGAGTGACCCATCCCTGTTATTCCAGAGCTGGAGATTTTATATAATAGCCCCTGATGCCAGACCTTGTCAAGTGCCTTTCGTATATGGTTCGTGTGATGAATTTATTGTCTAGTACCTGGCCGATTTTGCGAGTAATGACAGGATATCAGCTGAGAATCTTGCACAGTGAAATACACACTTGTTATCGTTCAAGTTGTTGTGTCTATTAAGGTGTTCAACAACCTTTTTTGATTATAGATTCGAAGAGTTTACTGATGACACTAAGGAGGCTAATAGATCGATATTGTAACAGGCATGAATGCTCAACAGCATTCTTAAAAACAGGGAACACAGTTGACTCTTATAGACATGGGAATCATTTCTCTTTCAGTTATCGGTTGATCAGTTTTGCCAGAATTGAAGATTATTCTGGGCTGATATTCTATATAAGAACCAGGGTGGCCTTCTTAACGTTAATACCTTTGACTGAAAAATTCCTGCGCCGTGATACAATGATTGTGCTCCGTGGGCGGAGGAGTCAGATAAAAATAATTTTATCGTCTAACATAGAGTTTGTGGCAAAGCGCCTTACCTTGTCATATGAGGATGTAATAACTTCAGGGCCATTTATGATATCTGGCACAGACGCTTTGCCTCTATTGAGAATTTTATTCGAGATTTTTCAGAACTCACAGGAACAAAGTCTTTTGTTTTCAACATTGGCTTTGACTGACTGTGCATGGTTACTCTTTCCGTTTTCTAGAACTCTCTTGCAATGACTTTGGGCAGTTCGGAATGCCACGAAAGTCATGTTACACCATTCTCATCTTGTAGGGATGGTAGCAGTGATTACGGTGGGCTATGTCTGCAGCATATTTTGGCGTGAACCAGGGATGGCTATTTGGTTTCTAGTGGTATTTTTTCTTTTGGGTAAAACTGTCCATATCTGAGGATCCACTCAGTGAATTAGGGTGGCAATTTTGGAAGCCCAATTGAAGAAAGATGAGAGGGTGCTTTTGCAGTGTACGATATAAAGCTGTCCCAGTCAGCTTTGGCGTACCGAAAGATCACCCTATAAAATCGTACATTAGAAGATGCCTTCTGTTTGGTATCAATTTTAATATTGATCAGCAAGTTGTTAGAAGATCTTATTGGAGGCTGCATTTCAGCGGAGCATTATTCGGGGCAAGATGTGAGAAAGAGATTTGCGTGATGTTCCGTTGTTTCAGGAACACGATTAGGTTTATCAACTATCTGTCAGATCACTAGCGATAAAGAAGAAATAGTATCTGCTTTATCCAATGATTCAGTGAAATAACCACTCCTTGTGGTGAATATTATTAAAGTCACCATAAATATGAATGCAAGCTGAAGGATCCGAGCAGATATCATCATTTTTTTTTCAACCATTTTTGTCAAACATAACAATTCCATCATCCTGTGGACAATAAAAATTAAAGAGATGTGGACGAGAGCTACGCGAAAGCACATGAATGGGAAATTTTGAGTCCTCGTTTTGAGGATCTCAACCACATGGAAATCCATCCTTAACATAAGTACCGTGTCCATGGCCATGGCAGTTTCGGGAGTCATGTTTTACTATTATGGGCGAGTAGTACGAGGTAGTGAAATCCCGAACTGGTATAGATAGGTTAAAACCAGTTTCCGAAAGGAACATAAAGTCTAGTTTGACCTCATGAAGTTAGTGTTCAACTGGAAAATTGGATCGTATACCCCTCATATTTGTGTAAGAGATGCCGAACTTGGGATCTACTCTTGTTTTTATATGCTAAGAGTTGCACTTTATGGTCAAGTCGTTGTAAAGAATGTTATAGAAGTATTTCTATTTTTGCTATTTCCGCTTAAAATTTCACGAAAACAATATTATACTTTCCACTATTCGGACCAATATGTTCATCTTATTTGTCACACTCACAACTCGGTAATCTTCTTGAAATTTCGGATTGAACCATTTATTCAATCTACGGAGTAGATTGAATAAAGGGTTCTCATTCCTCTTTCCATGTTATGGGGATAACTCATGTCAGTTAATATTCACCAGTCTTATTAAATTTTGTGTAACTTGTCTTTTTCTTCGATTGAATCCATTAATATGTGAATTTTCAGCACTTCAAGAATCATGGACTGGACTGATGACTACCAGGAGATTAGATATGTCTTAATTTTTTAGTTCACAAGAGTACATCTGCTCTTAGATATTGAGTACTCTGGGGGAGGGGAAGAGCATTGAGATGTTTCATATGTTCAAATTCACACTAGTCCCCACCTCAGACACTGAATGGAAATCCTTGACAAATACTATATTTCATTTTGTTGTTGTATAATTTGTATTTTACCTGGGGGTCCAGAAATTGTTTTTAGTTCGTTAAGGAGGGGAGTATAATGGTTCCAGACCTGAAAAAGTTAAATTGAAAAATTCAAAACATCGTTGGTAAATACGAACAATACATTTGCTTAAAATCAAATCAGTTGAAAAAAGTAATTATATTTGAAGCATTTTTTAATAACTGCAAAGCTGTAACATTAACATTGCCACAAATATAATTAGCAATGCTTTTTTTTCTTAATTTCTTACTAGTCATAGTAAAAGAACCTTGTCGGATAATGTATAATAATTTTACACAGTGGAAATTTTATTTTATGTCATCATTGCAAAATCATTTTCAACATTCTTGTTAAGATTAATCGAAACAATAGTAATAATTCCGCTGTTCCTTTTATATAATTTGGGAATGACGAAGTCGCGAGAGTAAGTCAAGAACAGAGTACAGATTTCAACATGTGGTTATCTTTGCTTAGCAAAACATGTTATTAGGAAAATATGCTGGGTGTGATTGGGTATTGTCTGGGTACTTGTACCTAGTGCTGCGGAAATAGATTAGTATATTAATGACCATTCGATGGTGGTGTGGGGTTCCCGATAACACCAACAATAAACAATCCCCTAATAAGGTTTTTTTTCCGGCACACACACCGTAAGAGTGTTTTAGAAGTGTATGAAAGAAGTTTTCTTTTTTTTTTTTGCTTTCTTTCTCACCCAATACACATGACGGGGGACTGAAAAATGTATCCAGCCAAAACGCCGTGATAATAAATAGACGTAGACGGGATTCAGTTAAATGATCAATATCACAGTAATATTGTTACAACTGCTATCGACAAAGCCACATTATAGAATATGAACGTAAAACTAAGCGTTACTTAATTTAGTTATTGTTAGTGAAGAAAACTAAAACTATCTGTATAAGCGGATTAATCTGTACTAATGGGAAAAATCATTTAAAAAATAGAAAAACATTTTATGCTCTATTAAAAAGTATTTAAAAAGTGTTCAAAATTCTTATATAAAGCCTCATCAATTATAATTGACAAAATCAGAATAATAAATATACTGTTTTCGTTTTTTTGTTTTGTAATTCTCAGATCGTCATTTGATGACACGTTAGGCTGCACGAATCGGTAACAAATAAGCATTTGGTGAGATTTGAAGTTGCATCTCCTTATCAGAGAATACAACATCCATAAGCAGTCAAAAGTATTAAAGGAAAAATGATACTCGTGTTCGAAAAATTTTAAAATACGATTGAATCTAATGGCCAGGATATTGAATAAGATCTCTTTAAATAAATATCAGAATATGGATACAAGAATTCCAGAAAATGGGAAGCACAATATTTTTACAAGGTGCTTGATTACAGATCAATTTTTAGAGATTTTCATGGCTGTTGCTCTCATAACTAGGTATGAAAAGAAGAAATGAGACCATAACAACACCAACGACAACAGCGGTTATTATAAAGTAGTATTAGAAATAATAATAATAATAATAATAATAATTATAATAATAAAGTATTAGCTGGAGAGAGAGAGAGAGAGAGAGAGAGAGAGAGAGAGAGAGAGAGAGAGAGTTACTTGATGAGTGCAAGAGCTACTGTCCAAACGACCGCCACATATATTAGCATCTGGTATGAGTTCACCATCCACAGATATACGAATGTAGTAGCGACCTTGAGGCATCGGCCTTGAATGAGAAAAAAAAATAAGAAAAACAGGAAATGGCTATCAGTTTGTTTTAATAATAAAGCAATTGAATGAATATAGAACAAAATATTTTGCAATAATCATGAAATTCACACGAATAATTACTGGATTAATTAGAAAATAATATTTGAACAATGTATTGTGTATCATTTATTACATGGTCAGAGAGGATCATATAGTAATTAAAGTATAATTTTTAAACAAGTATTTTGTACAGTCATTTTTTATGAGAGAAAAGACTTCACTCTTGTATATATTATGTCATTTCTGAAAGTGCATAACAACATTCGATAACATTTCACTCTTTTCCAAGATAGCGAAAAACAAATATTTATGAATGAATTTAATATCATTGAATGCTGTATAATGCTTATTAACCCATGTCAAAGGACAGGTATTAACGGTACTAATTAGTATCAACGAAGGAAAATCTCCTTAAATCTCTATAATACGAAAAGTCTAATTTTGTGTCTGTATGTAACTTCGAAGCAATGGAAGATATCCAAAGGTTTTTAATTAAAGTACTCCTAAAACATGTTAACTTAAAGAATGTAAAATAAAATAAAGTCTGGGTGATAATATTTTGAGATATGCGATCACCCTACCACTTTTCACATTAGACAAAACCTCTAAGGAAGCGAATTTATTGATAATGATTTTTCCATCACAATTTTCTTTCGAAGGGTGGCACAACGAGTCAGTTTTTTTAGTGGTTTATAAATTTACAGAAAGTTTTGCTATTTTAATTTCATTCTAGTCAATCACATTTTTAACATTTAATATAAATGAAATTGAAGTCTTTCGATTATCCTAGATTCAATTTACTAGCAAAGGAATATTTGTCCTGTTTATAAAATGTAAAACCTCTTTCTAATAATAGAACTTGAGTTTAACGATAAAAAAGGAATTTAAATAAGTTGTCGTTACGAGACATAAACTTGAAAATAGGCATTTTATTGGGAATTTGGAAAATAGAATTAAATCTTAACATTTTGAAAATTAAATCTAACTGTACAAAAGTGGATCAATTACTCGGTATCGGTGGGACAGGCGGTAGTGGGATGATATTGCGTAAGCTTATGTACAGTATGGCTGTCACACTCGTATTTTTGAAGCAAAACATCTCAATACTTTACGAACACATGTCGTATGTACTTTGAGGGATTAATGCTATTACTTCATTACATCAAAAATATTATTTTACTAGCAGTCTATTTCCCTTATATCTCTGTCGGATGTATGTATTCGAGTAAATTTTCTCTGTTCAGTAACTCTTGGAAAGTTTCTTTCTTAAGGATCAATTAAAATATGAAACAATACATTCGCTCATGAAATAATCTAGGTTTGTTTGGATATCTTGTGGCGAATGTGGAAACATCACTCAAATTTTAGTATTAAAACAAATCAAGTCTGATGATGATGGATAAAAATATTTACACGTACATCACACTTGATTATTTCCTAGAGCTAACAAACAATATAAACTTCAACAAATACACACGATTGACTGTGTTCGGGAATTATTTCTATTGTTATAAAAATATAGAAAAACATTAAGACAAATAAAAACATATCTTCTCCAATTCATAATAGAAATTACCCTTTTTTTATAAATAATGCCGACAGTTTGTAAAACCGATAAATTTGATAATGTTTACTGGTTAAAATGGACGTCCGTGCGTCTGATGTTTTTCTATTTTATTCAGATGCAGTCCGGATATGGAAATTTCTATTTGCTTGCCAAATGCTCTTCCATTATTTAAAATGTTTCAGTTGATGACATAGAGTTTAGTGCTTGGTTGAATCTTTTTTTTCGGTTTGATACTTTTGGGTGACCTGGTTTACATAACTTAGCCTTAGTTTCTATTCTTTGACATTATTGTGACCAAATGCAGAATTTATATTTCTCTAAGCTTCAACTCCATTACGGTATGCAGATATTGTGCTGTTATTGGGCGCTGTGTTACGAATTCGTCTCAAAAATCAACAGGAGTTATTTACTTTGTATTCCATATTAAAATAATATATATATATATATATATATATATATATATATATATATATATATATATATATATATATATATATATACGTAGAAACTAGATTAAAGAACATATACCATCATTTTACTCCCATTTGACATTTCATAAAAAGAGACCCATTCACAATTATTTCGTTTACTATAAAACGCAAAAGAAAAAGAAACACAATAACATGACAATACTTCTAGGAGGAAAGGAATTGTCAGATTGTGAAAATGGTATATTGTTAATCAATCTGAAGGTGGAATGAGTCAGCATCAAATGACATCGAAATTGAGAATTTCACTTTTAAGTTGTAAATTTATAGCTGTACAATTGAAAAAAGGTGTTTTCATATAATGAGATAGGACATCTTTAATTTACCCGATGTGATATAATATAACAGATGTGCCAAAGATCGTTGTAATCAGCCCAGGAAAGTCAATGCAGCATATTCACCAAATATCATATTATTGCAGAACAACAAGACAGCCAATTCTTAAATAGGTTAACATTCAACAGAGAAAACAGTAGACAATTCGAAGGATCAGTTGACATTAGAATTTTGGGCACAATGTCTTCTAGAATGGATCTGAATTTACTAAATTTACAAAAAGCAGAAGAAACTAGATCTGAAGATTAGCTAATGAATTTATTTGTCAGCAGTCCACTTTAAAAAATGCCGACTTTTTATTGATGGTATGTATTGCAAATTCTTTGAAGTTTCTGGAATGTGGAGGCAAAAATTCTAAGATAATTCCATGTCCATTCTACAGAAGATAGACTTCCTCATAAATGCATACAAAATTATTTGGACCAAAATAAAGTTAGAAATAAGCTTCTTTTTTTTTTTTTTAAATATCGGAGTTTGTCATGTTCTCGTCACATACAAACATATGAGAGAGAGAGAGAGAGAGAGAGAGAGAGAGAGAGAGAGAGAGAGAGAGAGAGAGAGGCGCTAGCCTTGGAGATCATTTACTTGATAGTGGTTGTAGTCAATTTTCATTAAGTGGTTCACTGTTATGGCAATGTGTTAAATTTAGTGAAAATATATTTTTATACGATAACTGGATATTGTTGAGAAGACAAAAGATTAGTTGAAATTACGCATTCTAAATACACAATGGGTACAGAAATGTAAATCAGTTTTCATTTCAAAAACCAAACAAACATTGCCTAGTTTCGTGATGAAAATATGCTATTCTTTCGATCAGACAGAAACAAATCGCGAGGAACTTGAGCTGTGCATAAATGACTGAGTATTTAAGATACAATCGAGTATTTAAGATACAATCGAGTATTTAAGATACAATCGAGTATTTAAGATACAATCGAGTATTTAAGATACAATCGAGTATCGACTTAGGTCTTTGTGGCAGACTAAAGAAAGCTTCGCAAAGAAATGAAAGAGCGCAATTTGCTGCATAACATTTTGTAAAATGTGGAAACTTTATTATACTTTTCATCAAGCTTCACTCCTATAAATTTCTCTATTTTCAAGCAAGAACTTCTCTAATCAACATTAAACGGAAGAAACTTTTAATGAATTTATCAAAGAAATGGAACGATTTGCTGTCAAACTGAAATTAACGTCCATTGTCCAAAGAGAAATATTTTGATTGAATAAATATTTTACAATTTACTTTATTAAAGAAATTGGAAATTTGATATCGAATAAACTTTTTGTATTTACTTTTTATAAAATATTTTTTTGTTTTCATATGCAAAAAATTGTTTGAATAAATAAATTTTATTTATGTAAATGTAAGCTGTTCACAGAATCACATTCACAAGCAACTAATATTTAAAATATATCTTAATGAATCTAATATATATATATATATATATATATATATATATATATATATATATATATATATATGAAACAACTGAATTTATATATATGTTATTTGTTTGCTGTAAGTAATTGTTCACCTTGTGTAGCATGTGATCTGGGTTTCTGTGTTGCCATCTGGGTGAATATCGCAGGGAAAAGTCTTAGATTCTGAAGTTAGTACGACTTTGTTTCCCAAGTGTTCATTACCGGTTCCGAAAGTAAATTGATTTTTCGCAAATCCTGTAAGAAAAATTAACAAAGTATTAATTTTATTTTTAGTAAACTAGCTGAATATAATTAGTAGTTGGTTATAACTGGAAGCGGAATCGATGTTACAAAAGGAATACCTGCATCTATGATAAGATTTCCCCAGTGTGTACACATAGCTAGCTAGCTAGCTAGCTAGATAGCTAGCTAGATAGATAGACAGATAACGAGCGAGATGAAGAGACAGTGTGTATGGAGTGTTAAGTATTGTGATATTTTCTTTATTGGTTCTTATAGCTTTGTTGAATAATACTGGAATAGAAGTTTAACTATTGTGTGTTAGCTAAGCGAGTAGTTGTAGCATAAAGAAGCAAAGATATTTAATTTCCCTAGGATGGGTTAAGCCCTTTTCCCTCCTATTTTTTATTTTATGCACTTTTTTATTGGTTGAATTATTCTGTACTAATTTAGTAAGAAGAGAGATTAAATTGAAATAGCCCAATCATATATTAATTAAGAATTTGCATCACCAAATATTTATCTGATGAAGATTACATTGAAATTATTTTTAAATCTTCCACGAATCTAATTATTTTATATACAATGTCAAAACAAATACATACGAAATCCAGGTAACCAAAAAATAAAAAATAAATGACAATACAAAAACTAGGTCCAATATATTACTTACAAACTCCATAACTTAATTTCATGAACTTAGCTAAACTCAATATAAAAATTACCACTAACACTTCAGAAATAGTTAAAAACTTAATCATTATAAGACAGAATTAATTTTGCATCAGAAGCAGGTATCTACCACGTAGGATATAAACAATGCTCTCCTCCAATACATCGGTGAAACATACCGAGATTTAAAGAAAAGAATATACGGACATAAAAGGGACTTAGAGTTAAGCAACATACTTCTGTGTCACCGAAGACTCCGGCATTACAATTCTGACCGAGAATGCTTTCTTTTCATAAAAGAGAATATAATTTATTCATAGCACTTTGACGTGGTGTAATGGTTAACTCGCTATCCCTCTTATAACTGATTAATGAGTTCGATCCTCACTGGGTTTTTCCATACTTTCAGCCTTGGGCCACATCTAATCTAAGAATCATTTTAGGGCACTTCGACGTGGTGTAATGGTTAGCAAGCTTGTCCCGCCAGATCAATTATGATTGAGTAGTGAGTTCATTCCTCACTGAGTGCTTCACATTTTCGACTTTGTGCCACATCTAAGCTAAGCTTAAAAAATCATTTTTCGAAGAACAGCTTCTGTTAGAAAATCAACAAGATTAGAAGACGGGGGAATAGTTGCCTCCTAAATAATCGTCAATGAAGAGAGGGAGGGTGGATGGTGAAGAGGAACAATGCAAAAAGAAAGAGAAAACGACCTGTCAAAGCAGGACAAAGAAGACACCAGAAGTTTCAAGTCTCAATCTGCTTCCGCTTCGCAAGTCCCAACACTAAAGGTAAAGATCTTCCCTCTTCTCCCTCTAGGACACCAGTATGCACCCCATCCCAACAGAAGGCCTCCCAAAAGGGAGAGGTTATTTGTAAAATGAACATACTGGCGGTTGTTAGGAACCTTTCTTCTCACAGAAAGGCTCTCCTAAAACCATTACTGAAATTTACTTCTGTGGACGGAAAGTTAACAGAGAACTTCAGGAACTTCCCGGGAGTTCCTGGGATAATAATAATCATCATGAATACTAGTGGAAAACTCGGAGTATGAGATATGTTATCTGCCGCAAAGTATTATTTCCTTGAACTCATGATGGCGCATCCGGCATCGCCTGAGATGCATAAATTATCTTTGAACTATTCTGAGAGAACTCTCGTTTTTGTTCCATCCCGCGAAGCACGTCGGTAGCACTGTCACTGGTGGATGAGTTACATTTGAACTGGACTCTGGTATCCTGGGGCAGTCTGTCGGGGCTCTGGTTTCGTCCCGTTTGTGATTTGGCCTAAATGATGGCTATCAAATTGGCATGTTTGAATGCGAAGGTCTTCAAAGATCGGGCCTGCTTCGTGATCTGTCCTATAGAATGGATGTGGCTGCAATCCAGAAGACTCACTTTGTATGCGAATCGATGCTCATGTGCTGTCTAGCAATTTTGTTGTTCATTCAGCATACGGGGACCGATTGGCTAGAGGCGTTTCCTTACAGCTGAAGCGTTTCCTAGATGCGAAGGTGGATCTTGTCCACGTCGGGGCCGATTGCTCGTGGCCAATATTGACGTGAAAAGTGGTCCGTTTCGGGTCGTTGCGGTTTATGCGCCTAACGATCAGACGTTGTTCGTTCTTCCGTCAGTTGGGACTGGTCCTGGTGGATCCGGCGCACCTACTTTTAGTTGATCCTGGACCCCAAGTTAGACAGGAGGCAGGATCTAGCGGAAGATGCAATAATCGTAGCTTGGTTGATCTGATCAGCGAATTTGATCTTGTCGATACTGGATCGATCATTCCGAGCGGGAGATGTAAGCGTGTGTCCTCAACTGGCCGTCTATCCGGATAGAATGATAGAAAGAAGAATCGATCTTGATTTACTAGATTGTCCAACGTTCCACAAAATTCACTCTATTCAGTCCACAAAATTGTTTATGCCCGTTAGAAACTAGGCCTAGAATGGCTGAACTCTGAAAGTTCGATGCGTCCTTGCTGAACAGGGAGGATTTCCGGCTACTTCTAACTAGATTAGTGCAACGGGAATTTGTGTGGGTGGTATTTGGGAATAGGTGATGGAGAACTTTAAGGATGGCATTAGGTCTTTCACCACACAATATAGCCAACGCAGATAAGGCTAAAAAGAGGATAAATTAGAGGATAGTCTGGCTCAGACGATCGCAGGGGAATGGGGATCTCTTAGAGATCAGGTAGTTAGTAGCTAGGTTAACTAAAATGTCGAGTAGAATTGCGCAAGGAGGAAATACGTCGAGGTACCGATCATTAGATTCGTTAGGTCAACACTCCTGATGGGCGTAGGTGACCAACGACATATGTGAGACGTTTCGGTAGCATTTCCAAAACCGGTTTACCAACGAGACCGGTCTCTGTGAGCAAGAGTTTTACAGCTATTTAGCTGACATTCCTCGAGTTTCTTCGGTTGAGAGCGAAGTCCGGGAAGCGTTGAAAATGGTCGGCAATGTTAAATGTTATTAACATCCATAATGTTAAAATCTTTGATACAGAAAGAGGATGAAAGGAAGCATAGAAAAAATGCAGCGGCAGATACTGTCCATTGGATTGGGAGTGCAGCACAGAAGACATCATTTACACTGTTGAGGTCAGTGATAATAATGGTTTCAAGAAAATATACATTGGATGTACTGAGGACCTTCCAAAAAGAGATTTTACAATCATGCTTCGTCTTTTAGGTTGGAGAGCCATAGCTTGCCGACCGTGTCTGGAAATACAGAAAGAGGTATGGCAGAAGTCCTTGTGTAAAGTGGAACATGGTAAGAGGGTAAAAACTGGCAGAATTCGTGGTAATTGTTGCCGGTTGTGCCAGGAAGAGAAATTGACCATTGCCACGTATACTGATAAAGGTATCTTACTAAATGAGAGAACTGAGATTATGTCAGGGTGCAGACATTTAAGTAAATATTTTTAGGTACCTATGAACCCGGAGGAGCGAAATAAAATAATTCATTTTTTCCCTCTTTTCCTCATTTAGAATTTTTTCCCCTCTTCCTCGCCTTCACCCATCCTTATACTTTTACCCTCTCACTTTCGGTGTTCTGGTATATTGGAGTAGCTTTCTTTGGCTTGTACATCCTTCCACTTCCTTGGAATTCAATCAGTCTGTGCCCGGATAGGGTTAGACGTTAGGCCTAGAATGGCTGGACACTGAAGTTCAATCTGTCTTTACTGGACAGGCGGGACTTCCAGCAACAACTAATTAGACCAGTGCAGTGGGAATTAGTGAGGGCTTTTATTGGGAATGGGTGGTGGAAGAAACTTAAGGATAAGATTAGGTCCTTCACCACCGAATATAGCCAGCGGCACGCGCTATATAAGGCTAAAAAGGTGAAGGTTCTCAAGGATAGTCTTTCCCGTGCGGAGGCTAGGGGATCTCCTAGAGATAGATGCTCTGGAGCGCACGGCTATCCGAAGTTATCAGGGTCAGGTAGTTAGGCATAGATTAAACAAGATGTTTAACGAAGCCGTGAACATTGAGCGTAGAATTGCGTGAGGAGGAGATCTGTCGAGGTTCCGATCGAAACATTCGTGAGGTCAAGACCTCGTAGGTGCGTGTTCTGAGGTCGACTGATGACATGTGCGAGGCGTTTTGGCGGTATTTTGAGAGCCGGTTTACCAAGGAGCCTGGTCTTTGTGATGAAGAGTTTCACAGCTATTTGACTGAATTTGCTCGGTTTTTCACGGAGGGCGAAATCTACTTGGCATTGAAGAGAGTCATCAGTGACAAGTCTCCAGGAGTTGATGGTTTACTCTATGAATTGTACTTGAGACTGTCGCACATCTTGCCGATTTTGATGTTGTGTTCAACAGTTTCTTCCGGCAAGGGTCTATCCTCAATCGGATCACCAGGAGTATAATCACGCTGTTGAAAAATGGCAAGGATGTTGGACGGGAATTAGATGATTACAGGCTCATAACTCTGCTAAACACAGAGTTAAAGATTTGGGCCAAGATCCTGATGAAGCGTTTGCAGTCAGTTGCCGAGATTCTCTTGAGACCTGAGCAGACTTGTGCTGTGAAGGGCTGAACAATTCAAAGCAACCTGTATATATTCCACGTGATCCTAGAGGATGTGAAAGACGATGAGCAAGCACCGCTGATCAATTTGGATTAGTCCAAGGCATTTGATAGGGTTGACCATCGGTACCTGCTGCTGTCCTTCAGGCCGCTGGATTCGAACCCAATTTCTGCAAGTGGATTAACTTTCTGTATCGCTCCCTCAAGGCTGTGGCGCAGATGAACGGAAAGTGGTCACGCGCTTTTGCGCTCTCTCAGTCGGTTCGTCAGGGTTGCCTCCTTTATCATCTCGACTGATTCAGTCTTTGATTTCCCCACGCCCATATTTATTTTATACTTCCCACTCAGAGAGTTAGATTCTTGATTCTGTTAGAAAACACAATACAGAGGCCGCTCTAATTTTTGTGGGATGGACGGGTCCTACTAACATCTGTTATTTTCTGTTGGATATTTTATATTTTTATTTGCAATTAGGGATTCATACCCCACTCATTTCATACCATATTTAAATTTTTATACATTTTCTATGAACATTTGTGCATGAGAAATTTTTAAATCTCGGATTTTTTTTGTAGGTTCCCTTTCTGTATGGGGTGCTGTGGTATATGTAGGAGTAAATGATAAAGGATGACTTTTTGTGGTATATATGTTACTTGTAATGAATGAATGGTCGTGAATCAGATTAGCTTGGGTATAGGATAGTTAATGATGACCAGCCTCACCCCGCACCCACTTTTGCCCTTGTGACGCAATTATTGTAATTTTGCAATAATAAATATTCGTCCACTTGCCTGAGGAGACCTAAAGGTCGAAACCCGGGTTGCGAGGTTGGTTGGCATTTTAGTCTTTTCTTAAATATCTTAACTCTACATATTCGATTTTGTATTAAGCACTATTTTGTTGTCTCTACCTTTTAGGCGCGGTTGTTTTCAGCCTTCTTTTTACATTCCTATCCGTATATATTATATATATATATATATATATATATATATATATATATATATGTGTGTGTGTGTGTGTGTGTGTGTGTGTACTTTTGCGCTTAGGTATAAAACGTCTTACACAAAAGTTCGAGCTATTTGGAGAGCGAATGCGAATAAAATGTAATATGAACTTTTGCTGACATTATTTGTGAATGTTATTTTGTAAACAACATTTATGGGATTTATTCGAAAGAGACGATGCATAGTTGGTGTAAGGGTAATTTTTTCCATATTTACATTGTCCTAAATTTGGAGTAGCCATTCGTATTCTGATTATGATCAAAGCACTTATTTTATAGACTTACCCCTTCCTTTTAGTGTTAGTAGAACGCCTCCATTGCTCCCTCCATGAATAACGGTATTGTAATAAAATTCCGGCTTAATGACTGCAACTACAAAAGGAGAGTTAACAATCATTTAAATGTGGATAACATATTTAACAGTGAATTTCAAAAATAAAGCAATAAGGTGTAGTTTTAAATAAAAATATATCAATATGCCTTTGTCGAATTTAGAGTTTATTATCTAATATCTCTTCAATTTTCAGTTTGTTAATTACATTAAATAAACTGACATTTTAAATCATCATATTTTCTATTTACAAAATACAAGGGATTGCTGAAATCTGATGAAAAGTCCTCATCCTGACCAAGAATGCCTAAAATAATCTGAGGTTTGCACCTTTGGTAAAATCTTTAAAAGACGGATCAGTTGATTACTTTTCAGTACCTTATCGTATAATTCTTTTAATACGCTGTCCAAGCAGTAAACAAATTTAGTTTCTTCTCCGAATTTCAATATTCAGTATACCTAAGATTTTTAAAGGTATTTTTCATAAATGAAAAATCATTTTTGAAGCTTTCCTACAGAAAACAAAACACAGTAGTGCATTTCAAATTGAAATTATAATGATTTTTAGTCGATTCTTCTGAAAAACCAATTGAAATGGCCATTTTTAATATTTTTAGGGAAATATAAACAAAACTTAATTTATGTTTTAAAAATCCGTCAAAAATAAAATATGAAACGTTACTCTCGTAAAATTAGCAAATTTAAAGTTAAATTAATCTGTTTTGAAACAAATATTACTTCCACCATAAAATTTTATAGACAAGCATTTATTCACTTCGAAATCTTGCTATTCTCACATCTTCATCAATAATTTGATGGCCGAAGGTGTTGACATGTTTAGTATGGTGGACCAGAATTGAAATAAATTTACGAATTATGAGTAAGAACGGTTTGTTTTTGCTTTTTAACTACCAGGTAATATTTAAAAATTAAACTATTTTAAGCAGTTATCTAATATTTTACTGATTTTTTAATGAAATTTTGAAGGTGCTTTCTTATAATGATATATTTTAGGAAATTTTGAAGATGCTTTCTTAAAATACTATAAAAATTTCTTAAATTATTGAGTTACCTCTATAATGGTATTTAAATAAGATAATATGATAAATAATCTTCTTAATTATTATATTGTTAGTTATTACATTTTTAATTTAATAACTGAGATATAATAATTAAAATTATTAATTATTATTTTAATAATTAAATTATCTCACTCTCAGTTATTACATTTTTACATTGATAAGCGTGATATAATAATTTTATTAATATTATCTCAATAATTCAAATATTAATTTAATAATGAGATATAATTAATAAAATTATTAACTGTTATAATATATGTCAAAGAGTTATCTAAGGGTGGGGAAGCCTTAAAATACGTGACCTTTTAACCATAATATCACTTACGATACCCCATACCAAAAAGAAATATAACATTTTGGAGCGCAAAAAATATCTTTAATTATGGTAACAAGATTTGGGAGTATGATTTGTATTAAGCATTTAATTTTCGCTTAGTAAATATAGTCTTCAATTAATAACCGTGCATGGTACTCTGTTTGGAAGAATTTTAAAACATTTTTTAAATTTAAAGAAAAATGAAAAAACTTAAAGGAAAATGCAAACAATTTTTGTAAAAATTCATTATCCAACGAATTTTTTTTTCTTCAGACAATAATGTCCTTAATGTA
>CAHIKZ030002546.1:87500-231337 GCA_903632075.3 Acanthosepion pharaonis
GGTAGACGAAATCAATCAGACGTCGGGCCGTAGTGCAAGTTGAAGCCGGGGTGAAGGTGATACCGCACAAGTGTAAGTAAAAGAAACAAAACTCAAGAGGTTCAAATATGTTAAGAAATAACAAATTATCTTTATTCGTCTGTTATATACAGGAGTGTGTTTCTCTCCCAGCCCGTTTCTATGGATTTGTGACACTTTTGTGTTTCTTAAGCGAGTTTTGGTATCTTAAGCCTTTCGTCGATCTAACTTGCTTTTGGTAAGAAGGCGAAGTAGAAAGGACGTGGAATCTCTCGATCAGCTTCTGCGAGACAAGACTCTGACACTGTCCGGAACTGAACTCTAAATCCAACTGCGAATCAACTGCGAAACTGCCCGAGTACGTTCGTTTATATGGACACCGACCAAAACCCAGGGTGGGGCCTGACGTGGTTTGGGTTTCTTGATAATTCTCGATTCCCAACAAGAATTCTCTTTGTTCTTAGGCCAGGAAAATTAATTACTTCCCATTTTTGAAAGATTAATCACTTTCCATTTCGTTTTTTTTTTGTTAATATTAATTTGATGATGCGCATACAGGAAAATAACCACTGACACTACTCAGTCAATTTCAAGATATTTTTTATATTATAAGAAAATATATTCTATATGTACGTGTGTCCGTCCGTCCGTTTTTCGATCTCGGCAAATCCTAAACAACCTGAAGTAACAAGTAGTTAATTACTGCAGTTACATGCGATTAAAAATTAAATAAATAACTCATTTAAAGTTAAATTTAAATATTGAACAGAGTGAAAGGTTTAAAAACAATTATTTAAAGTTTTAATTTTAATTTCGCTTTTCGTTGCAATTGCAGTTGATATTGTCTAATTAAACCTTAATTAAAACTTAAGAGGGGCACAGTACATTGCTCATGTGTTTTTCTTTTTCTAGCACGCGTACTGTGACGTATTCGAAATGTTACATAGTTCGGATTTCCTAACGTCTTTTAAGTGTGTGTTTATGTGTAGGGATCATAAAGAATGCTGATTTTAATAGAAAGTAAAGATTGTGCACAAAATAAATGTAAACAAACTATGGAGATCGGTTGCGTATACGAAGAAAAATTATGCCGAATTAAGGTATCGAATAATGATAAAATAATTTTATTATTTCTAAATTCTTATAACTTTTACATACGTAGGATGCTGAAGGTAAAAGGCTGAGGGCCCAAAAGCTCATCTCAGAATCTAGCCAAACTTTCGCCCGAAGGGCTGTCTCTAGGCTAGTATAAAATATTATAAGGAAATCTAGTTTCTTATATACAACATATTACATCGCAAGGCATGAGTACAGAAATTAGTCCACGATACAACAAATGGTAAGCAAAACAAGTACAAGAAAATACACGAATGGTTGGTTAAAAAATTAGGACAAAGGAAAAGTGGGAAAAATAGTGCATTAAAAATTCAAGAGATTAAGTATAGCAATAGATTAAATGACCTACGCAAAGGAGACTCTTAGTGTAAAGCAGAATTACTGAAAATAATATAACAAATGACGGTTGGGCAAAAATCGATAGAGGTAAAAAAAAAAAATTGCAAATGTCTTTTATGATGAAAAGAGTGAGCCGTAACGAAGTTACATATTACTATTGAAAGCTACAAACCAAAAAAAAATAGTCACGATTGGATGAAGACAGTGATATAAATGGAAGTATAAAAGGATTTTATCAAACGAATTCATTTCAAGACGCTATTAGAACCTAAATAACCGATTGTGATTTATATATACAGATTAATCGCCCCACGTAGACAATGACAATACAAAATGATCGCTACGCAGATTGGTTCAAAAGGCACTTGAAGAAAGAGAACAATTAAAGATCCGAAGGTGAATTGAAGTTTAAAAAAATCTCTGGTGTGAAGATGCAACAGTAATAGCAATAACGGCATTATTGGCTGGAGCCATTTTCTCATTTTGTGCGTACATTGTTTAAGCCGATGCCCTGATTTATTTCAGATAAACAAATAACTCAATCTATCGATCTTTCTACAGGGAAATACAAAGAGAGAGACGGCGATTACGACGACAAAATGATGGCCCAGCTTCAAGTTTTTTAGTTCAACTTCCAGACACTTTTATCTGCACTTAATGAAATGTCCAATTATAATCCATTGAAATAAAAACCGTTGTCATCTGTTGTCTGCTTATTGCTTTTCGTAACGGTAAAGCAAACAGATATATAAAAATTAATGAAACCTTCCTTGATTCAAATCAAGTCTGATATAGAGATAAGCAAGTAAATAACCAAAGTCCTACTGCTTAAACATAAGATAGAATTAACTTGAAAATACTAAATTCTGTCACACGCTAAAAGAAACAGAGAGAAACATGGGTTCTATTATGTTCGTGTGCTCGCTACTGCTGGTATGCTATTAATGCTACTTTTGCTGAGGTGTTTCAGTTTCATTACCTATACTTTCGAAATTAATTAAAAAACAGAAAATATCAAGAGTAGTAGAAAATCGTCAAAATTTTGTTCAACGTATGCAATTATAGCTTGTAATAAATATATTAAAATATATATTTATATAATTATGTATATGTAAATAAATACTACATTATAATTATATTGTAATGATTAGTAGTATTTATAAAAATGTGTATTAAATATATTATTTCTATATTGTTTTTGTCCTGGGCATGACGATAAGGCTACATACAGCAGCAAGGCCTCCGATTGGAGGTTTTGAGAGGCGTGGAATCTTAACTGCTGTTGTTCCCAGGTCCATCCTGACCCGGGGTGATAGTATCTACTAAAGTCCCAGCTATGGGCAAATAATGGACCCCCACACAAAAAAAATAACGATATATTTTAAAAGCAAAATGACAATGCAACACTAAAAAAATAATAAATAAATGCATTTTATAGGACAATTGGTGATCTACAAACCATATATTTAAAAACATAGCTTGATTCTGAAGGTATAAAATTATGCACAAATTATCTGTAGTTGAAGCCATAAAATTATGTATCAAATAAGATTTTGGCATTAAATAACACATAAAGGTTAATATGCCGCTAAAGAAAATCAACCAACCGACAATAACTATTGTTTCACTTAATTTAAAGAAATCTACCCTCGCTGTATATACGTGCGTGCGAGATACACACACACACACACACACACACACACACACACACACACACACACACACACACACACACACACACACAATTTCTTTTATGAGTATTAAACCGCAAGATATGTACGTGAGTGTGTGTTCAAATACATATTTATTGAGAATAAATGAATGTGTATATACAAACGTGATTTTTTATGTCTCTACTTGTATTTACTCACTCATACATGACCAGGCAGTTTCTATAAAGCTTGATACAGTTGTTGGTTTTGTAATGTTAATAGATATAGCAAGATATTTCAGCTTTGATTCGCGACTCATTATTTGATGAAAGCGATCCGTTCGCTTTGTTTAGTTTCGCAATGTTTATGTGATCACTAAGGCGACGAAACTTGTTAACAGCCCTGGAAATGCTTCATTTGTTTATCTTCTTTTCTTCTCTCGGTTCATTGTATCTTATTCTTTACTCTCTTTTGAATCCTTTTCACGAGTCTAGATTTGTAATCTACTCCATTTAAACATGATGGAATCATTATATGAGGAATAGATTTTATGACAATGGCAAAAATGGAGCCGAGTATGCTATATCTACCTATATTAACTTTTTAAATTTTTTACTCGTTAAAATACTACCTATATATTAAAAATACTAGGTATATTAACTTTTTAACTTTTTACTCGTTAGTAATAATAACAGATTTAATAAGATAAATGCCGTTATGTTATATAAAAGTTTATGTAAAATGAACCTATCCGCTACTACCTAGAACAAAGCTATTTTCAAGTAATGAGATATTCGGGTGTAACTGTCTTAATAAGCCTTGCTTCTGAGCCTGATTATGGTGTCTCTGTAATTGGTTCAGGGTCATACAAAATTCACTGGAAAAAAGACTTGAGAAGTGGAATCCTTCTTAAGATTACTTTCAGTAAATCAGAAGGTCGGAATTCGAAACCGGGTGCAATTTTGAAATGTAGCTTAGCGAGGCACATAATGAGGAAAGAAGGCTCGGAGAATTTGATACTCACAGGACATTGCAGACCAGAGACAGAGGAAAGCATGGAATAAACTACCTAACGAGCTTCTGTAAATTGTTAGCAGAACAGGGATTAGGAAAGATAGCAAAAAGACAAACATTACAAATATATATATATATATAGTATAGAAAATTAGGAAATCAGGCAATTCCGTTACCTCGGTTTCAACCTTTCGGTATTTTCAGGCAGTTTCAGTCAACTGATTTCCTAACGCTTTATTTTTTAAAAATAAAAATTTATGAACGCTATATTTAAAAAAAAAAAATAAGTGTACGACGTGAGGTGTGGTAGAAGGCGAGGAAGGGGATGGAGAAAATCAAGTGTATTGCAAATATATCCGAGCGAGATTAAATGAAATATACATACGTTCTTTTTATCCCACTTCAAATGAACTCAAAAGGAACTTTTTAGTATGTATACGATAGGACATAATTTCCGATATCTGGTTTAAAAGTTTGTTTTTTTTTGGTCTGGAAATGTTATTATAGTTAATTTCTCTTGTTGACAAATGTTGCAGATATTACTATGATTGTTGTAAGGTTTAGCTTTTTTAAAAATTTTACAGTTTACAATCGGATCTCTTTTATTTTTCTCCTTTAATTTACATACATGGTTGGCTAGTTTAGTAGAATTTCTAAGGCTTTCTAACTTAAAAGATTGTACCACCTCTTTTTAAAATTACCGTCAGTACACCCTATGTACATTTTTGCTGGTCATTTGTATCTATTCTGCTTTGTAAATTACTGCTTCAGTTTTGCAAACCCCATCTAATAGATATCTGCTTTTATTTCCACAATTGTATATATTACTGTTAAAAATGTTTTGCTGCACGTTAGTTTTGAAATTTCTGGCGTTTTGTTTTTTTTATTTTGGTTTCTACATTATTAGTAGAGCTGTAGCTTAATTTAAGTGTGTTTTTATTAAATATTTTATGTAATTCGGAATTTTTGGTGAAGTGTTTATTAAGTAATTTGAAAAATAATTTCCCGTATTTTATACTTTTATAGTTAAAAGTGGGTGGGGGTTAAACCAAATAATATTTTTTTCTTTTCCTTGAATTGTTTTTCATTTGCTGTTTTATTTGATGTTTAAATTCCAGTTTGCTTTTATGCCCCTCTTTTTTTAAAAGACCTTTCGATTCTTTTTACATTCGAAAATTATTTTACTAGAAGAATTTCTAGATAACCTGTACTCTATTCCTTTGAGGAGTTGCTTTACTCGCAGGGTGGCTGGATCTAACATTCACGTATTTATTTTTGTGTTGGGTTTCATGTATGAAGAGAACACTGCCAGTTTGTAGATTTAATTCTACATCTAAATATTTAACAGTTTTCTTATTCATATCGATTTCTATTTCAAAGTCGAGGCCTTTGAAGAGTTTGAAAAGCACTTTTTTATATTTTCATTTGTTCTGTTGTCTGGAACTATCATCAGTATATCATTCTTATACAGGCAGTGGTTGTTTTTATGTACAATTTTGTTGATTTCATATAAAACATGGAAACCTATTAATTCTGAAACCTCGCACCATCAAACGAACTTTGTAGTATATCGGACTTTATAGTATATTTTTTAATCTAAAGCTTCGCCATTCTGGAATAAAATTGATTTACGGCAACGTAAAATTATATCCATTTGTTCCGGTGTTATATTTACGAAGCATTTGGCGAAGTACAAAGCCTCAAGCAGACCTTTTTTAGATATAGATTGATAAAAGTTTTTGTTATATTTTATAATATATATTTATCTTTGTAATTTTGTGGAACGAAGAAATGTACTCACCTGTATCCTGACATTGATTGGCTTGTGTATCGATACTTAATGAGTTGCTCATTTTTGAGTATTTCTTGGCTTATTTTACCCAATTCAGTTTTGGTTGCTTTTATTAGCCGAAAAGAAGTATTATTAGGGAATTGGTCTTTATAGTACTTTATAGTCAGAAATGCTTACTTACAGCATAATATATGGACCCTGTCACTTATACCTAGTTTGGCTGTGATATTTTTTGCCTTCCCATTTACACATCTAATGTTTGAGTTTGGTACTTTTTTAAAACTTTTAGTGACTTCTAGATTTATAGTATAAATGTTGTTTGTTTTGTCTCCTTCAACTAGGCTGTTTGAGTTATTTTTATTTTTAAAAATATAAATATATATGTGTGTGTGTGTGTGTGTGTGTGTGAAACTATATATATATATATATATATTTATATATCAAGAAAATTTTAAGAGGAAATGTATGACAAAGTAAAAATAGTTTTCGTGTGACACACTTAGTTCTTTAAGACGTCATCAGACTAAATTGATGTTTACGTTGATGCATTATTTAAATTCCTTGGTGTTTCTCTGATGTATTCCTTGTGAAAATTATTACAGATAATAATTCTTCCTTCATATTTTATCTTATTGTTTTGTTTTGCATTAATTAAGACTTTATTGTTTTAGACGTAGTTGCGACAAATTTTATGTTGACAAATTTTATGTTAGATAAATTCTTAGCAATTGTAGAGTTGGTGGATCGAATAATATATTTGATTCGTTGGGTTTGTCAGAAAGGAGAGTTTATCTATTTTAAAAAATTTTATGATCCTTTTTGTTTCGCATCGAATTTGAAATAATTAAGTTATTGAAGGAGCTTGAAAGTATTTTCAATGTATTTCTCCTCTTCATGTAAATACTGAGGGCTGCAAATTATGAATGCTCTTAAATAGAATCCGATGATTATTCCGGATTTTATTTTGTTGTTATGATGAGAACAGAAATTTATGAGATCATTTTTATTGCTTGATTTGCTACGAACACTATTGTTAATGCGTTGAAAAATGATATCTAAAAAAGATAAAGTAGTGTTTGTTTCCATTTCATAAGTAAATTCTATTATATGTTTTTTTTAACCATTTCGTTTTAAGAAAGGCAATAAACCACTTGGACGCAAAAAAGTTAGAGAATATGAGAAAAACTACTATTAAGGAGAGAGAACAATAAAAGAATAAGAATTAAGAAGACAGAAGATAACGATTAGCACTGCATTAAAATTTTAGAAGATCAAAGTTGACTTGGAAGCAATAAGTTGGAAGAGAGTTCCAGAATCGAGAAATACGATAAAAAAAACTGGTAGCATATAACTTATGGTTACTGTTAGCCATTTCAACTGTAAATTGAGGACACCTTGCCGCCCATCTAGTGTTGCGCTGAAATTCATAAAGTCTACATACTACAGAGGTAAGTTCACCCGAATAATTACCATAAAAATATTTATAGAAAAGGACAAAAGGAAGCTACGTTACGGCAGTGGGAAAGGAACTGAAGCCAAGATGCCAGGTCAGAACCAATAACATTGCAGATGCTTCTTTGGATTTTAACAAGAATCTCTAAATATATAGCAGGAACACCAGACCAGATGTGGAAGCAATATTCGAAGCAAGGACGAATGGTAGCGTTATAAATATGTAAGATACATCCTGTATTTTCTTAACTGTAATTGATTCAGTATACTTTTTTCCACTTCATATCAGCTGAAAGCGTTAGTCCGAGGAGGCGCAATGAGTCCTTCTCTTGGATGTTAGCATCAGTGGTGATGATGGAAGATAGAAGAGGGTTCTTTCAGATGATTAAAAGAGAGCAGTTTAGTTTTCAGGTGTTAAAATTAACAAGCCATTCCTGGCTCCATTTAACAACAGATTGTATGTCATTTTTAGATCAGCTGCAAATCTGACTTTATTGAATGTATCTTACAGGAGCAAATAGTTGCGTCATCAACATAGATAACGAGCTGAAAACTGATGATATCAGGATATGGTCATTTATGAAGAATAAAAGGAACGTCGGTTTAAGGATAGAGCTTTGGAAAGACCTGCATTTATGCAAAAATATCTAGAACAATGGTCATTCAAGACAACTTTCCATTTCATGATTTGATAAAAAGACTGAATCAGATAAAAATTCGTCCAGAGAGAGAGAGACAGAGACAGAGAGAGAGACACACACACAGATAGAGCGATAGCTAGAGAGAGACACAGAGAGATAGAGAGACAGAGACAGACACAGAGAGAGAAACGGAGAGAGAGAGAGAGACGCACACACAGGCAGAGAGAGAGAGAGACGCACACACAGAGGCACAGAGAGAGACGCACACATACGGGCACAGAGAGAGAGAGAGAGAGAGAGAGAGAGAGACACACACACACACACACACACAGAGGCGCAGAGACAGAGAGAGACAAGTGAATGTGAAGTATGTCAAAATCTGTCAAATTTCTTCGAGATATCAAAAACAACAGCCCGGGTTTCAGCATTCTTATCTAAAACTTGATAGATTCTTTCAGCAATAATCATTAACACATCGGCAGTTGATCAAGAAACTCGAAAGTCATATTGCCTATCTGAAAGAATACCCTGCAATGTGAGATTAACCAAATCAGAGTTAATTAGAGTGCCTAGTACTTTGCCAAAAAGTGGTAGAAGGCTGATAGAAGTACCATATGGTCCGCCTGAGTTCTGGGAACCACAGAAGATGATTTCCAACAAGCAGGAAATCAAGAAGCAGTGAAGCATTTATTGTAGAATTTAGAGAGAACAGTTCAAAAGTACATTTCTTAAGTACTGTTGCAGGGATATCATCTAGTTTATACTGGGTAGGGTTTGGTAAAAGGACAATGGAAATAAGGCCTGAATAAAAATTGACGGAATGACCTGGTAGTCTATATCCAGCTGCTTTATTTTCGATGTAAAGCTAACAGCGTATTTTCAGGAGGTGGATAGTTTTGTATGTTAGTAGCAGCTATATATACATATGTTAGTTTCGTCTGTTCATGTGTATGTTGATATCTAACTCCATCAAGTCCACAGGCTTTAGGAGTATCCAATTTAGAAATGATAGCAGAGACCATGGACGGAATTATATGTACATCAAGGACACATGGTACAGTGGATAAAAGCGTTAGTTAGATCCAGTGACAGGACCCAAAGAGTGTATGTTCAATACCTGGTTAAGGCGGTGAAGAACTTGGAGAGGTAATTAAACAGGAGATAACTGATAACTGACATCCATTAGACATGGCACGTGGAACTAGAACAGTCTACCCCAGTGAGTGAAATAAAAGGGTTTAGTTCTACATTCCAACCACCTGAAGAAGGCCGGAGCGTACAACGGCCGAAACGTTGTAATAAATATGGCGACAAAGATGAGGACAATAGTCCGACTAATGTAAATAGTGTACATAATACCTCATCTCAGAAATACAGACAGAAACTCAACAGAAACTCAGTTCTAAAGTCAGGTGAAAGTTCTTCGGATGAGTCAAGAGCAGAATTTAAAGAGGATTTACGAGAAAAACATCCTGTTTCACTAACAGAAGATGTTAACACCTGAAATTGAGTGAAGAAAAGAAGGATAGGAGACTTACACTTATTTAACACACTATTACAGAGCCGCCACTAGTCACGAGAACCAAACTTGCCTCATTCTATCAGTGAACAAAGACTTAGCCTCTTTGAGGACACGTTTACAATTATTTCGAGCAGTCACAAATACCCGTCTGCTGTGATAGGAATTATTACACTGATATTTGTGAAAAGGTACGAAAGTATATATGCCGGTTTTAACTTAAGAAGAAACGTCTTTGACGCAATTCTCAATATGAAGGTTAAGAATATCAATGCAAGGGGCATCTGGAATAAAGTCACGAAATGAATCCCAATCAGTATGCTGGTAGCAGAAAGAAATCTTGTGAATAAGAGGTTCCTTTCTAATAGATGGCACAAAAGAAAGATCAAGAGATACTAGGGCGTGATCCGAGTTGCCAAGAGGAGAGAGAGAGCTGTGATACTTTACAAGAGCTAGGAGAGGCGGTAGGAAGCAAATCAAGTAAAGAAGAATGTTGAGCAGATTCATTCGGGAAACGAGTAGAGAAATCCACTATTTGACTGAGAGACTGAGCAATAGAAATTTTGAAAGTTTGAATACCGGAAACATCAATAACATTAGAATGCTTAAGACATTTGACGTGATGAACATTAAAATCACCAAACAAAAATATTCGCAGATGTATTTAGGGAAAGAGCCATTTCTATATTATCAAAAATTTTGTTTAATATATTATAGTCATGAGAAGAAGGAGAGCGATAAAGGGAAAAGGGGTAGCTAACAGAGTGCAACGACGAAAGTCGAAAGCACATGAAAGAATCATTTGGTGCTCATAAGAAAAATTCCCTTTCAACTGAGAGATTTTCCCGAATATAAACACCGAGGCGATGCATATGTATTCTTGAATCTTTCAGCAAATAGGAAGATAGCCTGGAACATAGAATACATTGCTAGCAATAGAAGAATTTAAATTAGTTTCACAAAGTGCGAAGACATCGTACAAAGTTTTACTATTCTTGATAGTTCTGTTATCACGGTGTGTGATATTTAATAACAAAGGTAACTGAAACAAAACAAAAAGTAAAAGAATGTACATGAAATCGGATATATTATATAACCAAAACATATAAAAAATTATATATATATATATATATATATATATATATATATATAGATAACTAGACTCGTTTCGAAAAACCCTCGAACTTTTGATTTGCTAATCAAATCAATCTCGAGGGAAAAAAGGTTTTAAAATAAGAAAGAGCTACAAACATGAACTTCTGCCGACAAAAAATCGCACAGATGCAGGTCTGAAGCCCAAAGAAAAAACCCCGATACGAGTAACAACTAACTAACAAAAGAGCTCAATACAACCGTAGAGCAGACCTAGATACACCTAGTGAGCCAGACAAAATGAAATTCTAATTCTAAAATTCTGTTTGTTTACGTTTAGATACGAAAGTGTGCAGATACGAGAGAGATCTATGTCAGGAGAAATTTCGCTTGAATGTACAAGAATGTTCAAAGCGTGACGGGCTTAACGCTAGCTTCGTCTGTCCTGAAGGAGGCAGGTTCAAATCCTGCCGGATAGAGCAAATTTGTCTTTAATAATATTTCTCGAACAATCAGGCAGGTAAAGAAATAAATATACAGTTTAATAAACAAATGGACCGTCTATCTTAAATACTAGTTCCCATTAAAATAACGTCTAAGTTTATATATATATATATATATATATATATATATATATATATATATATATATATATATATATATATCGTATTTTCCAACTGATATAACATTTTACTAGAAATTATATAATTTGTAGTTGAATTCGTTTTCTCTTTCAGTTGTTTGAATTGATTTAGATAAATATGCAATATAATGTTTTAAGGATTTAAGTAGAAATAAAACAAAAACAAATAGGACAATTCTTGCATTGTTTTCTCGGTATTAGTGAAAGTTGTTAATGCCAGATACAATTTTCCCGCTTTTCTTTCTTTTCTTTTTGTTGATCTGTATTCATCTTATTCTACCTTTACAAATCTACTGGATAAAATTTAACACTATAAATTTAGATAGAAACCTTTATTAATGTCTAGCAACTATTAAAAAACTATACTCTCAGAAACGTATTAACAAAGACATAGGTAGTAAGCATTGCCTTAGTGCGTTCATTCATTTAAAATTATTTATATAACATTAAAAAATCTGATGGTACTTCAGTAGCATGGTGAAAATGATATCGTAAATATATTTATGAAGAAAACGATTCGTTTACGTGTATAGATTTTTGCAATGTTTATGTGCTCACTAAGGTGACGAAACTTATTAACAACACTGTAAATGCTTAATTTATTTATGCAACATTTTCTTCTCGGTTCATCAATAATTCTTGACTCTGATTTGAATGATTTTTAAAAGTGCTCAGAAATTAGTTGTTAATGTAATATATTTGTTTGTTTAGCCATAATGAAATCATTTTATATTCACCAGAGAGAAAAAAATGACGGCATAAATAACAACTGAAAAAAGTATTAGTAATAGTAGTCATTAAATAGAATATTTAGTTATTAGTCTTTCCTCTAAAAGCCCAGCGTTAAATGATGTATTTTAATTGTTTAATTAATAAATTATGTTTTTTTATTTATTACTGAGAGAGAAATATACCAACAAAGTGACGCTGGGGTGGAAATATACGATATACATGATATACCCATCATGTATATCGTATAAGATACTTGGTATGCCCTTGTTATGATAAGGGCATACCAAGTACCTGCATCACAGCCAAATGTGTGCGATATGACGGTAGGTTTTGACTAGGAAAAATTGCAGAGGTAGCCTAATTAGAAAGATCTTCAGACAGTCTCCGATTAAGGATGTTCATAAGTATCGACATGTGACTCTCAATTTGCCTTCATTGTCTCACCCTCAAACTTAAAAAAAATCTTCTCAGAACTCGGTCATAGAGATGTACTGTGTGTCTGTCACTAGGGGAGATGCCCAACTGGTTAGACAAATGTGAAGCAAATATGCGGGACTGAGCGGGATATTCATTGCAGCCCATCTTAATTCATCAAAACATGCATGTACATTATTATTATTATTATTATTAATTACTTTGATTTCTGGTGTATACTCACTTCTTTCCGGGTTCCAACCAGAGGCCTAGGGTCAGAAATGGCATCATAATATTTTCCACTGAGCATTTTTGGGGGAAAGAAAAGAAGAATAAAAACCCAGATCGCACGCATTTTACATAGATAATGCCCTTCGTAAGGTGTGGGATGCACATGTGAGTACATGTTTTTGTATTTCTAAGGCTTGGGCTACCTCCAATGAGTCTATCGGAACCTTTTCCAATCAATGTTAATTTCCTCATGTGCCAAGTAAAGTAAATACTAAAATTAAACAGAAATTAGATAATTGATCTGTTAAATAAGATTTTGAAATATTCTCCATCACACAATAAAGCAAACAATCGTTAATACTTTAGAAACATTTATTTTAACATTTTACTAACGAACTAAGGTATTTTGCATTTGAATTAGGCATCCAACTTTTAGCTGTTCATCTACTTACTACTCGCCCACTCGGAGTGATCAACAGTTTCTTCATACAATAAGAGAACAATTAATTTTGTCCACACAACTATGCTGAGTGTAGGCAAAATAAGGGCATATAGCAGCAAATTCCCTTGAGACATGAAATTCTAAATACTCCACTAAGTGAATTAAAAGCAAAAATAAGCCAGGCAATGCTTAAAATGAAAATTAAATCTTATCGACCTAGTCGTATCCTGACCAACCAAATTTAATGTGTATTATATTTTCTTCTATTTTTTTTTCTTAATATACACTTGCTTTTTTGCTTTCAATTCATCTATATTTTAATATCATTTATTAATGAAATCTGTCTTTAAATTTTCCATTGATTCGAAGTACCATCTGAGTAGGTTTACGTGGCAATTAAAATATCTCACTTTTTGATCTTTACTTTCATAATTTTCCAGAAAAAACAAATTCCAAATAACCCATAATTCAAACCGATGCTACAATTACTTCTGTTTGTATGACAATCGTTTATTAATTCTGATAGTATAATTTGCAAGGTATGCTATTAGGCTATAAAATTATAGATTGACAGCCCTACTTTGGGTAAGTAGGAAGATAAGCATCAGAAGAAATGATTTTATTGAAAATCAAACTATAGGTGACTGTCATTTTAAACTTTCATTGGCGTCAGTGAAATACTCTAAAATTATTTGTCATCAAATTGTTCTTTTTTTTAATCGTTTCTCCCCAAGCCAAATGTGTTTATTTAATAAAAGTGTATTAGTGTTTCACATTGATTTTGTGGTCATTGAATTTCAAAATCATGTAGTTACAGACCCCCCAGAACTAGAATCTAGGCTAAAATCTATGGATGAACTATTTATTGTATATGATAGCAAAACATTTTCAACTAGACAGCAGTCATGTGGCTACACGTTTATCAATGGTTTGAGTGTATTCTAATAAATAGTAAGCTTCAATATTTGGAGAAAGTTGAACAAATTCAATTTTACATGTAATTTCTTTTAACGTTGTTATTTAATAATATTTTCAAAATTTGTACATTTACCATTTGTAACAACAGATTGGTTTTTATCACATCTGCAGAAAATAATAAAATTCATTTTTTCTTACAGAACTTATTTCTGTTTGTGATTTGTACTCAGGCATCGACATATTATGTTGGCTTTTTCCTCTCTTCTGGCAACGATAGGAGAATGATATGTCGATTTTCTGCAGGTCACCGTCTCGCTTACGCTAATGAGGATCAGCTGGTACAAACTGAGCTCATTCTTAGTGCTGTCTTGTTAGCTTAGTGAGCCGAGAAGACCAAGGCTATTGAAGCAGGTTTTGGTCATCTTAGCCTTCTCTTCAATGTCCTGCAGATATAAATGAATTTGCTACCTTGACATTTTTTTTTTTTTTAAGCATTTCACCCCAAGCAAGGCGGGGAGCCACTAGGACGCAAGGGGTTACAGAAAATAGTAAGATCAGATAGGAGTGATAGAAGAAAGGATGAGGGTAGTAGATAGATTAAGGCAACTGGAGATGTCGATTGACATTACACTTGAATAGCTGGAGATTATAACTCTCAGGGAAACAGGAGAAGGGAAGAGAGTTCCACAGGCGAGAGGTGCGAGACATGAAGCTATTAGAGTAGAAGAGACGGCTACATTTAGGAGTTTCGACAGTGAAGGGGTGAGAGCGGGATGCCAGCCTCGTAGGGCGCTTGAACTCATGAAGTTTGGGAACCAGCGAATGCAGTTCCTCGGAGCAATTTCCATGAAAGTATTTATAGAACAGACAGAGGGAGGCGACGGTGCGTCTGTGAGAAAGTGACTGTAGACGAGACGCCAGGGCAGGGCCAACCATATTGCATATCCGCTTCTGGAGCCTATCAAGAATTTCGAGGCAAACAGAAGGGGCGCCAGACCATATATGGCAGCAATACTCCATGCAAGGGCGAATTGTGGATTTGTATATCTGGAGGATCGACTCAGGGGAGAAATCTTTTCCTAGCGCGGCTCAGGGAGCCAACTTTCCTCGAAGTGGACGAGGCAATTGACTCGATGTATTTATTCCATCTCAGGTCAGCAGTCAACGTGAGACCGAGAAGCCGCAGAGAGTTGCTCTCGAGAAGTTGAGCGTCAGACATTCTAATGGAGGGAAGGGAAGGCTCTCTGTGGTGATTAATAGAGAGCAGTTTTGTCATATGCTCGTTGTTGGGGTTGGCCAGGATCAGTAGACTCTGATTCCAACATTTTGGAAGAAATGGATTAATACCTTTTAATTATATAAAACGAGGAATAATAATCATCAATTTCATTTTCTGTTGATAAAAATTGAGTGAATCTGCACAAGATTTAGAAACAACTAATTAGATAATTGTTACATTTTGTTCAAAAAAAAAACTTTTTGTTATTACCCTCATATTATTATTATTATTATTAGTAGTATTATTATAAATGCCACACTCACGTACCTGTTATATAATGATTTGAAAATATTTGCCAAAAATCAAAATGGATAAAAATAATAATTTCAGCCAGAATTTTGAGATGAAATAAAAACAAATGAATAATTTAGTTGATGCATAAAGGCAAACAAAGTAACAGTAAGGATTTGACATTGCAACTTGAAAACAATCAAAATTTTGAATGGTGAAGAATACTCGAAATATTTAAAATACTGAAGGCATTAGAATAAACAAGCTAAAAATGAAAAAAAGAAAGAAAGCATTCCAGACAAAACTCAATGACAGAAGAAGAAATGTGCTGTATAATATAGCATGCTCACTTTTAAGAGAACTGAGAAAACTGGCTAACAAGCACAAAAATTGAGAGCTACGCATAAAACATTGCATCCTCGAGATGAAACATTTACGTTCAGACATGTTGGTTGTTATACTGTTTTGGCTGTTGTATCTACCGATCATCTTCAGGTTTATGTCATAGTCGTTAACCTTCTCGGAATTTTGAACCGAAACTTTGTTGAATTCAGAGGGTAGATTGTTTTCTTTCCGCTTACCATGGGAGATAATTCTTATCACTTAATACTCTCCAGTCTGTTAACCTTCCTGTTTCAGGGGAAATAACTCGAATCAGTTAATACTATCTAGACTGTTCACCTTCCTGTGGCTTGTATTTTTCCTTACACCATCTAGTCTGAAGCCAACAATTCCTTTTCCCAAAAATTCCTATATAACGTACTTAGGCTATATTTGAAAAGTAAAGAAGGAAAAAAAGAAATATTTAATATTTAGAGTTTATGGAACTATCTACAAAAGTAGATGAAAATTACAAAAGGCCGTGATGGAGTAACGCATGAAAAATTCATAATATCTTAACTTTTCAATAACTTCAACATTCTCTTTTTGTTTTGTTTGTCACAGATTCGACTTTTTCTTCAAAACAAAAAATCAATATTAATATTCAATTATTGAAATTACTATTCAGCTATTTTCATATGTACCTATACGTAGGTATTTAGCTATTTTCATATGTACCTATACGTATATATTTCAAGTAGATTTAAATATATACAAGACAGAATATATACAAAGCAGAATAAACGTATGACAGAAAATGTTATTGAAAATTGACAGGGTAAAATCATGTAAGATTTTGAAATTCAAATGTATGACAATGAAAACCAGGTGAAAAATCTCATTTTCGTCAAAAAAAAAAGAAAAAAAAAAAAGAAAAAAAAGAAAAAAGAAAAAGAAATTAAAATTTAGTAGATCCTAGATGTCGCTATCCAGCGGAAAACAGTAAAATTAAAAGAAAACTTAAAACTGGAAAATATTTGAATCTTACCACAGAACAGAAAAATTGTGGAACATAAAGGAATACCCATCGGTATCAGAGTACTAGGAACAGTCAGTAAAAACAGACCCTTTCTGATATAATGAATTTGAGTTTCGCAATTGTGACTTCATGCTAGACCAAGCTAGGCTTCGTAAATAGCATTATAAAGAGATAATAACCAGTAAAAAAAAGAGAAGGAATTAAGGTGAACTCATTTTGGAGCTACATTAGCAAATATTAACACTGTTTAAAATGTAATTTAATAGTGACATTGTTTTATAAACTTGTGAATGAGGTAACGATATATATTAAGAATAATATTGGGGAAATTGTATAAAAAAGTGAAAAAAGTTTAATTGTGGCGCGTTTCGCCCTTCAGGACTTCATCAGACTAAATTTGTTCATTCTAAAATTCTCAGCATCCCTCTGTCGTGCGCATGTGTAATCCTACCAACATAACAAATTTAGTCTGATGAAGTCTAGAAGAACAAAACGCGTTACAACTTTTCCACTTTGTCATACAATTTCCACCAAACTTATGAATGTAAATTACTTATACAAGTAATACAAAATAGATTCGTGCTCAAAATAATCGTATTTCCATGAAAACCTAATGAAATAATTTTTCTCTTACTCTTCTTCAATAGCCACATAAATGTTTGGTGAAGAAGCTCACAATTTTAAAATATATTTTCGACTTGTATTTTCAATGTTCTTATATAAATTTATAAAGACTATAACGCAGGATCTACACTAAAAAGTACCTATTGATTGATTTTTATGGCCGTCAGCTATCGACAAACAAAGTTTACAGAAAAATTGTCACTGTGTTTGGAAAAGCTTTAAAAAAGAATGGCAAATATGAAGAAATATTTGTCTCTTTTCTATTTTATTTGTTCGCATGATTTAATAATGGATATTTCAGTATCCTACGAGCTTCATGCGAAAATGAATTTGTAAAAGTAGTAAAAAGCTCATACCCAAATATATACCTAATACAATCATTAATTTTGCTAGAAATATTTACTTTTATGCATATTATTTTTTCAAATTGTGCAGAGTTGAAACTAAAAATTGTTTGTTTGCGTGTATGTACATATATATGCGAGGAATTAATGTTGCTTAATCGATGTTAAATTCAAGCATGCATTATTTTTTAGTAAGTAAATTGTTCTGAACGATCACATTTCAGTAACAGAAGTTTGATTTGATGCCGACATTCATACTTATATATTTTTTATTATTTTAATACATTTTATGTTTATACGTTAGCCTTTAGGGTTACACTTATAAACAGAAAATATATTAAAATATTTGACATATTCATATAATATGTTGTTATTGTTTATGTTAGGCTACAATTTCAGAGCAGATATAATAGATCGGCGGTGTGCGTATTTAAAAGCAGTAATCCGAGTTTTGCTTAACAGGAAATTCTCTGTGACTAAATGGTCAACGTCAAGATTAATGATAGTTCCGTATAGAATAAAATTCCATTTCTGTCGGAGAACGCGTATTTTCTACGAAATTTCTTGAACATTCAAACCGGTAAATGTAATTACTACTGTTTAATAATAAGAAAAAAAAAAAAACAGTGCATTTACTCAAATAAGGGTATCCATAAAAAATAGCCTATAAACAGAAAATATATTAAAATATTTGTCGGATTTAATCCATTTCCTATAATATTTTTGCTTATGTAAAAGTAATTAACTGATAAATCAATATTGTTACCATAAGTTAATGTTTTGAGATATTTAGGGATTAAAAATTGCTTATACAATAAACAGTTTGCACCAGAAATCGATTTAACACGTGACCGACTAAATCACTGATTAATAAATTTATCAGATTAAAAAGCTTGTGTGGACAGTTTTTTATAAAAACAAAAATTTTCTGTTGCATTTGTCTCTTTGTCTAATTTGGGCGAAGTCAAAATAAATTGATAAAGTATAATGAAAGAATTTGAATTTTCAGGGAAAATGAATTTCATTTGCATTGTTTCATTTGTGATAGAAAATCTACAACTAATATGGTGATAAGAGGCTAGTAAATTTGATAACTCCTTTAAAAACCAAGACTATTTGCTTTTAGCATTTGAAAATATGTCATAGCAGGATATATATATAACAATTTTTATCAGAAAAAGTTAAATCGAGTTAATTAAACTACGTAGGAGTTCTCTTCAAACTTTTATAGAAATGTATATTACCTTGATAGATTAGTCAATGAATTTTGCACTTGGCTTAGAAACGTGATACATCTGTCACTGGTTTCATAAGAATTGTCAGAGTCACTTTTGCACATAGGCTTTGATCAATTTTCTTTCACTTATAAGTGGACAAGTTCTAAGTGTGCTTTGTGTTTTGTGACCACTGGCAGAGTAGCAGTTGGAGCTTTGTTTGTTTAAACAACATTCCTGACTGAATTTTTAAAAAATTATGCATACATGTATACAAACATAAAAAAGACGTACACGCATATACGTAAGCAACTGAATAGCAATTTCAATAATTGTGTAATAATATTGACTTGCCCTTTTGAAGAAGTTGAATCCGTGACAAGCGGAACAAAAAGCGAATGATGAAGAAGGAATTAAAAAGTTAAGATTTTTTCATAGGTAACTCCATCACATTTATTTATACTTTGTAAAGAAAAGAAAAAAAAAAGACTTAAATAAATAGAATAAAGAACAAAATTATAAATATCTATAAATATAATATCAGTAAAAATTTAAAGTGTAAATTGCAATTAAAAAATTACTTAAAATTTCAAATTGCAAATTATATATTGGTAATGTGTTTGGGTTTGGCAACTTTTTAAGAAAACATAGTAAATCTCCATATTATTTACTGAAATTAGTTGTTGAGATTATAGAAGACCCGTACACAGCATGAGCACACACACACACACATATATATATATATATATATATACCTATAATTGTGTATGTGTGTGTACACATAACATATAAAAACACAATTAAAAGCAACTGCTACCTAAAATTAACATGTGATGTTATTGATTGTCATAAAACACTTTGTGCATGAATTTGCTCAAAACCGAATTAAAACAAGCTCAGATTTTTATAATTTTTATGCCACTAAGCCTTTGCATGAATTTGACAGTTGTTTTTTTCAAGTTTGTTTTTTAAACGAAGATGATGTAAATAATTTTTGATAGCTCGAAAAATAATTATATTGTTTAGAAGTCTCTTCTTCCTTGCGATGATATTTGTTACACGCCATTGAACCGTAAATGATATCAAATCTGCATTATTTATAAGGGAACCATGATACCTCTTTATATTAATTATTGATAAATGAGACATGATACTTCACAAACTGATTCACTTGAAAAGAACTGGACACAATTTGTAATCTTTTTGTATTTATTATTCTTAGTGTATATCAATTAAACCAGCAATTTCTCTTTTGAAATGTTAATTTCTTTTTTTCTCTAAATATTTGGTATGGAATAAAGATAATTAGAAATAGAAATCTGCCATCTCATAAACAATTATCCATTTTTTCTCATTTCTCATCAAATAAATGAGTTGGAAAATTCATAATGGTCTAACATTTGTTAGACTATTTTATGAATTCAGTATTTTTGCTTCTTTCTAGATTTTTCTCGCCAAACGATATAATTCTCATCAATGTGTTTTGTGCTTAGCATTTTTTTATAGTTGTCTGACTCGTGAATACACAATAAATAATAGGTTAGTCGGTGTTGTGGGCTCGTTGTCAGATGTTATGTTTTACAGTTTTCTTAATGAAATATACTGCATTGATAAATAACAAAGGATTCGTCCAAGAAAATGGTTTTCTTGTAAAGATGACTTCCAAAAGTTCACAAGATTTACATAAAAAAGCTACCTCTGTCGCATGTAGTAATCGAATTAGAAAATGATCCAATTAGAAGAGGATATAACTAAATCTATGTTTATCTGTTATATTTCATAACTTTGGTTGGGCAGTTCTACTTATAATCGCCATAAAGGAACTTTGAGAGAATCAATATTTTCGAACAGTTTATATTTTATCATTCAACTAGTTCTCGTCAAGTGTTTTATCATTAGACATACCGAAATTATTTGCTAGTGACAGACATATCCATTTACTTAACAGTTAGTTACTGTTTCTATTTATATAAATTACCACATTTAATACACACTTTGTATCGTAGATTTTACGTTATGGGTGAGCAGCTTGTCGTTGTCTAAATGTTTTAGGTTAAAAGTTGGTGTATTAATGTGTTTTAACTGAAAATGCACTTGAAAGAAAAGTTTTCCTTTAGATGTGAATTCGGTCAAGTCCACTTTAGCTAAATACATTTCATGGCATAAGCACCGGCCCTATTATCATCAATCTCGAACGAAGGGCACTGACATCTAACAAGAAATAACTACTATTTCATAAGGTCAGAGAAATCAATGAGTGACGGCTACACCACCTAAATCCTGATCCAAGCGTTTTACAGCCCTACCCTTTCACCGAATTATACAAACTAATTACCACAAGCAACGGACACAGTTAAATTACTAACGAATCTCCTGCTCAACCTAGCCAGCAAATTAAATTCTCCCGCTTACTAACTGTTAAGTATTTCAGTAAGCCGAAGTCAGTGCGCACACTTGTATAGTAAAGAGTACTTGTCGAAGTAAATTCATCAATTAAAAAAACATTGTAATGAAACCTTGTCAAATTATGACAACAAATGTTAGGTCAGAAAAAAAAACAGGATAAGATGAAGTTGAGCGGGGGTAGGATTTGTGTGTGAAGATGGGAGGATGACAAGTGATTTCATTGCGATCCGTTGATTGGTTGATTTGAATTTGTGAGTGATTAAGAGCAACGAAACAACCTGAAAACATTTTAAAGTTTTTGCAATAATCACTACAGAGAGAAAACAAAAAGAAAGAGGGGATAGATAGATAGATAGATAGATAGATAGATAGATAGATAGATAGATAGATAGATAGATAGATAGATAGAGTTACAAAAGATTAAACCAAAAAAATAATTCTTTGGTTGCATAAAATAAAAAAAAATACAAAATTTCATCATTGCTATCTCGACAAAAAAAATAATTCTTGCTAATTAATGATGGTGACGATTAAAACAAGAAATACTTGAAATAGCAAATTTCGAACAAGCATTTCTCTCTTAGGCCTTTATGAGTTGTAAAGTGGTTATTAATTAATATCTGCAAATTTGTTGGTATAAGATGTATAAAACTGGTGAGTATTAACTATCTCCTCTAAACTGGTGAGTATTAACTATCTCCTCTAAGTATGAAAAGTGAAATGAGAACAATATACTCTTAAAAGGTTTCGGTTCAAATTCTGAAAGTTATCAAGTATCCGGTAGAAACCAGGTGGCTACAACAGCCGGATAATTGTGAGTATTGGTTGTTAAGCAAGAGGAGCTTAATGGTTCGATAGTAAGGCGTATATTAATAATTCCTCTGCAGTTTCATCAGTGAATTTAATAGTGAAAAAATAAAAATAAAAAGCTATATATAAATTTTTTGAGTGACATTTGACAAATTCTTCTGTTAAACCAATTTGATCGTGTAGGGATTTAATTCCTCAAGATTATCTACGACTATATAAAAAACATTTTTATTTATATCAAAATCATTTACGCTTATAACAAATCATTAAACTGTATATTATACTTAGCTATATGCATGTCAGATATTTCAATAATTTCGAATATATTGCAATATGCATCAATGGTGCTATGTGGAAGCCTAGGGTGGGAGCTAAAGACCTTTACTTTTTGCTAGAACAGAATTATACAGAAGACTATGTTATTGAACTGAGCTGTATCATTTGTATAAAATCATTACTGCCATTAATTTTCAAAATTTCGTTTTCTTTTTCCGAAATAAATATTAGATTTTTTATTAGATTTTAATTTTTTAAATTTTATATACGGAAAAACATTCCAGGAAATAAGTACAAACGAAAAGCAAAATAGAGAAAGTATATTTAAAATTAAAACAAAATAAAAAAACGTTTAGAATAGGATAATCTAAAAATTGTTCATTTTTATGAAATAATCAGATAAAAATACAGAATCAGGAATCTATAAAACTTAAAGATGCTCCAAATTTAACACCCCACTTAATCCCCCTCCTATTTATTTTGTGATGCTCTCCTTGCTGTATTTATTATTTATTTGGGTGTTATACTTGTGCTTATGTAAATTCGCATATTACATACACATCACATCTACTATTCAAGAAAATTGAGGGTAAATGTATCTGGTTCCGCGAAACTCATTGTAGAAACTTTCATATAATAATCTAAAAAATTATATATATATATATATATATATATATATATATATATATATATATACAGGTAGTCTGTCGACTTACCACATATGCAACTTACGACGGTTGATTTTACGACGACAACGACATGAGTGGTTAAAACATGTACGTCTGAAAAGGGAAAGTAAGCGAGCGCATCGAGTTGTCTTGCGTATGTACGACAGTTTCTGCATAGCCACCAAGATACGGCAGCAATCCGTTAGACTACAGTGGAGTTATATCCGTGTCTTCTAAAATTTCAAATTTAAAAACACCCCACAATATCTTCCAAGAGGGAATTATCTCTGTCTACTCCTAAGCCTGTTAAGAAGGAAAGAAAGGCGACTGAACTGAACAACAAAATGATGGTTATTAAAAAGTATGAAGGAGGAAACAAAGTTAGTGTGATCGCACGTGAGAGGAACTTATCCCATTCTTAAGGATAAAATCATGACACATCATACTATATGCACGGTAATTTAACATTGTGCGACTTACAACCAAACCGTCTTACATCGGGTCTTGTCGGAACCAAACGCCGTTGTAAGTCGACGATTATCTATCTATCTATCTATCTATCTATCTATCTATCTATCTATCTATCTATCTATCTATCTATATAAAACAAGATAGAGAGACAGAGAGAAACTAGTAAAATAGATGCACTCACATGTGTACAAATTTAGGTTTAATTTTGATGATCACCAGCATTTGAACCTATTTCTTAAAAAAAGTTCATAAACATCAAAATACTCTCTAATAGAGTTCATCATACATAAACTAACCGGAAACTTCAAAGTTTTTGACATTTTAAAATTTAGATTTACTTCATATTAGGAAAAAATTCCCTCAAAATACACAATTCCAGGCAATATTTTTTTATTTGCCAAATGTTATCTTTCCCCATTCGCTCATGATTTTCAATTCAGTTAATTTCGATCTTAATAAAAAGCACAAAAATTTAATAAATTTATCCACTATACTTAATTAAGACTGTTTTCTGTTGAACGACCTACCTGGGTTTATATACAATCCCATTCTCAACCAAATTTTCATAAGCATACTAACCATTTAACTTACTAATTAACTACATTATTTGTGATTTTAGTATATTTTTATAAGAAGGAATGTCCTGTTTATCTATAAACAGAACTGAATGAACTACTTACATCATTCGTTTGTTTATCATTAAAGTTATTTCAAATAATGTGATGTTTTCTATATATATTCGTGTAGTTTATATCTACAAGTCATTGAATATTAGAATCTTCTCAACTACCGGTTATAAAACACTGAAGTTTATTTCAACATTCCATTGAAATGAAAGTTAATTTTATTATGATTCAGTAAAATATTTCAATTCGTTCGTGTCATCAGTGGTCTGGTTTACATTTTCATGTTTAACGTTTTGCTACAACCACGCTCTCCCGTAGACTTTCCACCTTTTTGATCTTAGTTCCATTAAACAACATATCTTAGAAAAACATAACTATGTACATAATATTAGAGAGATATTAGTTGATAACAAAAATACTCACACATGCACACAGTAAAAAGAACCGTAAGATATTAGAGGCCATCTACATTAAAACAAAGTAACCCACACTCAACAAAATTACATTTCAAACCAGTCACAACATATTACAATGCATTTAAACATATGGTTCAGTTGATGACATTTCTCTCACATGGTTATGTACGACGTCATAGAACCGCATTACGAATTTACGAACTGAGTCTGCTATTCCGCGACAGATATCGTCGCATAGTAAACTTCTATGTAAACAAAACAGAATGTCATCTTTGACGGTGAACATCTCTGTTGTAATGTCCATATAACCACTCTGATAATGGCTCATGTGAGCCGAAAGCTTTCATCGACGACTAATATAATAACGAAATATCAAAATGTTGGACGGTTTTGTCTTTTTTTCTCTTGCAACTAAAGCCATTATAACACGCTTGGATAAAACAAAATAGACATTCGTTGTCTGTTATATTTAACAATGTTTGAACAATGATCTGAAGCCCGTATATATATATATATATATATATATATATATATATATATATATATATATATATATATATATATATCACATTGAAATTATTGTATTTGATTTCCTCTAAAATGTTTTACCGGAAAATCTTTTACCAGAATCCATTGAAAAAAAAAATTATGCAATATTTTTATTTATTTCAGTCATGTTATTTCCCAATTTAAAACAGTACTGCCATTTCAAATATGATTTATGCTAGGTAACCATCTTGACTATAATAATCCCTGGATAACTTTTATAAACTTTCATATTCGAATTTTAATTTTAATTCTGCAGCATAAAGCCACCCTTTCCACTAATATTTTGTCAATATAACTGTCCATAAACCACAGAGAAAATTCTTAACACAGAATGGATAACTATTTTTGGGAAGTGACATTTTTTTACACTTACCTGAAGTTTTAAACGACTATTTTCTCGCTATCCCATAGCCAAAAACGAGTGATGTTGATAGTGGGATGAAAGAAATTCCAAACCCCTATACGCCCATTTGTCAAAAAAATAGAAATTCCAAACCCCTATACGCCCATTTGTCAAAAAAATAGAAATTCCAAACCCCTATACACCCATTTGTCAAAAAAATAGAAATTCCAAACCCTTATACGCCCATTTGTCAAAAAAAAAAAAAAAAATGAAGAAATAACAATGTGTGAAATCTTCAAGAGTTTATCCACTGCACTTCCTGCTAAAGGTTGACTTATTTACAATAGTTTCTTTCCTGATTGTTTCGTCCTAATAAACTGTGTATTGAATAAACTGATCCATGTTGACCTGAACATGATGTAGCTCTTTCTTAGCAAATGATAGGATCACGCGTTTAATAGTTAAAAGTGGAATTTGCAATTTTTATGTAGCTTGATACTAGTTCCGCTTTCGGATTGGACTAAAAGAAGAAGATACTTTTTGATATCTGAAAAATTGTGAAGTGATTCGACATTTATTTTTTGCGTTACTATAAATTTACTAACTTAGTAACTAACAATTAGTATATCTTTATTAAATATTGAACCAGTGTAATATAATGGTGTCTAAAGCCATGTCACTCTAAATACAGATAAACAAAATTTTATGTAAAAGAGATATTTCATCTCTGTTTGTCATAAAAATCGATTGGATTTTGGTAAAAAAAATATGTTAGTAAAGTTATTTTTATCTCAAACTGCGGATGGGTACAGAAATTGTCTACAAAGTGATAATGACCCATTTTTTGTTGCATTAAACAAATTAAGTCAAAGACTTTCGTCAAATGATTTAAAACTTTCTTACACAGAATATGATACTGCCTGTGTTTAGAAAATAAAACTTCTGAAAAAAGAACAAGTTTATTAAAATTGAATATTGATAGTGAACCGGGTTTTCTTGTTCATCTGTCTATATAATACTAAAAGTTTGTGACTGCATGATTGCGTGCTTGTGTGGTGCGACCGTCCGGTGCATAATGATGTACAAATTGTCCATGCAGTAAGTATTTTTATTTTAACTTTCTTCAAACGGAATTTTTTTTAATTTTAATCATTTTTAAGTTAAAGACAGACACAAAGAGATCGTGCTTTGCTGTTTCGTCCAATTGTTTGTAGTGTAATTACTTATATTTAAACAACAATATTTATTAATATATATATATATATATATATATATATATATATATATATATATATATATATATATATATATATATATATTATAATTTTATATAGAAAAAACACTTTACTTACTACAATTTAGTTGCACCTCGACTGGTGAGAGAACCAAAATGAGAACCTCTTTTGAATTAATGTTGTAAACGTTAGAATTTATGTATTATTTTCGTTCTCATTACATATATATATATATATATATATATATATATATATATATATATATATATATATATATATATATATATATATATATATATATAAAACCTGGGTTTAGAAATTAAGTATTATGTACGAGTAAATAAACATCTTTGTTCAGAGTTAAATTTTAATTATTTTCCTTATTACTTTTTGATACACATAATGACTATTCTTATTCTTGATTCTATTTTAACTTTTATACATTTTTGAATTATTTTAAAGCTAAATTCTACACAATTGAAACAAATACATTCTACTTCAAATTTGTATGTTAGATATTTACATATATGCATCCATGTGTTTTATATGCAGTTATTTTATAATCACACTATTACACAATCTTTTAAACAATTACATGTTTCTAAAGAATTTACGTTTGTTTGTATCATTTCAAATAATTAAAAGAAAACAAAACGACTGGCTCCAAACTGATAATATATATATATATATATATATATATATATATATATATATATATATATATATATATATATAAAACATTGTTTATCTTTGTAGATGTTTATCTAATGATGGTGAATAATATTTACATCATTCTCATTTATTAGTAACTTCGAAAAATGCGAATATTAATAATAAGTGATGCTGAAAATTTATCAGCTCGGCCAAGAAAAGATTTTTTTAAAATTGATTTTTGATCATTATAATAATAATAATAATAATAATAATAATAATAATAATAATAATAATAATATTTAAGAACAGTAACAAATAAAAGAAAACATCTTTTTGCATAAACGAATACTTAGTATTATTCTCCTCCTAAAGTAAAATAAAAAGCTCATATCATTTTAAATAAGAACTGCCATTTACTTACCTGCTGCAACAAGAAATAAAAAGTTATATATTTGAAGCATTAAAATCAAAATCGACGTCTGGAGAGACTTTTCCATGGTGGATGTCGACTAAGACGAGCACCTCCAATTTAGACAACATATAAGTAGCTAGTCGTCTGCCTTGAGTCTTGTGTTGTATGAAGGAATATTGGCTTCTTCCATTTAATTTTATAGAGAGATCTCGACACAGTATTTTGCGTCCGAATCGATCACCCGTATCTGTGGTTTGATGTTACCTGTACTCAAGTAGCACCACTCAACAAATCAGTGAAAATTTCCTCTACCTTTCGCCTTTTTCTTTTCTTTCTTATTCCCATTTAGCAAACAAGCTCTAACATGTGTGTTTTCTTTCGGATTTTTACGTCTTTTCTACCTCTTTATTTATTTATTTCGTTTTTACGACTACAGATGGTATAAAAAATATGGACTCAACAGTTCAGTCCATCACAACAATTTCTACTTCATCTAGGATTAACATTGGATAACATTTCTTTTTAAAATTTTAGTAAGCTGTCTGTGCAATGGATTTTCCTGTTTCGTTGATTGTTTAGTCGATTCAATGATCCATTATTCATTTTTGTTTCCGCTTTCTTCTCACCCATTTCCATACTGTTTCACCTGTCAAGAGGCGACAAATCACTCCTTACTTGCTTGATGAACCTTGTGTATATATTTGTTCATACATACACATACTTTCTCTTACTCACTCCGTATATATTTGTTCACACATACATATAGACACACTGGGCGTCTCGACGTGGTGTAAAGGTTAGCAAGCTTGTCTTGCTAGATCAGTTACTACTGGAAACTGAGTTCGATCCTCACTGGATGCCCCATGCTTTCGGCCTTGTGCCACATCTAAGCTTCACTTGGAAAATCTTTACATATACACACACTCACTAAGTTTACTCTCTCGCTTTCTATCATGTTCATTCTCAACCTTTCTCCTTTTAACAGAACCAATTCATTGCTTTGTTTTTTTTATTATTACCAACAGAGTATCAATGTTAATTTAAAGAAAATACCATTGTTGATATATATATACGTACGCACGTGCACACACACACACACACACACACACACACATATATATATATATAGTATGATAAAATAAAGTTGTCCATTATGTTATATTTAGAGGACAAAAATAATCAATATTCAGGAAAAACGTATGTAAATAGCAGTGCGAACAGAGTTCAAAATGGAATGGCAACAATCTGTTTCATGCTTAAACACAATCTCCAGACTATGTAGCGTGTTGGAATCATATTTTAAATAAATCATATATATATATATATATATATATATATATATATATATATATATATATATATATATATATATAGTTAAAATAAATTACAGATCAATCACCCTATTAATTTTATCCGTGCAGTAGCTGTATGTATTTTGTATTGTGATTTTTTGTGTGTGTGTGTGTGTGTGTGGTCCAACTAGTGTGTTTGACACTATGTGTGTGTGGTGTGGGGGTTATGATTTGTTTAGTGCTGGTTTAAATTTGTCTATGAAGTTTTTTCTTGTATTTGTAGGTAAGAGTAATTGTCTAATATATCTGATATATTGGCATAATTTTAAATTTATCTTTGTTGCATTTGTGGATGTATTGGGACACAAAGGGTTTCCTGTTTCCTGTTGCCTGGTAATTTAATGTTGCCTCTGTGAAGGGAAACTGTTGTTTAGTGCATGTAGGATACCTATATAGGATTTGTTGCATTTTGTGCACTTGACTGCATAAATCACATTTTAGAAGTTGCACTTTTTCTTTATTGTGAGTGTTATGGAGTTTTCAAAAGTGTAGAAATTTCCTTCTATAATGATATCACAACACCCCATATCTTTTCTTGTTGCATTTCGCGACCCCTTGTATTGTGTATTAACTAAATTTGAATGAGGTTAATATGTTTTAGGTTTTTTGATTGGTGTTTGCTTTTAATTATTTTGGTTGTTTTTAGTATATCTTTCATTTTATCATTCTTGTTAAGTAGGTCTAGATTTCTTGTTATTTCTGTAAATAGTTCTGGATTGTTCTTGTTGTATGTTGAGACTTATGCTAGAATTTGTTCGTTGTTGCGTTTTTGGGGTTTCGTAGTTGGTCTAAAGGTATTTTTCTGTTAGTTCAAAACCTTTGTTTATTAGTGGTGGTGGGTAACCTCGTTTTTCCAGAGTTTTATGTAATTCTTTTAGGCGGTTTTTTCTGGGGTGTTTGTCGGCCACTATAGTGCAAGTTTTACGTGCTAGGGAATAAGGGTTGGATTCCAGACAACTTTTTGGGTGATGGCTCTTAAAATGAACATATTGTTGGATGTCGATTGGTTTGTGATATATATCTGTGATAATGTAGTTATTTCTATATCTGATGTGTGTATTTAAGAATGGCGGTTAAAATTATCTTCCTAGCTGAATTTGATCTTCGGTTGTAATTTTTGGAGTAGATTGTATAATTGGTTAATATCGCTCCTTGAGAATTTCCAGAAAGCGATCATCTAGATTTAGTGAAGTGGATTTTTATATTTTCTCCATATATTTGCTCCATCTTTTCATAGAGTTTTACCTCTATGTTTCATATGTTGGAGCTATTTTCGTTCCCATCGCGGTACATAAGGATTTGGACATCATTTTTATTGTCAAATTCAAAAGTGTTGTTGTTCAGGATTAAGTCTATACTATCGATAATGAATTCCTTGATGAATCTTGGATGTAGTATTTCTGGGTGTTTTTTAGTCCAGAATGACATTGACTATTTACCTAATTCATGGGGTATGTTGCTATATAGGCTACTAATGTCAAACCTTGCCATGAGTGTTCCTGGATCTAGTTCTTTTTGTTATGGAGCTAGGAAAGTGGATATCGTCTTAATCTGTTTAGTAAATGGTTGTATGGTGTCTATTAGGTTACTGAGTCTGCTAGTTGGACAGGACAGTCTGAACGTAAGGTCACTGCTGTTTGGGATGTTAATATCTTCGACACTTTATTTCTATATAACAGTTTTGTAATTTTTTTATATAATATTTTTGTCTCTGTTGGCGTCGATTAATTTATAGTTGTTCTTATCTCCGAGTGCCTTTAGAATTTTTGTTTTATAGCATATTTTGTTCATAATGACTATAACGTCTTCTTTGTCTGCTTCTTTTATAAATATGTTGTTATTTTTCTGGATATTCTCTAAGGTTAGTATTTGTCTGTATGTAAGGTTATTTAATGATTTTTCTTGTAGGTTAAGGTTCCAGAATTGAAAAAAAAATGTTTACTTCATTTGTATTAAAGTATTAGGCTGGGAAGAATTTGGATTTATTTTTTTTACTATTGAGTCATCAACAATGTTTTTGTTATTATTAAATGTTTCTATTAGTCTGAGTTTGCGTTCAAAATTCTCTAAGGTCTTTTTTTGGGTCTTTTATATTGCTTTTCGTGGCAGGGCAGAATTTTAATAGATTAAATTCGTCTTTTTTAAGTGCATATGTAAATAGCGTTATTATTTTTGCTTTTGTGTCATCTAAATTGTCTTATTGTTCGGACTAGGGTTTCTAGGGTTTCTTTACACACATTCCTGGTTTTCTAAGAGATAATCTGTCTCTACATGTTTTGGGTTTACTAGATAGTGAGAATTTCTCTTGGTAAATTTGGGGTTATTATTTTTAGATGGTTATATATAAGTGTGATTGTTTTTGTTATAAGGGATGTTCCGGATGTTTCTAGATTTGCTGTTTCTGTATGGGGTTAAGTAGAGATTTGTGGGGAATTTTGATACTTGCTATGAGAAGTGATTGTTAGGTTTGTTTTGTTGTGTTAGGTGATATCTGTAAATGTTGCTTCTGTTAACGTGTGTGTGCTTCGTCATATGTCTGGCTGTGTTATAGTATAATAGTATGTTGTTAAGTGTATTTTGGCAATTATACTTGTTGTGTGGATGTGTGTTTGTGTGTGGTGGTATGTATTTGAGTTCTTATCTCTGTTATGTGATTTTCTCTATATTAAGTGGTGTCGCCTGTAGTTTTTCAGTGTTGAGATTGTGTTTTATTGAAAGTTTGCTTCGTGATTTTTGGTTTTGTCCGATTTTTTCTTACTTGGTAGTGTTTTTAGCCAGGTTGTTTCTCTTTCCAAAATATTACGGAATTTTCCTCGTTTTCTTTGTATTTTCGACCATCTTTCTCTGACCTGTTTTATTACCCCTCAAGAAAAGGATACCATACAGAAAAGATAATGGTTAAACATAAGAAAAAATTAATTCCTTGAAATGATATTTATATTTATTTTTATTTCTACAATTATATATTATAATTTTAATTATTCTTATATTTATATATACTTATTATATCTATTTAATTTATTTTTCTTACCTTTACATCTACAAATATTTAATATTATTTATATATATATATATATATATATATATATATAATCAGTTATAACAATTTTTATACTTATTTATATAAATTTACCACCTTTGATTCGATATCCCTTTATGTTTAACAAATTTGTAAAAATATTTCGATTTCTCAATTTTATATTTAATTTATTTTATTTCGTCTTTTTTATCCCACCCTATAATTTTGTAATTTGAATCCAGATCTATACCTCAATATTACATTCTAAGTATATAATTATTAAACGTGTGTGTATATATATATATATATATATATATATATATATATATATATATATATATATATATATATATATATATATATATTATATTGGGGCAGCAGATCATAATTCAAACATATATTATTAAATATAACAGACAACGAATGTCTATTTTGTTTGATCATGAGCCGTTCTAAACCTCGTATAATTGCTTTAATTCCGGGAGAAATTAAGGACAAAAATTGTCCAACATTTGGATATTTTTTATTATGCTGTTCCTTGATCTAAGCTTTCAGCTCACATGAGTGGTTATATGGATATTTAAACAAATATATTCTCAATGAAAGATGATATTCTGTTATGTTGACATAGAAGATTGCTAAGCGACGATAACGGTCGCGGAATAGCAGATGCAGGTCGTAAATGCATGTTGCGGTTCTGTGACGTTGTGCCACGCGAGAGGACGAAATATTAACAACAAAACCATATGTCTAGAACCATATGTCTAGATGCAATATATATATATATATATATATATATATATATATATATATATATATATATATATATATATATATACGTGACGTTCAGCACCTGAAGTTTGCGTTGTGCACGAAACTCCGAATCGTGCTATCATTGAGGGATAATATGCATATTTATTACTATATATATATATATATATATATATATATAATGTCAGGGTTACTTTGAATCTTTGAAACCAGTACATACAGCATGCAATAATCCTTAATGGTTACGAGAGAAATCTGATAAAATAGTACTATGAACAAATAATGGTATATTCAAAATTGATTTATTTACATTATTTACATGTAGGCAATAGTTCTCATCTTTGTTGTTGTTATCACATTTTAGGGGGCGTTGTGCCCTCCGTCCTTCGCCAGGTGTATTTCAACCCGGGTAACCTTCAGTGAATTTCGAACTAAACCCTCTATTTAATCTGTGTTCTCATCCCACTGCCTATGTCTAGGGATATCTCATCCAGTTCTTATTTTAGTAATGCTCAATTATTGTTCATCCCGTTTCTACCGAATCCAAGTTAACACTGCCCGGAAGACACAACGGTCGAAACGTTGTGATAACAAAAATAAAGTTGATGACAATAGTCCGCGTGTAAATAATGTAAATAAGGAAAACGTTTGATCCTATAAATTCAGATAGAGATAAAATTTAAAAGTTTTTTTGTTAGTAATTTTATACATTTCTTTACAGGAACATTAGTATATAAGAATTTCATGTGTTTGTAAAATAATTTGATAAAACGTACGTTTCTAAATTAATTCAATATTTTTGTTTCTTTTTTACATTTCATCGATTACTGTTGTAGAAATTACTAACACTACGCACTACTATCATATTTTTTCAAAAGCACTTAACTTCATTGCTTTTTCTTACTTCTTTTCTCGTTCACTTCAACTTAACACCTCAACTTCTTCTACGTTCTCTGACGCTGGAATTGTATACAGAAACAGAGGCCCTCTCTGCTTACACTACTAATGTCGCTTTTTCACAATTTATCTTACGAAATGAAGGAATGGGAGATTTAAAAATACTCACGTGTATGATGAAAAATAACATTGCAACAGCTTTGAATATGTGTTTCAATTTTTTCAAGATTAAACGTAGAAGTAATATATCTAGATCACATATGCAGATTACAAAATAAAAGGCGTATCAACAGCACTCAAATTCAGTATTAAAATAATGTATTAGAGATTAACTCAGGAGTGGCTTTCATACAATCATATAGTTAGCGTATGTTTATACATTATGTTGCCCCTTTTGTATCTGTTGACGTAGTACACCAAGAGTTGTAGGTGGGCTAACTGAATGAGTTATGCATCGGACCATCATGTCGTATACATGTTCTTCTGTTGGGTAAGAAAGAGATCTAACATCTTATAGAGTATGTTATGTAAATATGGAATAAGGTGGTCGGGAATTACCCAGTTGGAACAGCACATCGCATTCCGTTTGCAGCAGTGACATCAGAGCATACTAAACAATATTTTGGACGCATGGAGTAATGGTAATATTAGCCATTTCCTTATAAGGAAACATTCTGCATTCAATAACCGAGCATCCAGTTCTAGTCTCGGTTGAAACTTATAACATATTTCTATTAAAAAGTTTTTCAGGAAAAAAAGTTTTCTCAAGTACACTAACTGTTATTGCTCTTTTCGGTATGGATTGGAGTTTCCTTCCTAACTTTTTGTTTAAAGTAATGTGGAAGGTCAACACCTTGATTGTTATTATTCTCTCTTCGAGTGACATGTGCTATTTATTTTAGGTATGCTGTTGTTGAAAGTTCTCAAACGATGTGGTTTCTGTTATTTGGTACAGTTATTTGTGATTCTGTAGCACATCTGTTCAGAAGTTTTGAAGAAGTATAGTACTCATTAAGAAAAGAAGCCACTCTTAACTCTCAATCTGAGAAAGCAGTTGTATACGGCTGAAAGTTTAGGTATTTCTGAATTAGTATAGCACCATGTATGACATCTATATAAAAATCTCGATTTGACGAACCTATTTAAGAACATGATTCGAGTTTTAGGTTAATGTTTAGATTTCATAGCAATTTGTGGGGTTGGACGAAACTACCCCAATATAATCTGCGTTTAATTTCCTTAAAATCTATAATATAATTATCAGTACATTACCCTCAGTAGGGAAAGCAAGAACGTTATTTTCTCTTAGTTGATTCGTTTGGGATGTGGTATGAAATGTTACCGTGATAGATGCCCATCTCTTCACATCTGTGATTATATATGAACAGAGCATAGTCTAAGAAAAGAGTAAATAGACAGGGATTGCAATTTGTCGTACTCCTGATGGCGTCTGAAATGTTTCAGTATTGTGATCCGCCTCAGATATAGTTACTCTATCAGATCTAGGCATTCAGTAGAATCAGAGTTTGGAATACAGTTTCTGGTGAATGAGAAGAGGATGTCTCTATTAATTTGGTCATATGCTGCTATGAGGTTTGAAATTTCCTGCTGCTGTTTGATGACATGCATCTCAGAACGAAAGCGAAAGTGAGTTGTGAGCAATTGACTTTCATAGAACAGTGGAAGCGTATTTAATAGTGTTCATTATTACTTTCACCATAATGCGTCCAAATGAGATATATTTGTATGCTTGTTGGGTTTAGAAGTCCACATTTTTGTTTCCACAGTGAATTAATGTGCTATGTACCCCACTTTTGAAGGTTACGCTTCTGATTCCAGACTTACTTCATTAAATTGAGAAACTGTTTTTAAATTCCGTGAGAAGGTAGGTTAATTTCAAAATATAAGTTAAATTAATGACTGATTTAAATGTAGAACAAATAAAAAATATTTAGGTTTTGTTTAATCTATCTTAAAATGTTTATTACTATTTCTCTCTCTCTCTCTCTCTCTCTCTCACACACACACATACTCACACACACACACACACATATATATATATATATATATATATATATATATATATATATTTCACTGTGAAAAACACGTAAAGAATTATGCAAAATATTACTAACAAATGCAAGACTTGTCCCCAATGTATCGGATCAGGAGAGATGATTGGAACATTGAGTAACCTTTAAATGTTTACAAGAAACAAAAGTCTCATATTCCGAGTCTCTAGTGAAGTCTCTGATTTCTTTGTCATGATGTAAGCTATTACATTATCTAGATATTATCTTCCCACATCAACGATCAGCAATAATGGAGAGTTAAATATCTATGACCTTATTTTCAAATAAAAAACATCACTGTCTAGATGTTGAGGATAAGCATATATGTATTGGATACATACTTCAAAGAAAAGCGTGAAGAACAAAATAAAAGAAATAGTATTTTAAAGAGAATTCGTGACTATATTTCTGTACAGAAACACTTAAACGCCTGTTTTGTTCAAGTAACTACACGTTTTTGCTCCGTGCTACGAGTATATTTTATTATCTTTAGATCAGAGATAGGATTGTCGCTTCTGTTTTGCTATATATTATTTACATCAACAGGCATCACGAACATTATAACCGCACTGACATACTCACATTTTTGGAAGAATTTTCTTTTCCAAGATAGTAATCAAATGAAATCTACGAAGCGAGATACAAGAAGATTATTATTATGCCTCACAACTTTCGTATAATTTTACATGATATTTATAATAATAACATCATTTTCTACACATTGTCAGATTTTATTATGCAAGTCAAAATTTTCGCAGTAAAATTAGTATTAACTAACCGATGTGAATAAACATTCCAGGATGTACTTATATGTACATTGTGTGAGTTTTAGTTCATAAAACTTTTATAACATATTTAATGTCAGTTGTTTGAGATAATCTAATTGGTGATGCAGCCAGTATGAACCTACCAAAATGCGTTGGTAAGAAATTTTCCAGTCAATAATTACATAAAACATTGAAGGGTTTCTTGGAATAAGCCAAATATAGAGAAGCGTGAAAAATGACAAAAGGTTTTTTGATAATAAATCAATCTAACTCTAACCTAGCCACAATTCTGTCTCTTTAGGTAATCGGAACATGATACAGGCAGTCAGGCGTAGTAGAGACTTTAGTTGATAGGAGATGGTAGCAACTGCGGTCTGATTAACAAGAAAGATGTTACAAATTGATATCACTACCTTTTTTCTCATCCTCGTCACCACCCCTAGTAAGCCACTGCCTAAGAAGAAATGACTCAGATTATCCCTACCATAAAAACGTTTTCGCTTGCTCATTAACGATCGAGTAGGAGATTTGGAGACCAGATTCCGGAGATCAATTTGTGTGTAAGACCAAGACCAAAGCTCTCTAGCTGAATTGTTGAACCAGTCTAAGGAAGTACTGTTGTCTTTTGCGATATTTCGTAAATACTAGCGACACTTACCAACCGTTTAGGCAGACCACTGTACTGCAGAAATTGAAAGTGTTAAGCTATTAATAATTACCTTCCGCTATCATTATTTCTATAAGCGCAAGATTCGAATGTCTCATCTGAAAGTAGCTTCCTTCTTTATTTTCGTATAACTTACTATCATCACTCCTTAAGGCGTTCCCACAGATAAAATTTAAAAAAAAAATAACGCAACGTATGCGAGGAAGCACAAATTGAAACTCCCAACATCTGAAGGAACTTAAAAGTGGAAATTGTGGGATGATGTCATTGAATTTTTTCATGTGCCTATTGATATTCACTGATATATGCTGAACGTTTACAAAAACCAAAAAGTGATGGTGGTTGGTAATGCTTCTCAGCAATGGTGACAGCGATATATATGACAAGCTACGTCCCGGGCAGCTTTACACCTATTCTTGTTCATCTCTAGTGAAAATACGTAGCCAAAATTGGTTACTATGTAAAATGAAATAGTATTTTGTAACTGAAAACTTGCTCTATACAATTATGTTTTGGGGTTCTCTGAATCAGTTTCTGTGAAAATAAATAGAAGAAATTATTTCGGAATCTCTCGCAGATTTTCTTTCACTATTAAAAGAGTTAAATTGCAACTGAAATATACGAAGCTTTATATGGAAGTGTGAATTATAATTATCATTAATATAGCGGCAGTAGTACATAAATGAGATACAAGTACAAGATGTAAGCCTCATAATCTCCTGTCCGAAGCTTTGATTTTTAATAAATCTCAAAGTAATTATTCAAGATGATTCAAAACTCTAGCTTTCAGTGACTCTATTAGTACAAGTCATTTGAATTAGTGAGTGAGAATTCAAGAAAACAACGGCACTGTTTTGATTTTCTAAAATATTTATAGAGATTTCTATAAGTATCAAAATTTTGTCTGCAAGAACTTACTAGAAACCGTTTGACACCCCAGAAATACGAAAATAGAATATGTAGACTTTTGTAATAGAGACGCAACTGTTATTGATTTTCCGATAAGCTGCAATCAAATTCCCAACAGTTAATAATATCGTTTAAAAAATTAATTATTTTCATTACAAACATTATCAGTGACAAGTAAAACTGATTCTTTTTCCTGATCTTTTTTTCTCAAATACACCCGGCCCTTGTTAATTATTTTTTTATAATTTTAAGAAGATTAGCGCGTGCAAAGGATAAGTTATATAGAGGACTTTTTAAAAGATTCCACCCTGGCTATCTCTGGTAAAGGTCTTTAGATATTGGATTTTTAGGTAGCCACAGACTTTATTTTGGCAAACGAAATTAGTGCCGTTGTGAGTCGGAGCAATAACACTTCCCATTGACTCACACACAGAAAACACATTTTATTTGCATTACATAGACACACTCCAACATAATTACCTTTCAATGATAAGGAAACTGTTTGTTTAGCCAGTGCGCAGAAGATGCAGAATTAATGTAACCGTAAAAGGAAGCAATACCACAAATTTAATGAAACATCCCATAATCACCACCCAATGCCAACAAACTTAACTTTTTTAGTTTAATACATTACAAAACAACAACGATATGAAGAGGGTCAGAGAGATCCCTATCACCACAGGAGATAATGAAAGAAGTGATCAAAGCCATTTTTGTTATTACCACCGATTCTGATATAAGAGAATCCACTTGATGGAGCAAGAGTCACTAGTTACTATTTCCTTACCTTGTCAAGATTACCAGAAGCTTTTGTTCTGCGTAGCAACCAGCCTATCATCAGAAAGAGTGTTTGGTGCCGTTGGAGCATTGTCTCCTCCTGTAGAACACTGCTTAAACCAAACAAAATAACATGTTGCCATGCTTACATTTCAATCAAAAGTGAAGACGCCAGCCAATCGGGTATGACAATGTCGTGCTTTAAATTCCTTTCTAGTTTTTTGTTTTGTTAGTTCATAAGTGACATTTAGGAAGCCATGACAAATACAGTTTGTTTAATAAAATTTTATTATATTCTAAAATTACCTTAAATTAATATGAGGTGATAATCAAAATTAAAATACACATTTTCATAAAATCTGATAATTCTGAATAATTCTGCTTTCTAATGATAAATTTAATAATTGTATTTATTTTCCATTGCTAATATTAGAAGCATAAAAAACAACCATGTCTTATTTTCGCTAAAGTTCACATACAATCTTTTCATAATATTTGAAGTATTGCAATATATTCACATCACTCTAAGTAACTGTAGTAAAAAAAATTGTTTGCTACAATAACACATCTAGTGACTTGTGACAAGAGTACACCGTATAAAATCAGTGGTACTCGCGCACGCACCTGTATGTGTGTGTGTGTGTGTGTGTGCGCGCGCACACACACACATGTCGTGTGTGTGTGAAAGAGAGAGAGGGAAAGGGAGGAGAAGGAACTGAAATTTAAAGACAAATATTTACACTATTTACATTATTAAAATTTTTCGGACTGTTGTTCACATCTTTATTGTCATATTCCAGCCATCTTAGGTTGATATACAATAAAATTTCGAACTGAACCCTTTATTTAGTCCGCGCGGGTAGATTGTTCTAGTTCTACATGCCATGCCTTTTCTGGATATTTCATTTTCAGTTAATTTCTTTTTGTAACTCAACTCTGAAGAATGCTGGAGCATACAATGACCGAAACGCCGTGAATGTGATAATAAAAATGAGGACAACAGTCCGAACAATTTAAATAGTATAAATAGTTGCAATACCTCATCTTAGACAAAAACAAATATTACTGACTATTAAGAAGCGATTACTCCCAGTAAGAAATAATAACTTTTTTTTCATTGAAGTCTTTTCCTTCCAAATACTGGCCCCAATATATGATGGTCGTTCATTTTTGTTATATGAATAATCATATCTATATATGGTTATGTAGGTATACCTATGAAAAATCTCAGATTTTATAATTATACACCTGAAGTTAAGGAAACACAATTCTCATAAAGACTCATTTTTATTACCTTCTCATTAAAGATGGAATTGATTAAATGTCTGTTTAATTTTTCTAGGTCTTATTTTTTGCAATAAAACTAGTATTAAATAATGAATGTTGGTAAAATTTTCAAGAGATACTTATATTTATATAAATAATTTCTCGTGTGAATTTCAGCTTACAATATATATACTTATAAAAAATATTGAAACTAAATAGTTTTGAGTATTAGTATAATTTTTTATTCATAAATAAATCCAAAAATATGCCTACAGAAACATGTTTGATAACAAAATCCGTCGTGCCTAAACAAATATTATTTACACTATTTTGTTCTTCCAAGTAATCTTATTTACTTGAATATTGTTACCTAAATTCATATATATCTCTTTTAATGCTAGACCACAAGTGTTCTATAGGAGTACTATTTAGGGAGGCTGAAGTCCAATGTGAGCATTTTATTGAATTGGTGTCTTCGAAAACATTTTGGTAAAATAGTCAGCTTTTGAGAATGTGAAGAACATTTTCTTGCATGAACAGATTATTTAGCTTAGGATGTCTTGGTTTTGAGTGTACCACGCACGCACACACACACACTTACACAGATACACACGCACGTACACAGATACACACGGACGCACACACACACACACTCAGACAAAACATATTCTCCAAGAACATGCAATAATTTCTAGAATTAACTTTAAAGGGACCTATAATTTTACTGCCTACAATACTGATCTCAAAGATCACTCCATTTTCTCCCTGTTGTTTTCAGGATGGTTGGCTGTTTCTCTAAAGATTTTAATCTCGAGATCAGCCATGATATCCATCAAGTAAAGCTCTATATTCAACGCTAAAAATTACTGTTGAGATATTATTTTTTATGTTTTTGCATATTTTGCTTTGTTATATTTACTTAAAGGTGTTAGATTACTTACATGTCTTGAGCAAATGTTCTTAATATTCTGCATCTTTTTACTGTTTTCATTCGCAGCATTAGTTTTTCAAATATTTCCTTACTTCTTTCTTCCATATTACTATTTTATTTTATAAAATCTCTTTTTGCGACATTCTAAAAGCCATTTAACTTGTTCGTATGTTGCCAATGTTTTAATTTCATTTTTGCTATTCGATGATCTTTTCAACTTTTCTACACCAAACAATTCTGTTCCATCACTCCAATAACTTTATAATATTTTTCTTCTTGAGGTTACATTTTTACGACGCATGCCAATATTTATATATCTGAAACTTAAGAATAAACACCAAAAACAATATTATTATATATATTTATTTAAAAGAGAAACAACTCTTGATTTGCATCATAAAACTCATAGCCCCAAATAAGTTATTGCAAATATTTAAAAACAACAACAATATAAGCTGATATTCATATATCATATTTATTATATGAATATAAGTACATTCTGGAAACCTTTCTAACGTATGCTGGTTAATATCTGTTTAACACAGAAAACGATTATTTACATATTAAAATCAAACATAGTGTAGATATATCTATATATATAATTCTGTACTTCAGTTTGTCTGTCGTTTGCTTGTGTTTTATAGGTTCCTCAGCATATGGATCTTATGGGCTATGATTTGGTATGTGGTCGCCTTTGTTCCCTAAGAATGTTTTAGGTTACCAAACTGCCAGCATGTCGCGATCATCCCGTGAATCAAATGCAAATGTTAATCATTTTCTCGCAAAATTGCCCAGAAAGTTTGAATTTGAGTTTGACAAAGGAAAATATAGAGCCACAAATCAAATGCGAGTTTTGTTTATTTTCTACAAAACTTGCTCAGAAAGCCTGAATTTGAGTTTTTAGTCCTCCCGAAGGCATGCGGGTCAATCGCGTTTTTAATTTATCTGAGAACCATTAAAAGAGGTCATGTTTGGTTTATAAAATTCTGAAATTTAAAAATATCAGGTTTTTTTGCAAGTGCTGGAAAAACTTAGCTTATAAAAACTCAGCTTCTAAAAACTCAGGTGACGGCGAAAAAACAAACAAAAAAAAAGCAACTCAGAAATGAGGCTCCAGTGATTTTTATGCGCAGTGTAAACATGAGAGGAAATTTTCCCAAAATTTGGAAGCTGCCCTTTTCACCTAATCAAATTTAGACACTTACTTGAAAGTATGTTATGGCCATTACTGTGGGAAAATATAGCGCAATAATGTATTGAACAAGTCTAAACTTGTCTATTTTGGTCTGAACATGTCTGAACTTACTCCATATATTAAAAGTATAAAAGGCCATTAATTAATAGCCTCCCTTTCATTTCTTATCAAGCTTTCAAAGGATAAACGTATTTTGCTTCATCAACTGACAATGAAATAACAGTGCTTCTTAGAAATATGTTATTTTAGGACCAACTTGGTGAATAGAAAGTAAAGTAATAAAAAAAACTACCTCTAAATACAGCATATATTTGGACAATTTATTCAAGACAAAATGCCACCTAAGAAGAAATCATCTTTAGGGAGAAAATTGCTTAAGGTTCTTGCACTGCAGCACCAGGTACAAGCTGAAACTGATGAGCAAAGTTTGCTACAACTTGAAGAATCACTAATCCGAAGAACAAAGATCAGAAAGACTTCAAGGACAAAGATCTGAACATCTAAGACAATAAGTGTCTGAGGAACAAAGATTGTAGAGACTTCAAGGAGATAGGGATAGACATGAACAGTATAGATATCGAGAATCAGAAGAGCGAACATCACAGAGACTTCAAGGATTGAAGGTCACATCTTAGCAGCAAGAATCTGAAGAGGAAAGATCGTTAAGTGTTCATGATCGAAAAATACAAACAACAGAAGCAAAATAAATCCGTGGAACATAGGTTACAAAAGGCAAATACAAGACAGTATATGACATGCTCAACTTCAAGTAAGAAGAATGCAGTGGAATTCAGCTGATTCTTTATATGACTATGCTTCTGAACCCTCAATTCAAATTGGTTCCATGGACAAACGTTGTTTTCATTGTTGTGCAGAAAAGTGGATTATAGAATATATTGGACTCTGTTGTATTAATGGCAAGGTTAAATTGGAACATTATCCAGATTCACTAGATTTGTTGAAGTAATAGTTGTGAATAGAGACCATAGGATCTTTAGAATAATATTTGGAAATACAAGAATGCATTCAGGATAACTTTGGTGATAAGATCATTCATGAAGGGTAATCTATGCCCACTTTCAAAGTTTATCACAGAACTGGAGCAGTTCAACTACCACATAATGAAGAATCTCAGTGTTTACAGATATACTTTGTTAGTAATATGATGCAGCAAGCAGAGAAAAGATTTCAAGCGAACAAAGATACAGACATTGATATTATCAGGAATATTCAAGAAATGCAACACAAAAAGAATAATTATGTGAAAAGTCTCAAATATGCTCTTGAAGCAGATCTATTTCTCGAGTTTACAGTCAAGTTAGATTCAGAAAATAAACCCACTGGAAAATATTTTCGGCGATAGAATCCACTTGAGTGTAAGGAAGTTGCTATAATAATGAGAGACTGGTTGTCATACGTCAAAGAAGAAACAATCATATAAAAAGGATGAGTGAACTCATTGCTCTTTGTTATTTGGAAATGGACAGGATGGATATTATTCAAGTATTCCCAAGGCTGGGGCAGAAAATGGTGAAAACAAGACTGTTTCTGCGATGGATTTATATGCATACCATTTCATGATTCATCCGAATACATTCAATTAAGCATGTTCACTGTTTTCGCGGGAAAACAGCATATAGCGTAATGAAAAATGCCACAAACTTTACTAAAATAAAGTTTTATCGTCAAAATGCTTATGTTATTATTAAGATGAAAGACCAAAGTATTTTGTAATTATTTTTTGAAATTTTTTAATCCTTTCTAACACGTTCGAAATTTTGGTTAAATTCTTCTTTTGTTTACGTCATCGCGGCGTCACAGAAAATAACATATTTTTTTGCGATTTTTTTCCGTTGAAAACATATTGATTTGGAAATTCTTGTAAAAATCAAATAATTGTCCGATTTTAATGAAATTTTCAGGACTTATTCAAAAATGAATTAAATTATTTTTGAAATATTTTTTTAGAAAATTTTGGTAAAAATATATATTTTTTTTAAAATATGTCACCCCACATTTACTTAATTTAATGAAATTTCGCCCAAAACCGTTTTGGTTCCTGAAAAAAAATTTTTTTGTTAAAAGTAGGAGTCTTCCGAGATGGTAAATAACCTACTTTTTTTTTTTTTTCAAATTTGAGCTATCTAAGTGAAAATCTGCTCTGAATTGAAAAATAATGAATCCAATAAAACTATGATATTACTTAATTAGAAAAGCTTTTAATTGTTTTTGTAAATAAGTAATATTAAGGACATTATTGTCTGAAGAAATAAATTTTTTCTGATGAATAATTAAATTTTGCAAGAATTTTTTTAAGAAATTTTAATTATAATAATTTATAATAGTTTAAAATCGTGTAAAGCTCTGTATTAGGCTGGTTCCTCGAGGTTATGTAGTAAGTAAGTTCAAAAACAATTTACGAGTCCAAAATTGCTAAGTTTAATAAATTTAGTTGCGCTAATTTTTTTAAAAATAATTTTTTATGTTGTACTTTTTTACTTAATACATTCCTTATTCCCATGTATGATATACTGAAATTGCCATTATTGTAACAAGATCACGTGATATAAGAGTTTTGTCCCTTTACGTGGCCTTTTCATAACATTTCGTTTCTTAGTTGTTTTATATTTATATTTATATTTTCCGTTTAGCTTTAAAAGTGTAAAATTTAAACTTTAAATTTTAAAGTAATTTTTCTTTTTTTCATTTACTATTTCACTAAATATTTTTATTTTATGTATTGTATTTCCATTAGTGTGGGTCATACTCAAATAGAATAATTTTTTAAAAACTTTAAGAAGGAACAAATATTTAATTAAAGTTTAATGATTAAATTTATTATAAAAATTTAAAAAATTCTGGTGTATTTCAGAAAGAAACTATATACATTGGATTGGAAAGTCACATTTAATTTTGATTTATTAAATAATAATTAAATTACCATTTCATAAATTATGAAATTACTTCTATCATGTTATTTTATTTTATTTTTTTTATTTTTGCATCTTCGAAAGGTAAAAGTCATTAAAAATTGCGGAAAATATGTTTATTTCTAACAATTACTAGGTAGCTAAAAACCCACCAAAAAACCGTTAACTCAGAATTTTAAAAAATTTTTCATTTATGGTCATCCGTAGTAGCTGTCATCGATTCGTCATTCAACAATCCATCAATAGTTTGATCAGATGAACAGGACCCCTCGTTAATAATTGGTTGTATATTATTTTTTTATGCTATAAGTAAGAAAGATTTCTTTCAAATCAGATTACTCTAACTTTAAATTTTTTAATTTTACTAAAATGACGTGTCAGAAATTTTTTTAAATATTTTCAAAATCGATAAATTTGTGTTTGTTTACAAATTTCTTAAAATTAAGGAAAATGCCGATTTTAAGAAAATTTAAAAATTCGAATTTAAATTTGACAATCAAATGTATATAGTTTCTATCTGAAATACACCAGAATTGTTTAATTAATGGAAATCATAAATTTAATGATTAAACTTTTTTTAAAGCTAAAATAAAATCTTCAAGAATGTTTTTCGTTGTAAAAAATTCATTTTAAACTTAAATATAGAAAACTTATGCCGAAATAGTGGAGACCATCAAAAATTGTCCAATCAGTATGCAGTTGACATGAATGAAAAATTGAATCAGAGAGATTAGGATACCTTAAGAGGAACAACTCAAATCTGAAGAGTATGCTTGCTTGAAACATGCAGTCAATAATGATTCTGCTGTAACAGAGGCCAGCAATTTATCTTGCCATCCGATTATATGGGGAGACCACGATACGTGCAGGAAAGAACGCATGATGTAATGATTTATGTTGGACAATATGGCTACCTAGATTCTTTTATAACCTTCACCTGCAATCAAAAATAGAAAGAAATTCAAAATTAACTGCTTGAAGGACAGTCGCATGTTCATAGACATGATCTTATCGCTAGGGTGTTTAGGCTGAGAAATAACCAAGATGAAGGACTTATTCACAAAAGATCCAGTTAGTATTTGATCTAGTTAAATGCCATATGTACAATATAGAGTGGCAAATACGTGCTCACATTTTAATTTAGTTGATAGAGTCAGTTCATTCTAATCAAATTGATAATATCATATCTACAGAACTATCCGAACCAACTGAAGATAGATCACTGTATGAAATGGTGAAAGTACACATGGTCTATGTCCATGAATATAAATTCTCCCTGTATGAAAGACAACATGCGTATCAAGACTTATCCAAGAGGCTTCTTGCAAGAAGGATTATCGGTCGAATTTTAAGAGATGTAAGAAGCAGTCAGTCTCTGATGGGCGGAGTAAATAATTTTATCAGGAGATTTCTGAAAATACTTCCAGTTATACTAAAAGGAACAAAAGCAAATGAGATTCGAGTATACATGAAATCTTTCAGAATTTGACAACATGTCAAAACCATAAAACGGAAAACAAATATGAGATCTAATGATCGAATGTCTGAAGAATTTCCAAAAATATTATTATTCCTTGGAGAAGGAGAAGCACCTGTGCACAATGAGGACTACTTAAAACTGTCATCAATAAGCACCCTGGTGCAGTCTGGCAAAGAATTAATGATCAGTATCTTAAACATCAATGAACATTTTCAGAATCACAAGTTGTTAAGTGAAAGAGTAATGTTGTCTCCAAAAATATTACTGTGAACTCCATTAACTTTGAACTTTTGACAATCTTAAGAGAATATCACTCTTATAATTCCTTTGATATAGTTGTGGGCTCTTCAGAGACAATGAATTATCAAGTTGAATTTATGAATTCATTAGATCCATCTGGACTACCGCATTAGAAATTAGATCTCAAAGCTGGTACTTCAGTATCGTTATTAAGAAATCTAAATCCAGCAAGACTCTGTAATGGAACCAGACTTGTAGTTAAGAAAATGATGCCACACCTTATTGAAGCAATCATTCTGTCAAGATGTGGTAAAGGAGAATATGTTTTCATCCCAAGAATACCTTTGATCACAACCGATGTAAAGTTTCCTTTCAATATATTGCAGTTTCCAGTGAAACTAAGCTTTGCAATGTCCATAAATAAATCCCAAGGACAGACTCTCTCATTTGCTGGCATATACTTTGAAGAACAATACTTTTCCCATGGACTACTTTATGTAACATATTCAAGAGTTGGAAGCAAAAATAATTTGTTTTGACTCCATCAGGAAAAGCAAAACAAAAAATTATAAAAATTCTTTTATGAAGATATTTCAGTTATTATTCTCAATGTTACTAGCCATTTGTTTTGATCTCATTTTAGAAAATTGAATTTGAATTGCTGGTTGCATACTTTGCGACAGTGGGTAACCCTGACGAAGCGACGTGACAGTTTTTCCATTCACCAGTACCAGAGCACTGGGGGAGCGATACCTGCAAAAGTCGGGTGGGAAATCAGCGGCCGCCAGGACAGCAGCCAGGTACCGATGGTCGACTCTATCAAATGCCTTGGATTGATCAGCGCAGATTGCTCGTCTTCTTTTACATCCTCTAGGATAGTGCAGATCAGATTCTGGTTGATCTGAATTTTTCGACCCTTCATAGGACTAGTCTACTCGGGTCCCAACAGAATCTCGGCAACTGACTGCAAACGCCCAGTCAGGATTTTGGCCGAAATCTTTATGTGTTTATCAGAGTTATGAGCCTGTAATCATCTAATTCCCACCCACCATCCTTGGCCTTTTTCAACAGCAGAACCGGTTGTTGAACACGACAGTCAAAATCGACAAAGATGTGCGACAGCGTCAAGTATCATTCATACGATAAACTTGTCACTGCTGACCATCTTCAATGTCAAGTAGACTTCGCCCTCCGTGATCTCACTCTCACAGGTAGGTGCTTCAGTCGGTGAAAGTCAAAATAGTTACGAAACTCTTCATCACAGAGACTAAGCTCAAGAAATGCCGCCGAAACGCCTCGCACATGTCAAGTGTCGACCTCAGAGTACGCTCCTCCAGCGTCTTTACCTCACTCTAAAGAGTCGCTCCCTCTTGCCGCCGACCGGGACAGACTATTTTAAAGAGTCTTCCGCTTTTTAGCCTTATCTAGTGCGAGCCGCTGGCCTGTAATCATCTGGCCATATTCGGTGGTGAAGGACCTAATCTTATGCTTAAGCCTCTTCCACTATTTATTTCCAGTAACCGCCCCACCAGTTCCCGCCGCACTAGTGTAATTAACTGTTGCTGTAATCCCGTCTGTCCAGTACAGACAGATTGAACTTCTAGTGTCCAGCCATTCTAGGCCTAGTCTAGCATCTAACACCATCCGGGTACAGACGAGTCTATGGTCCGAATAGCCTAATCAGTGGAACGTGGGGCAAGTAAGTCTATATCGGTCATCCTCATTAACATTCTATCCATGTAACTGGCTACCCCGGTAGACGGCCACATGGGTGATCGACCCGGTATCTATCGATGTGGCCAAACTCGTTGATCAGGTCGACGACCTCCTGCTAGCTCCCCGCCTCTGTCTGTTTTGGAGTCCGGGATTAAGACTAAGCGCAAAGAATCAACCAGGAAAGTCCCAAACTGACGGATAAACGAGACATGCTCCCTCTGATCGTTTGGCGCATAAAGCACAACGACACTAAACGAACTATTGTTCACGGCAATATTGGCCACGACCAACAGCCCTGGCCCGCATTGACATGGACAAGGTTCACCCTCGCATGAAAGGTCAGTTTAACCAGCAAGGAAACACCTCTGGTCATCTGCTCTCCGTGTGCTGAATAGATGATGTCGTCGCTAGACAGTATACAAGCATCAACCTCGCAAACAAAGTAAGTTTCCTGGATCGCAGTCACATCTACGCCGAAGGATCACGAAGCAGGCGGCCAGCCTTACTTCAATCCCTCAAGCCCCTCGCATTCAAAGTTACTATCTTGAGAAACATTTTTCAAGTTGTTTCTCCTAGTCAGAAACTGGACGGAAATCTGCGGATGAAAGGACCCTCTCCCCCACCTCTGTCGTCATGCGACCATCCAGGACAATGTTGCCGACATCCGTGAGATACGTGAGTTTCAGGACCCTATATAAAGAAGGATGGAGATAACTGGGACCCTCCCGCCGCAAAACCCTCCTGCTGCTTTCGGGAAACTCTGAGGGTCTTCCATTGACTGACCGTCCACGGAAGAAGTTTTTTAAAAGTGCTTCTTTTGAAGACGAGAGATCCCGTTTCAAGGCCTACCTGTTTACTTGACAGGACCTTTCCCACCCTGGGATAATATTTTTTCTTTTTTTTGGGAAGTGCTATTGTGAAGGGTGTTGGAAGGAGGGGGTGTTGAGAAGAGGAGTGCAGTTGTTATTGATTTCAGGTGTGTTGGGAGTGAGTGTTTTGGGAGGAGGGGTGGTGGGAAGTGGGGGAGGTGCAGCGGAGCTTTAAAAGAGGAAGAAGGGTGGCTTCTTGTATTGATTTGTTTTTTATTTTTTGTTGGCGAAGCATGGACGGATTGGAACTTTGGTTTCTCCATGGCCTTCTCCACTCTACTTCGACCAACTTGAAATTTTTTCTTCCTTTTTCTCTTCGTCTTCCTCTCTCACTCTTTTCATGAGGACCATTTCCAGCTCTTCGCATTATTGCTGTTCTGGATGGAGGTCCTCCTGCCGCTCCTCATGTATTTCCTCCTGTTGCTGCCTCTGCTGACCCTCCCGCGCCAGTTGGGGCTACCCCTTAATATTTTGCTGTTGCTGCTGCTGCTGATCGCATTTTTCTACTTTTGACTCCTGTTGATGTGTAGGGGCTGCCACTTTTGTTCCCCTTTTTAATCACTTCCGTCCACCTTCCTGGACTTTTGACGACTATTAGACTTGTCTGTACTTCATTCTTCTTCGTCTTTTGTGGTTGCAGTTCCGGTTCCGGTTTCTTTCCTCTGTAGAAAAGGGGACAAAAATTAATGCACAAACTTGGTAAAGTAGGATTCATTGTATTATTTAATTTTTTTTAAGTTAATCTTTTTTAATTTGTCCCCTTTTCTACACAGAAAGAAAACCCCAACCCTAACCTTAACACCTAACCCTAAAGATTAACTTTAGGTTAGGTGTTAAGGTCAAGGGTGGGGTTTTCTGTGTAGAAAAGGGGACAATATAAAAACAAATGAAATAATACAATAATAATAGTTTGTGTATTAATTTTTGTTTTATTTTCAATTTTACAATATACAATTTTTTCAATTTTACAATATAAAAAATGCTTTATTTTTATTATTTAATTTATTCTTTAGTTTGTCATTGCTATTCGAAACGGAAAAAAAGGTTTTATTGTATTATTTAATTAAGGGGACAAATTAAAAAAACGAAAAAAAATCTAATAATTTACCAAGTTTGTGCATTAATTTTTTTTATTTTCAATTTTACAATATAAAAAATGCTTTATTTTTATTATTTAATTTGTTCTTTTAATTTGTCATTGCTATTCGAAACGGAAAAAAAGGTTCTATTGTATTATTTAATTTGTTTTTGTTATAAATAAAACTAAATTTACCCCCCCCCAAAAAAAAAAAAAATTACATTTCTTTACGGTAGTGCGTAGTGATTTTCTGCAAGGAAAGTCTGTAAAAGAAGTAAATAGGCCCAAATTTTATGACTCCGCCAAAAATCTTTCGGCAGTGATTGAGGATTCATGATGGCAATAATGGGGGACGAATGACCAACAAGAAGTCCGATTTTTTTCTTGTCGATAACTCCAAAACGGTAAGGTTTCTTCATAATTTAATTGTTAATTCGAGTTCAGCATGTACATTTGCACGGAATTATGACGATTTTGAAAAAATTTGAAGGGATATTAACGCTCGGGAAACAAAATAGAAATTTACCAATACAGCAATAAAAAACGTAACAAATGGCACACTTACTTTTAAACCTTAGGAAAAACTGACGTGAAAATGATCGGCCGTTCGGTTTTTCCCTATTTTCCCAATCACACACTGTGACTCCTCTTGGCATTTTATAGTCTAATCAAGGAGAACTTCAGGTTCGCCAACAATGTACGCTCTTCCATAAAAAAGGAAGCAAACGCAACTCTTTTCGATTTAGTAAAGAATATGGCGACGCGCTCGACTTGAAATGGTAAGTAACGATATGTTTCCCTCACTGAGACATATATACATGTACACATACGAAAACGCACACATGAATCACGTTCTGCTTACTTTTATTCCATTTTCATTCTTGTTAAACATCCACCCGAAAAAATTAGCCTCTCCCTTATGTCAATTGCGCGCGCATACACAGACACACACACATACACACACACACACACACACACACACACACACACACACACACACACACATATATATATATATATAACACTTATCTACATAATGAACTCTCTCCTGTATGAGATTTGCAAACAAGTCCACACGAGCGACATGCATTGTGTTGACTTTCATATGGGCTGATGTATTGGCCCGAGATTTAGTGCTGGTTCTTAATTCTCTTAAATGGTTGAGATGATTCTTTTCAAAGTTAGTTATGCCTTGGTGGTCGGTGTTTCTCCAGTTTGCTCGGTTTTCAACAGCAAGTTCGAAGTCGTGTATAGGGATGTTTCTAGCCTTTAAATCGTACTTGAGTTTGTTCTTGAAGAGTAACAAAGGACGGCCTACATTACTCTTACCATGAAAAAGTTGGCTATACATGATGATTTTCGGCATCCGATTATCACTGATTCAGATGACATGACCAGCCCATCCGAATTGTGATTGTATCAGAAAGGATTCAATACCACCGATGCCACATTTGATGAAAAGATCAGGGGTAGAGATTTTGTCCTGCCATGTATAACCGCATATTGAACGAAAAGTTGATTGATGTGTGTCTTGTATGGTGTCCACGATTATGACCCATAATCCGGTGAGAATGACTGCTCGATATACACTGATTTTCGTTTTCAGTGAAATCCCACGAATATCCCACAGGCGATGCTTAAGCTTCCCAAAGGTATTGGTTGCCTTTGATATTTGGTTAACTATCTTGTTATCCAAAGAGGCATTTGAAGAGCGAGAATTTTGCCAGCGATACTTAGAAGTGCAATACCACGGGAATTATTACATACAACCTTTTTGCCTTTGTTCTTAAACAGATGTTTTATGCAAGCATCTTTGTACCCCTGTGGAACAGAACCAACCTTCCATATGACTTTAAAAAGCTCAAGGAGTTTCTTAACCAGAGTCCTTCCACCATATCTAAAAATTTCAGGAGGAATAGCATCTTTACTTGATAGAATCCTGGACTTCCTTTAGGCATGGCTCAAGAGAAAACTGGGAAATTTCTGGTCGCTGATGAATTGAGGCAATGACGTTGTCATCGATGGCAGATGTGGAATTTTGGACACTTTCAAAGCATTCTTTCCATCGTGATATAATTTCCTTCTTGTCTGTATGGAGTGTGTTACCGTTAGACGACACAACTGAAATTCCATTTTATACATATACACACATATATGCATGCACACACTCATACTAACATACACATCTACAAAACCGTAACCCTGGCAGGGGGCAAACACGTGCTACATCTTAGCCACAGAGCACTCGCAGGTAACAACGTTTCGGGTTACCCTAATTCTGTCCCCTAGTCGAGACTCCATTGTCGGGTGTAGCTTTAGGTCAAGATCTACCCCAACTCGAAAAAAAAATCAACCGCAACTTCCTTTCATCTCCTTATTGATTGCCAATCACTTGATAATTAAAGCCGTAACTCTCTACAGGCTTCTTCTTTTGACATTGTTATTGAGCGAATAGCTCTGCTTTTCGAAATGTTACACTTAATTTTAGCAACATCTTATATAGTGCCAGCCCAGCAAAGCACCTGCATCCGATTTTAATCGGTTCCCACTGAGCTCACCAACCACGCCTTATGCATTCTACAATATGTAAATATTTCCAAAGTTTCCTTTCGTGGGATTCGTCCGTGTTTTCTTCCCAGAGGATTGTTAATTCTAACATGATGAATTGCTTGGTCATTTCAGAATAAATAATCATGTCTGGACGAAGCTTAGTCTGTATTATTTTCATTGGGAATTTTAGCTGCCTGTCTATATCTACTATCATTTGTCAGCCCGAGGAAGAACTGAGGAGGTATTTTTTCTTCTTCTGTAATGTCTTTACCTTTTCCCCGGCTCTGACAAAACTCATTGTCTTCTTATTCAGTTCATATCGATTTGTTTGTAGACCCCTGAAGACTGTTGTTGCAAAATGGCTCCTAAAACTTTATCATGGCGCCACCGGTAAGGTCTCTCATTTAGCGCCTTAGGGCAACCGCTCAATACGTGTTGGAGGGATCCTTCCTTCTGGCACAACGGACAAAGTGGAGACTTATTTTTTTACCCACGTGTGGAGATTTGCCGGGCTGAATAATGTATCATACACTTCCTGCCTAAGAAAGGTTGTATTACCGGGATTAGTATACTAGATATCTGTCTAGGAAATCTTCCTTTTTTCTAGGTTTCCTAATTTTGTCCAGACCTAAAGCCACCATTTTACTGGCTCTAATTTTATCCACACCTATAATGAAGACAGCATTTCCGATCTTTCCTTCTTGTTCTCCTTAGTGGATTGGAACAGTAACCTAGGTCTGACCTGCCAAATTCCACTGTTCCTACTAGAGCTTTCTGTCTCAACGTTTGCTCTGCTGTACTGAGCTCGTATGATGCCTTCCACTTTATCCGAGTTCGTGCTTCTATTCCTGCTTGTGCAAATTTAGGATCTTTTGAATCCCGATATAGGATTACTTTCCTTGTCTTCGCCACTTTAAACAACTCAACTGATCACTGAAGGGAAGTTCGATACTCCATACGGAGCTGCACTGTTCAAACACCTGGTTAAGTCGAGCCATCTAAAATATCCACTCACTTTTTCTTCATCAGCTGTTGTCAATGCCACTTCATATGATGTCAGGGGCCACAGAATATTTGGCAATATTGTAAATTGATATATAATCCATAACATAAACCGACCTGGCAGAAAGAACCAAGAGATAACCGCCAGGAAAAGAAAATTCACCAGTTGAGACATGAGCTAAGACACAATACAAAACAACCAAATGAAGTGGAAGAACCACCTCTTTCGGAACTCCGAGACATATTAAGGAAAAATCTTAAAACTATTTGTAGTGCGAAATGTCACAGAAAGCGTGCGAAAGCGAGGGCTAGGAAAAGATTAGCCTTTATTTTAAACCCTTTTGGATTTGCGTAGAGATTACTCGGAAACAAGAGAAATGGTAATCTTCAGTGTACGGCGAAATTAAAGGAGGTCATATTGGCAGCTAGATCAGCTTCGGTCCCAGGAACCAACGGTGTTCCCTATAGTGTCTATAAGAGATGTCCGAATATTCAGGTTCATCTCGAAGATTTTAAAATCAATTTGGAGAAGAGGTAGAGTTGCAAAACTGGAGGTTCGTTAATACAGTATGGATTCCTAAAGAATAATGATTTCTTTGCTGGACACTGAGACCAAAATCTTCTTCAGCATGCTGTTCCAACGACTTCGGTACTATCTTGATGCCAACATTTACATAGATACTTCAGTACAGAAGGGAGTGATTGTCGGCATCCCAGGTTGTCTGAAGCATATTCTTATATTCCTTTGGACATAATCGAATCTTTCTGATGTGTAACTAACGATGATAGTCATTGTATATAATCTACAATCTGCATAGCCTTTCGATATCATTCGTAAAATATTACTCAAATCCTGATCAAACTTCTGCCATTCATCCTTCTCGTGTGCAGTGGGCCATTTAATCTGCTTTCTGGTCACTCTCTCTGGATTTCGAGAGACCTGTACATGGATGGGCTCGGTTCTGTGGTGAGTATCCCATGGCCATGATCTTCCTGTCTCACCAGGAGAACTAGTTGTCCATTGTGTGAGTCTCTCTCTCTCTCTATCTCTATCTCTCCAAACATTTCATCCTGGTCTGTTGGATTTTAAGACCACGCGGGTTCTTACATTCCGTATATATTGTAAAATGTGATTCGTCAAGGTTTATTGACATTGGTTCTATGCATTTGGAGGTACTTTTACATTGAATGACTGGTAGAAATTTTGGCAAGTTTATCTAACCCATTATCATTCAGTTGTTGAACAGTGTCTGTTAATGAGTCTGGTATAGATACAAAATATTAAAATAATTCTTTTGATTCATCCCCAATTCCCTGTAAAACCAATATTTTTTTAATTTGAATGCATATTAATTGTATAATTAATGTTGATTGAAGTAAAAAATGTCCATTGACAGTTCTACGAATAACATTTGATGATAACCACTGCGTCGCATAAATTTCAGGAAATATTCCCTATGACCGCAACAATTAATCCCAACATTTTTTCGCCATTTTTATCTAAAGCTTTCAGCAATAACCGTTAATACATCAGCAATTAACCTAGAAAAACGAAAGCCATATTGATTATCTGAAAGAAGACACAGCGAGGTGAGATGTTTAACCACTTCAAAGTTGATTAAAATAACTCGTACTTCGCCAAAAAGAGGTAGAAGGCTAATAGGTTGATAGAAGGATCAGACAAATGAGTTTTTTAAGACTGGAACTGCAGAAGGGGATTTCCAATAAGTAGGTAAGCAAGAAGCAGCCAAGCATTTATTGTAGAGTTTAGAGAGAATAGAAGCTAGTTAAGGAGCAGATTTCTTAAAGACTATTGCAAAGATGCCATCAAGTTTACATGCTTGGTGGTTTAAAGCATAGAAATGATAGCAGAAATGACAGTTTAGACATGATAGCAGAAAACATGGACTGAACTATATGCATATCACTCTAAGTTCTAAGTAAAAAGTCAAGCAGACATAATTCAAATGAGTCAATAGTAGAATTGAAAGAGAATTTACGAACAGCTTTATCAGCAAATGAGGTTATCACTTAAAATTGAGGGAAGAGAGGAAAATAAATTGAATGAAGAGAGGAGGATAAAGTGAGTGAAGAGAGGAAGGATGAATTGAATGAAGAGAGGAGGATAAATTGAGTGAAGAGAGGAAGGATGAATTGAATGAAGAGAGGAGGATAAATTGAGTGAATGAGAGGAGGATAAAATGAGAGAAGAGAAGTGGATAAATTGAGTAAAGAGAGGAAGGATAATTTGAGTGACAAGAGTAGAATAAATTGAGTGAAGAGAGGAGGAGAATTGAATGAAAAGCGGAAGATAAATTGAATGAAGTGTGGGGGATAAATTGAGTGAAGAGAGGAGGATAAATTGAGTGAAGAGAGGAGGATAAATTGAATGAAGAGAGGAGGATAAATGGAGTGAAGAGAGGGGGATAAATTGAATGAAGTTAGGTGGATAAATTGAATGAAAAGAGGAAGGATAAATTGAACGAAGAGAGGAGGATAAATTGAAAAGAGGAAGTATAAATTGAGTCAAGTGAAGGAGATGAATTGAGTGAAGCGAGGAAGGATAATTTGAGGTATGAGAGTAGGGTAAATTGAGTGATGAAAGGAGGATAAATTGAATCATGTGAGGAGGATAAATTGACTGAAGAGAGGAGGATAAATTTGATTGAAGAGGGGAGGATAAATTCAGTGAACAGAGGAGGATAAATTGACTGGAGAGAGGAGGATAAATTGAGTGAAGAGGGGAGGATAAATTGAGTGGAGAGAGGAATGCTAATTTGTGTGACGAGAGTAGGATAAATTGAGTGAAGAGAGGAGGATTATTTGAGTGAAGAGAGGAGGATAAATTGAGTGAAGAGCCGTGGATAACTTGAGTGAAGATAGGAAGGATAATTTGAGTGAAGAGAGTAGGATAAATTGAGTGAAGAGAGGGGGATAAATGGAATGAAGAGATGAGGATAAATTCAATGAAGTGTGGAAGATAAATTGAATGAAGAGAGGAGGATAAATTGAATGAAGAGAGGAGGAAAAATTGAGTGAAGAGAGGAAGATACATTGAGTCAAGTGAGGTGGATTAATTGAATGAAGAGAGGAAGGTTAAATTCAATGAAGAGAGGAGGATAAATTGAGTGAAAAGAGGATGAGAAATTGAGTGAAGAGAGGAAGGATAATTTGAGTGAAGAGCGGAGGATAAATTGATTGTAAGAGAGGAAGTATAATTTGAGTGAAGAGTTTAGGAGAAATTGAGTGAAGAGAGGAGGATAAATTCAGTGAAGAGAGGAGGATGATTTGAGTGAAGAAAAGAGGAGAAATTAAATGAAGAGAAGAGGAGAAATTGAATGAAGAGTGTAGAATAATTTGAGTGAAGAGAGGAGGATAAATTGTGTGAAGAAAAGAGGATAATTTGAGTGAAGAGAGGAGCATAAATTGAATGAAGAGTGGAGGATAAATTGAGTGAAGGGAGGTGGATAAACTGAATGAAATGAGGTGGATAAATTGAATGAAGAGAGGAAGGAAAAATTGATTGAAGTGAAGAGGATAAATTGAGTAAGGCGAGAAAGGATAATCTAAGGGAAGAGACTAGGATAAATTGAGTGAAGAGAGGAGGATAAATTGAGTGAAGAGAGGAGGATAAATTGAGTGAAGAGAGGAGGATAAATTGAGTGAAGAGAGGAAGGATAAATTGAATGAAATGAGGGGGATAAAGTGAATGAAGAGAGGAAGGATAAATTGAATGAAGAGATGAGGATAAATTCAATGAAGTGTGGAAGATAAATTGAATGAAGAGAGGAAGGATAATTGGAGGGAAGTGAATAGGATAAATTTAGTGAAGAGATGAGGATAAATTGAATGAAAAGAAGAGGATAAATTGAATGATGAGTGCAGGATAAATTGAGTGAAGAGAGGAGGATAGAAAGAATGAAGTGAGGAGGATAAGTTGAGTGAAGAGAGTTGGATAATTTCAGTGAAGAGAGGAGGATAAATTGAATGAAAGGGAGGTGGATAATTTGAATGAAGAGAGGAAGGATAAATTGAGTGAAGTGAAGTGGATAAATTAAGTGAAGAGAGTAAGGATAATTTGAGGGAAGACAGCAGGATAATTTGAGTGAAGAGAGGGGTATGAATTGAATGAATAGAGGAGGATAAATTAAATGAAGAGAGTTGGATAAATTGAGTGAAGAGAGGAGGATAAATTGAGTGAAGAGAGGAGGAGAAATTGAGTGAAGAGAGGAGGAGAAATTGAGAGAAGTGAAGCGAATAAATTGAGTGAAGAGTGGAAGAATAATTGGAGGGAAGGGAGTAGGATAAATTTAGTCAAGATAGGAGGATATACTGAATGAAGCGAAGAGGATAAATAGAGTGAAGCGAGGAGGATAAATTGAATGACGTGAGGTGGATAAATTGAATGAAGAGGGGAAGGATAAATTGAATGAAATGAAGAGGATAAATTGAGTGAAGAGAGTAAGGATATTTTGAGGGAAGAAAGTAGGAAAAATTGAGCGAAGAGAGGAGGATGAATTGAATGAAGAGAGGAGGATAAATTGAAGGAAGAGAGGAGGATAAATTGAAGGAAGAGAGGAGGATAAATTGAAGGAAGAGAGGTGGATAATTTGAATGAAGTGTGGAGGATGAATTGAATGAAGTGAGGAGGATAAATTGAATGAATAGGGGAGGATAAGTTGAGTGAAGAGAGGTGTATAATTTGAGTGAAACGAGGTGGATAATTTGATTGAAGTGAGGTGAATTACTTGAATGAAAAGAGGAAGGATAATTTGAATGAAGAGTTTAGGATATATTGAGTGAAAAGAGGAGGATAAATTGAATGAAGTGAGGTGGATAAATTTAATGAAGACAAGTATAAATTGAGTGAATTGAAGACGATAAATTGAGTGAAGAGAGGAAGGATAAATTGAGGGAATTGAGTAGGATAATGTGAATGTAGAGAGGAGGATGAATTGAAGGAAGAGAGGAGGATAAATTGAGGGAAGAGAGGAGGATAAATTGTGTGAAGAGAGGAGGATAAATTCTGTGAAGAGAGGAGGATATATTGAATAAAAGAGGAGGATAAATTGAATGAAGAGAGTAAGGATAAATTGAGTGAAGAGAAGAGGATAACTTGAGTGAAAAGGGGAAGTAATGAGGAGAGTAGGATAAATTGAGTGAAGAGATGAGGGTAAATTGAATGAAGAGCGGAGGATAAATTGAATGAAGAGAGGAGGATAAATTGCGTGAAGAGTGGAAGGATAAATTGAGTGATTTGAAGATGACAAATTGAGTGAAGAGATGAAGTATATTTTGAGTAAAGGGAGTTGGATATTTTGAGCGAAGACAGGAGGATAAATTGAATGAAGAGAGGAGGATAAATTGAGTGAAGAAAGGAGGATAAATTGAATGAAATGAGGTGGATAAATTGAATGAAGTGAGGAAGGATAAATTGAATGAAGAGAGGAGGATATCTTGAATGAAGAGAGGAAGGATAAATTGAGTGAATAGAGGAGGATATATTGAGTGAAGAGAGGTGGATAATTTGATTGAAGTGTGGAGGATATATTGAGTGAAGAGAGGTGGATAAATTGAATGAAGCGAGGAGGATAAGTTGAGTTAAGAGAGGTGGATAATATGTGTGAAGAGAGGAGGATAAATTGAGTGAAGAGACGAGGATAAATTGAGTGAAGAGTGGTGGATAAATTGAGTGAAGAGTGGAGGATAAAATAAATGAAGAGTGGTGCATAAATTGAATGAAGAGAGGAAGGATAAGTTCGTGTTTTGTGTGCGATCTGCCGGGGAGGGATTGCCAAAAAAAAAGTAGTCAGCAAAACTCTTATAGCGACTTACCTCGTCAACCCAAGCGAAGCGCGTCGCGTGTATTCTGTGAAAAAAAAGAAACAAGTCCGTCGCAGGAGTCGCTATAAGAGTATATTAATATGCAAATTACGGAGCATCCTATCCCGGCTGTCGACGAATGGAAAAAAATAGGTTCTGCCGATAAAAGCAGTTGGTGTTGTCGACTCGGGGAAAAAAAAAATTCGGGCAGTTTTGGCTACGGCGTTCGTGAGTTATTTTCCTGACGTGTTACAAGTGATTTTCTTTCTTTTGTGTTGTGAAAGCCACAAATTTGCTTTGAGAACGCTTACTCTTCAAGCTATTTCGGCATTTACTTTGTCTCTCGCAAGATGGCGGAAAGACCGTTCGATATAAAACTGATCCCCGAATTCAGTGGTGATACTAGTGGACAGTCTGTGGTTGAATGGATCGAAAAGGTGGAACTGGTCTGCGAATTATGCGAGATATCGAAGATTGATCGGATTCTTCCTCTGCGATTGAATGGCGGTGCCCTTGCTGTGTATAGGCAGCTGAGTAAAGAACAGAAAAGCGACATTGAGCAAATAAAGCACGCTCTACTAACCGCGTTTGGAACTGACCGGTTCGTGGCCTACGACCAATTCCAGGCACGGCGTCTGCGACCTGGCGAGACAGTAGACGTATATTTGGCAGAATTAAAGAAGCTCGCCGTTCCAATCGCACCGCTTCCTGAAGAATGGATGACATGTGCCTTCGTTTCTGGATTGCCCAGTCATGTTAAGCAGATACTCCGCGCATCATCCAGAATGGAAGACCTGACGCTCAATCAATTGTTGACCAGAGCCCGTGCTGTCATGATCGACGAAAAAGAGGCTGATGAACCAGTGGCCGCAGTTATTCAACCAATTGAAGTCAAAGAAGGTCCGACCCCAGCCATTCGTCACCATGGCGTTGCCACCTGCTATCGGTGCTCTGGGCCGAATCATTTTGCCAGAGACTGCCGCTATCAACGCGAGGAGGTGCGCAGCGGGTCGGCGCGAAGGGCACGTCTCGATCTACGATGCTTTCAATGTCAGAAAGTAGGTCATATTGCCTCTAAGTGCCCGGGAAATGGAATGGGGACGCGACGTCAGCGCCGGTCTCTTCCCGCACCGAGCATGAAAGTGGCGCTCCCTGTGATTAAGGTACGCATCAATGGAATAACGCGTACCGCTTTAATAGATTCTGGCTGCTCTCGGTCACTCACCAACGGTTCGATTTGCCGACAGTGGAGCAGACAAAAGATGGACGTACTAACGGCTGATGGAAAGGCTCTCAGAAGCCGGGGAGTTGGAAACATCAAACTTAGTATTAACAACGGTGACCCTGTCACAGTCAGTGTGTTGGTCGTGGACAGCGCGTTATTAGGTTTCGATCTGCTCCTTGGGATGGACATTATTAAGGAGCTGGGCGGCGTACGCATTACAGAGGCAGGCGAAGTCAAGTTTTCTGATCCGCCCATCTGTGCTACTTTGAAGATCAACGAGCCCGACTTTAGCGCAGAGTTCGACCAAAGGACGAAGACATGGACAGCATTTTGGAAATGGTCGGAAAATAACCCACCAGAAAAGCTCCAGAACCGAGTGTCAGAATATTCGGTGCCCGAACGCGTCAAGGAAGAATACCAGCGCGAATTGCAGGTGTGGCTGGATAACGGATGGCTGACTCCATATCCCGAGGAAGAGCTTGGTCCTCCAAGAGGCCTCATCCCGTTGATGGCCGTGGTACAAAAGAACAAGGGAAAGGTGCGCCCTGTACTAGATTATAGAGAACTGAACGAACATGTAGACACATACACAGCTCATGCTGATGTGTGTGCACAAAAATTGAGAGAATGGCGAACGAAGGGATCCAATGTCTCTGTGATTGACCTTCGAAAGGCCTACTTGCAGGTACGCGTGCACCGGTCACTGTGGCCATTTCAGACGGTGATTCTTAATGGGACGAGGTACTGCTTAACCCGAATGGGATTCGGACTCAATGTGGCGCCGCCCATCATGAAAGCCATCGTGGATGCTGTGCTATCCCAGGATGAGACAATTCGTCAAGCGACGTCAGCCTACATTGACGACATCTACATCAACGAAACCTTAGTACCCGCTTCACAGGTGAGAAAGCATCTTGCTGACTTTGGGCTCGAATGTAAAAACCCAGAACGACTGGAGGATGGTGCTCGGGTGCTCGGCTTGCAGGTCTGGGGGGAGCACAACATGCTTTACTGGAAACGTGGAAGCGAGCTCCCGGACATTCCCAAACACATGACCCGACGCAGCGTGTTTTCGTTATGTGGAAAGCTGGTGGGACATTTTCCCGTGGGCGGGTGGATCCGCATTGCAACTGCATTTATTAAACGTAGGGTGACTGCTGTCACTTCCGGTTGGGATGACACAACCAATGATGCTCCCCTTAGACACATGATAGGGGAAGTCATTACTAGGGTGCGTCAAGACGACCCCGTACGTGGTAAATGGTGCGTTGACGGATGTGAATTTAACGTCTGGGTCGACGCGAGCTCCCTTGCAACAGGAGTGTCTCTTGAAGTAGGTGACACTGTCGTGGAAGATGCGTGTTGGTTGCGTCCCGAGAAGGATACGCAACATATCAACCTGTCAGAATTAGACGCCGTTATCAGGGGAGTCACCGCGGCCCTTCAATGGAATGCAAAGGTATTGCATTTATTCACGGATTCCGCATGCGTGTATAAGTGGATATCAGACACTCTTACGGGGAAGGCTAGGATACATACAAAGGCTGCGAGCGAGATGCTCATTCGAAGGAGGCTAGACACACTGGGAAAGTTGGTAAGTGAATACCACTTATCCGTAGACATACAGCTGGTCAGATCACAGCAGAACAAGGCCGATACTTTAACAAGGGTACCCCAAAAATGGCTTGACGCTATTAAGAAAGAGGTAGAGCCGGTAGAACATGTCTGTGTAACATCAACGAGCAACTATAACTCAGATTTACTAAAATCTGTGCATTGCCAAAGCGGACATCCCGGTGTAAAACGGACCTTATATTTCGTGAGGCAGATTTATCCCTCCGTATCCAAAGCTGCTGTCAGGGCAGTGGTCAGAGAATGCAAGGAGTGTCAGTCCATCGACCCAGCACCTGTGCAATGGCAAAAAGGACAAGTGAGTGTAAGCAAGGTGTGGCACCGTGTTGGAATGGACATCACCCATTATAACGGACATCACTATTTAACCCTGATTGATTGTGGCCCAACCCGGTTCACTATTTGGCGGCGTCTGCGTCGACAGGATTCCGCAAGCGTCATTGACCACTTGGGGTCATTGTTCTTTGAACGTGGACCTCCGACGGAACTCCTCACTGACAACGACACTGCATTCCGCAGTGAACTATTCAAAGATTTTGTGGCTTCGTGGGGAGTACACCTCAGATTTCGCTGCGCGTATGTCCCATCAGGGAATGGCATAATCGAGCGATGTCATCGGAGCATCAAAAGAATCGCTGCTAGGAAGCAGTGTTCCATAATGGAGGCGGTGTATTGGTACAATGTTACTCCGAGAGACAATAATGTATCGCCCTCAACTGCGCCAGCCAACATGATTTATCAGTATAAAGTCCGGCTACGAGGCATTGACGCAACGCGTTCAACTGAACGGATAAACGAACGAGCGCCGTATGACTTGGGCGATCGCGTGTGGGTGAAATCTCCACATAGCCGGTGTACAACCCGGTACCGGGTGGGGCATGTCACTGGACTAAGTAACTCGCGTTCTGTGCTGGTTGATGGCATACCAAGACACATAAAGGACTTGCGTCACTATGTAGGTACAGATACGTCAACAAGTGACACTAGCAGTGAGTGCTCAGAAAGTGAACAAATAATTACCATCGGAGGTAGGGCTAGCACCCCTTCAGATGGTGAAGACTCTGTGCGTGAGGTTGTCAGACCAGAAGAATCCTCAGAAGAAGAATCTTCAGAACATTCTTCAGATGATGAAGACTCTGCGCATGAGGTTGTCAGATCAGAAGAAACCTCAGAATATAACACACAATCTCCTCCAACAGTTGCCCCGCTCCGGAGAAGCTTAAGAATAAAAGGCCCGCCCATGAGTGTCACTTATGTGACAGGGGGAGTGTAGTGAACGAGATAATCAAGTACCCCGGAAAAAAGTTCGTGTTTTTGTGTGCGATCTGCCGGGGAGGGATTGCCAAAAAAGTAGTCAGCAAAACTCTTATAGCGACTTACCTCGTCAACCCAAGCGAAAGCGCGAAAGTGTATTCTGTGACGAAAAAGAAACAAGTCCGTCGCAGGAGTCGCTATAAGAGTATATTAATATGCAAATTACGGAGCATCCTATCCCGGCTGTCGACGAATGGAAAAAAAAATAGGTTCTGCCGATAAAAGCAGTTGGTGTTGTCGACTCGGGAGGAAAAAAAAATTCGGGCAGTTTTGGCTACGGCGTTCGTGAGTTATTTTCCTGACGTGTTACAAGTGATTTTCTTTCTTTGTGTTGTGAAAGCCTCTTTAATTCTCCTGTCTGTTCTGTGAAATGAGTTTCCATAAATTTCTGTTAATTGAATGCCGATAATGCATTAAGTTTTAAATTATCTTTCCCAAAGAATTGTCCTGCTAAAAAAATATTACTTGTTTCTGTAGAAAATAAAATTAAATTTTAAAACAGCAATAAATTCTCTTAAATGAAGAAATTATATGCTTGTTAAACTAATCATAAATTTATGAGGATAAATTGTTCTTCTTAAAAAGTACCAACTAGAAATTATTGTTGCTCACTTGGAAAGCAAAGGATATGACGATTTCAAGCACATTTTCAGGTTCTCTACACATCTATGTATTTCCAATATAAAAAAAAAACTTGCAGTTTCGACAGTATCCTTGCAATTGTTCTAAAGAAATGTACACCTGAACTGGTTCCTGTTCTCGCCAAACTTTACCAGAAATGCTTCGTTGCTTTTTGCTTTTCAGCTTGTTGGAAGTCCTCCACTGATGTTCCTGTATTTAAGAACTCTAGGAACCTTCTGATCCCTCAAATTAACGCCGTATTAGTCTATTACCTCTTTTTGGTAAAGTATGAAAGACCCTTACCAACTCTGAATTGGTTATGCATCTTACTTCATACGTCCTCCTTTCTGATAAACAATATGGCTTCCGCTTCTCCAGGACTACCATCGCTGTGTTAACGGCTATCCCTGAATTTGCCTATCAAACTTTACATGAGAACGGCACAGCTCGGGCTGCAGTTCTAGATATCTCAAAAGCGTTCGCAGGGTTTGGTATGCTGGCATTCTCCACATGCTCAAAGACTACGTTATCTCTGAACGAATATTTGGCTTAATCTAATCGCTCCTAACAAATCGTGTAATTAAGGTAATGTTGTACGAACACATTACTAGATTTCTTTCATATTAATGCAAGGTGCCCCATGGTCCTATCCTTGGATCTACATTGTTTCTGATCTTCATCAAAGACCTTCCTGATACCATTAGTTGCCAACTAGTTATTTATGTAGATTACACAACTATTTACTCCTGTGTTAGGAGCAAGCACGACAAAGTAAAACTAGCAACTGCTCTAAAAAAAGGATCTCCAATCAGTGACTAACTGAAACAACGAATGGCTTGTAAATTTTAATACCCCCAAAAACTTGCTTTCATTTAATTCACACAGAGTAATTTTTCTGGGTGCCACCAGTATGGATGACGCTAAAATATAGGAGAGCAACATTTTGCGCCTTTTTGGACTCATGTTTTCCACCAACTTGAAGAAGTGTGATTATATTGTATCAATTTTTAGGTCTACTGCTATAAAGTTGGTTCACTGTGTCGTTTCAGAATTTTTTTCTCATCAGAATCCTTCTTGCACATTTATAGCTCGACCATTTGTCAGTGCATTGAATATTACTACTATACCTGGTTTGGTGCTTCTACTCCATATCTAAAAATTCTTGACAAAAGTCGGTAAAGGGTCTGCAATATAATCGATCCTGGCCTGGCATTTCGACTTACTTTCTCACCAATGTGACATGACTTCCCATCGGTCTGTTCTACAAATATTTTCATGGCACTTGTTCTGTTGAGTTTTCCTCCTTAGTGCCTCGAGTGGATGAATTTAACCTGAAGAACTCCCTTCCTATTTTTTGTTTCCTTGTCACATACAATCTTCAAAAATTTAAATGCAACGTCAATCGCACCTTCTGTTTTCCTGAATCCTGTTCCTTTATTTCCTCATTTCTCCTCGCTAAAATCTTCTCATTCTCTTTCACTTCCTGTAACTCTGCTGCGTTCTAGTGGCATTATCGCCTTGCTTGGGGTGAAATGATTAAAAATCCGTTTTGTGTGTATTATATTTCAGAACTTTTATTTTACTTAGTAGTATTCTGTTTACTTTCAAGTGTGATTTCTTTGGACGCTGATTTCATGATCAACTGCTTTAATCTGAGTTTAGATGAATTCATTTTGCTTTCAGTTTGTTTTGAGCAGAGGGTGCAATTTTTGTCGATAAATCTGCATCATTTAGCTTTTGGGAAGTAATACTTGTATTTCGTAATGAACTTTTTCCTATGTATTCTCGCCCATTTTTATCTTTTCTGTCACTTGGCCTTTTTGCTTCAGACTTCTGCTTATGCATTACAATGATATAAGGAAAGTAATAATTTAGTGTTTCATTATATCAGTACAATGTTTAATCATTTGATTATTCTACGCGATGGGATAGACGTCTCTCAGACCAGCATTTTTTTAACTATCCAAAGATGGAAGATTTTAGAAACGTTTTATCTAATATCTTTGATTTGCTTGGCCAAACTCAATGGATCTTTAACATGAAAAGTTTGACTCCTTGTAGTCATGAAGAAATTTAGTTTTTTTTATCAATGTTCCCGTTAGTCAGTACGTCTGAAAGCCGAACACCTCCAAATTTCTGTGGCGGTCACTTCCAAACTTGGTCCACTCACTCATGGTTTTCGTCATGAATTGGACGCCTTTCCTCATTACACACACTAATACATGTTACAGTACCCCGTTACTAGGTGGATTTGGCCTTGTTCATTACTGTGTTAGTACCGCTCACAACACCTTCCTAGATGATCAGATGTTATAGTTATGCATTTCGGGGGAAAAATTGGATGAATCCAAACAAAATGAATGCAAAAAGGAAACAAAATCACAAGTAAAAATGTAAATTTAAAACTCATAAATACAGACAGTGTTTGTCATATGAACGTGTACGTGGTTGTTTACGTGTATCATACAACAGATAGATAGATATCTTTTTGTTATTAAAATGGCTTGTTACTCTTATTCCCTAACAGAGCTTTTGGCTGGTTCTAAATTATGTTTCTATTTTTGCATGTTATCACACATACGTACATGCAGACATATTCCCACAGGTTCCTCATGCTCCTCCGTGCATTTTTAGATATGTGCATACTATATCTAATACATGTCCACGCACTTTTGAAAAATCTTCGACATCTTATTTTAAAAATTAAGCTCTAAAAAAGTGTTTTTTTATTTTCTTTGCTTATAATCCAAAATATGTGCAATATATCTATTTAAACTATTTTTTAAGTATTCTATATGGACCTCGATGCGTCTTCGTCTGTCACATCCTCTAATTAGTCCGGTTAATGGACTAAAGCAGTGGTTCTCAAACAGTTTTCTAGCTTGCCGCTTCCTTGGCTTCGAAGTCATATTCCTAGCTCCCTTCTCCTACTACATCTATATGAAGGCCCATCTATTCTTGGCATTAGGTATACTGCAAATTCAAAACAACAATCTAACACTGTAGTGTAAACATATATGAATTCAACAAAGAAACAAGTAAACAAAGATATATAACTGATTTAGCAAAATGAAATGACAAATTTACAGTTTTAATGGGTTGGATGTAATTGGTGCAGCGATATTAGCTTCTTAACATCAGACTGAGGAGAATTATCAAACCTTTCGTTCAGTAATTTTCAATCAGTTCCTTGAAAAGAAGCTGGGTGGGTCCAATGAAACCTTGCTATATAAAATATGATATTGGAGAGGCAATAAATTATATCTCAACTGTGTTTCGCAATGCAGAATACCAGTAAGAAATTATCTTAATATTATTTTTTTGAACTTGGGCCTCAGCTCAGTGTCATTTTAGAGTGAAAACAAGTCTTCAACTATTCATGTTTCCTCATTGTTGATATCTAAGAATGGGTGGATCACACAATCTCATATTTGAAGGGGAAAAATCCCTAAATCTGTCAGACATATCTCTATTCAGCGCATCCAGTTATACACAATGTACTTAGCCATCGTCTGGTATACTCTTCTTCTTTTCCAGTTTATAGACTCTTGGGAACTGGAAAAGTTTACGAAGAGCATTATTACGTTTGAATAGCTGTGATTTAGAAAGAAGTGTGGGGAGGACTTATTTAACCTTGAAAAGTTTGATATAATTTCCTTGCAGTTGCAAATTAGTTTCATTGAATTCATTGTGAATACATCTGAGAATTAAGCAATGTCATGCTTGATGTTTCTTAGTTGTTCAGAGAGAATAGAATCCGTGTTTTGATAAAAAAAAATATATAGACTCATCACAGGCAGTTTCCTTTTGATAGCAATCTAACTTCTGTAAGCAACAATAAACGTTCAAAATCCTTATCATTCTCCCCCCAGAGTTGTCGAAAAAATTCGGAATTATTTTTTAAAAATAACATAAGTTAAAGAAATATCCGATTTCTTTGAAATTTTCAGCATTTATTCATTAATGAATGAAATTTATTTTGAAGATTTTTTTAGTTTTGTTGAAGTATTTTTCAGGCCATATACCAACTTTACGCGTCTAATTCGTAATATTGAATTTTGGATGATTTTAATTTTTACATATTTAAAAAGATATATCCCGATATTGTTATCTCATTAAAAAAAATCAATATCGACTGTGAACATATCAAAAAATATGGACCGAATGATAAATTTATAAAAGTCCAAGATAGATTCTGGCGAAAAATTGTCGAGCACGACACAGTGAACCAACTTTCCTAGAAACTGGATGAATATCAAAATCCAAGTAATTTTTTAAAAGTAAATATTGAATGTGTTTTTTTCCTCTCAAATAATGTTTTATTCAATTATGCAAGCACCAACTTTCAGCAAAAATATTTTTTGTGTTTTATTGAATTACTTTTGTGAGGCTCTGGGTGAATTTTCAGTTAACAGTTGATATTGCATATATTTTCTTTTCACTGAAATAACACTTTCAGGTATTTTTCTTTATATACCTGAAAAATGATTTCTCGAACATTCACCAAATTTAAAAGTACTCACGAGATATGGAAATGGTTGGTGTGAAAAATATTCCCACAAAGTTCTCTAAAATAATGACCTATTCAACATAAAATTTATTCATTAATAATACTGTATATTTCATTTAAATCAGAAAATTCTCTGATTTTTTATAAACTTTTAAAAACTGGCAGTAGCTGCTTTTTTATTATCGAGAATGACCACATATTTTAAAATAAAACAATCATGTTGGTCTGCATAAGTAGTAAAAACAACCCTTACTATAACTTTTACTTTAACTTTAGTTGCTAAATAAGATCAGAGGGGCATGGTCTTCCAAACTCTCCAGAATACAAGCTACAAACTTTTAACCGATATCAGAGTTCACAATGCTACTATTCAGATAAAATGGACCCATCATGTTTAAAAAAATATTTTTACTATATTTTAACCAAACATAAACAATATTTGTTTAAAATCTAATTAATTAAACTTTAAATAATGCTATCATTCAGAAAAGAAAATTTGTTTTTTAAATATTTAAAGATAAAAAATGGGGTTTGCCGATCTCTCAATAGGAACGAATAAGTAGATTTTACCAATACGGGAAAAATCCAGTCAGTTTAAATTTGCTTTGAAATGCGCAAAATCATTTTTCTTTGGAATTTCTAAATTTAATCTATTATCTTGGGATATCTTAAATTATAACCAACGATTATAATTTAAACATTTTAAAACTAGATATTGTTTTTAACCTTTTCTGTGGCTTCTTACACGGCTTCTGAATGTCATTTATCTTGTGATACCTTATTAAATATAATTTATTACAAGCAATGTTTACTTAGAAATGACCGTACAACTTCTTTTCGATTTCATTAAATAAGATGTCGCCAGACAAATATCCATGGATATATCACTACACCTACAAACCTCGAGCATTTTCCCCCATGTTGGCTGTCTGATGTGGCTGACGTGTGGCGCTTCCTGATAAGATAACGTCAGCAACTCTTAAACAAACAGTCGGACTTTTAACTCCAGACAGTAATATAAAATAAAGCCATGCGTTCGTGTATAACTCTTATATTATTTTTATATTTTGTAAGTCTTGCGTGTTTCTTAAGGTTTGTTATATAGATATTGTAACAAAAAATTATTTGGTTCTAATGACAACTTGCCGTCCTCTTTTTCCTCACCACCCCTGGATTTTTCCATCACTCGCATTGAGAGGGTATCGCCCACTTTGGGAATCTTTAATTAGTTATTACGCATTCCAAAGGTAGCCTTTATTCAGCAACATTTAACTCATTATGTTAATTAAGTGATTTATAATTATAAGTGATTTATTACAGTTGATGTTATTATCCGCTAAATCCTCTCGTTTACGAACTATATCTAACATTGGCGTCATTTAACTGAAAGTGTTAGCTATGCTTGCTTTTTGTTCATAACGCTCATTATCATCATTATATTATTACAAAGAAAGGAAAATAGACTTCAAATAGATTTGGTGGCTTGAAAAATGATATAATGTGTGCTTGCGCTTACGCGTGTATCTGCATAAGCGGGAGAGAGAGAGAGAGAGAGAGAGAGAGAGATTGAATGAATTGTAATTTTTTCTCCTTTATTTTGTTCCTTTACAGATACACTCTATTTGAAAATAATTTACGCGCACACACACACACACACACAGATATATATATATATATATATATATATATATATATATATATATATATATATGTTGTGATTCCTTGATCTTTCTCGAGTTAATGTTTTCAGCTGACCTTTTTGGATGAAATATGGATAGATGATGTTGAATCTATTGCTAGGTTTGCTGCTAAGAAAGTTAGTTCACTGTGTCGTTCTAGACAATTTTCTCACCAGACCCTATATAGCTAGAGTCTACCAATCGCCCATGTTTTGTATATTTCAGTCACATATGTTCTGCTGCTCCTGATATATATTTAAAGATTCTTGATAAAATCCAAAGTAGAATCTGCAATGTTATTCGTCTTAACCTAGCATCTCAAATTCAGTCATTTTCTCGACGCCGTAATGTATATTCCTTTTGCTTTTTCTAAAGATAATTTCATGGTAATTGTTCAGAGGAACATTCCCTATGGTACCTAGACTTTATGACTTTAAACACAGTACTAGATTTGGTAGAAAGGCGTGTGTTGTTGTGTATAAACCATCTGGTTGGCAAGAATGGTAAGCCCTGTGCTTTGAAAACACTGAGAAGAATATTTGGTTGAGTCATAAGTAGTCTCCGTTTTATAGAACCAATTGTAATGGCAAATGTATCATCCTAACAATCAATCATACGTGGCAGTTGAGAATAAATTCGGCATACAGAAACACATAGTTTTTTGCATAGCAGTGGCTGTGTGCACAGTAGATTAAAAATAAATCGGTAATTTTCTTAACCCAACTAATGGATTTACGTCACATAATGTGTTATGCGAATCTAAGTAAGGAAATAACACTATGGTGACAGCTAGAAAAATATGTAGTGTCAAGGAGTCATAACTGACCGGCCTGTACGAAATTGGTTTGCAAAGTTTCGTTCCGGAGAAACGTCGTTGAAAGATGACACTGGATTGGGAATGACATTCATAGGGATTTGATGGTAAAGCCCTATAGTCATTAGTGGAATGCAAACCACGGCAAAGTACTCGAAAATGATCAAAGATATTAAATACATTGCAATCTACCAATATGCTGACACTCAGAAAAGAGTTTGGAAAGTCAATAAGCTGGTTATTTTGGTTCGACGCGCTCTTAGAGAAAAAAAAAATGAGCAGATCATTTACCCATAGTGATAAGTCACATTTACCAACGTAGAAATAAACTATTCCTTACATATATCATAACAGGTGAGGAAAATAGGTTACATACGGAAATGGTCAGTGCAGAAGGCAGTGGATTGACCAGGAAACTGTCAGTAATATTCAACGACTGATCGCAATTAAATAATGCGCTCTGACACAGAATCTCTCAGTAATATTCAAGTATTGGTCACGACAGATTATACCCTCTTTCACAGAATTCTTGTTCACGCGAAGTAGGAACAAAACGACATATGATTCAAAAGAATCAATTTTTATTCTAGTATAACACAAGAGAAACCACAAAAAATTAGAAGTAGTTTTTCGCGATTTACGCTCATACTGTAAATTACTTTCACGAATCTGTCTCTAAATATAGTCTACCATCATTTTTTCATTATACGATCCATGGTAGCGGCATTCAATGTCCATTATATCTTGGTGGAAGCGCTCAATTTTCTCCTTTGAGTACGACCCAATGTTCTCTTTGAATTTTTCATGATGAACGTCAAGGATATGGACGTTGAGGAACATCCTGTAGGCCATTTGCCGTAGTTCTTTACGTCTCAACAAGTTCCACATAGTTTTCGGCCAGGAAGCCCCGAACCACCGTGACAAAGCTGTTCCACTGTTGCACTTTATGATCTTCTTTATTTGTGGTCCGAGGAAGACACCGATTTTGACTTTTGCCGCAGACAGCTTAGGGAAGAATTCTTGAAGTCTGCATAATCCTTATCTAGAGCCGTGACAAATTGTTTCATAAGATCCAATTTTAAGTGCAGTGAAGAAACAATACTTTCCGGCAGTTCAGCAGTGGCATCCATTTGACGCTGTTCCCCCTAGATTGAACTTAGCTCGATGTGACCATTCCCGCCTGTGGTAGTGTGTCGTGGTATCGCTGCTGTTCTAAAGGTAAAGATAACGCGGAACTTGGTAAAACCACCTTGGAGACCCATCAGTGATGCCACTATTTTCTTCGATAACCTCCTAACCATACTCCTCATATTTTAAGGCATCTAGCAATATCTTGACACTGATGTATTTTTCTTTGAGCTGTATCCGCTATAGAAAATATCCATGATACTGTGGTCACTAATGTGCGATTGTTGAAATATATTTAATACACTGAGTAACGATTAATCGTGAACTCCTCTCCCTCAGTAAGAGAGTAAGAGAGAGAGCTGTTTAAATAGCCTTAGTCCATCTTGTGATCGTGTTCAACTAATCTACAACAAAAACAAAACAGGACCAAGGATAGAGTCACGGGGTCACCTGCATTAGTGCAAAAAAAAAAAAAAAAAGAAATAGAAAAGTGTCGTTCAGGATGACTTTCTTTTTACGATTTGATAGGAAAAACCATAACTTTTCAACTTGTAAAGAAAACCGGTATATCAGACACTGTCGAACGCTTTCGACACGTCAAAGGCAACAGCCCGAGGTTCACCATTATTATTTAAAGCTTGATAGACTCTTTCCCGAGTAATTGTCGATACAACAGCAATTAACCTAGATAAACAAAGCCATATTGAGTGTCAGAACTAAGGCCCTGCGAGGTGAGATGCTTAACTAATTCATCATTGTTTAGAGCTTCTAGTAGTTTCCCCAAAAGAGATAGGAGGCTAATAGGCCGATAGTTGAAAGGGCTGGACGGTTCACTTGAGTTTTTAAGGACTGAAACAACAAGAAAGGATTTCCAACAAGCAGGAAATCAAGAGGCAGCTAGGCATTTATTATACAGTTTAGAGAGAACAGGAGCCAGTTCGGGAGTACATTTCTTAAGAACTATTACAGGGATACCATCAAGTCCATATACTTTGTGGGGATCCAGGTTAGAGATGATAGCAGAAACCCTGCATATCACTCAACGGAGACTCAATGGAAAGTCAGACAAGGATTCTCCAGATGAGTCAAGAATAGAATTTAAAGAGAATTTATGTGTGAAACATTCTGATTTATCTCAATACCTCAAATTAATTGAAGATGAGGAAGAGAAAATGTACTCTTATTTAATACACAATTACAGATACGACAGTAGTCATGAGAGTCAAAGTTGTTAGATGCAATACGGTGCCTCATACTATCAGTAAAGAAAAGTTTACATTTATTAGCCACAAATAGGGGTAGGTTGTGATATAGCCGGAAAAAGTGGTTCCTGTGGGCTATAGCGGCAGAAGAGGTTTGTGTGAACCATGGTATTTTCACCTGGTATTTCCGAGAATGAACAAAAGCTACTATACCTGCTTTAACCCGAGAAGAAGCGTCACTGGTACAATTCTCATGGTTAAAATATCAATCCAAGGGGCGTCACGATGAAAGTCACAATGTGAATCCAAATCAGAATGCTGGTAATGGAAAGAGGCCTTATGAATTGGTGATTCCGGTCTCTGAACGAAATATCAGCGTGATCCGAGTGGCCAAGAGGACAGTGTTGCGAAGATCGATAAGAACTAGAAGAAGAAGTAAGGAACAAATCAAGGAAAGAAGTGAGTTGATCAGATTTATTAGAGAAACAAGCGACGGAAAAATTGAAAGTCTAAATGCCGATAAAATCAGTTACATGTTTAATCAACTTGTGATGCGCATTAGAATCACCAAACGCAAAAAATGGTTGCAGATGGATGAAAGAGTGGGAGGGAGGGGGGTATCTATCAACGACGACCTGTCTAGACTTGGACAGCTTATTTATACTGCCATCTATATTGTCAAAATGTTCCAGCAATTCTTAAAACTTTTAGAAACTTCTAGAAACTTCGAGAAAATTCTCATCTGGAGCGCTGAATCTATCTGGCAAGTAAGGGAAATTAGATGAGTTTCAAAACATGTCCATGTCACTAAAGCAAAATTTGAAAGGAATAATATTCATTTCCTTTGCTTTCTAGACAGAAGCAATTAGGAAATAACACGTACCAACCAATTACAAAAACGTCAAATTTTTGCTACACAGTGTAATAGCTAAAAATTATGTGAGAGTGTTCATAATCTGCTGCGATCAATATTTCAAAAACATTTACTGATTCTTTGACAGTATGCATAATTTGTCGTGATCAGTCATTGAATATAAGTTACAGATTCTTTGACAGATTGCATACTCTGTCGGGATCAATAGTTGAATATTACATATAGTTTCTGTGACATAGTGCATAAAGGTTTGGGATCGTTACATGTTGTGATCAATTGTTGAATATTACTTACAGAGTCTCTGTCATAGAGAGTAATCTGTCGTAACTAGTAGTTGAATAGTAGAGATTATGTGGGAGAGCGCAAAATATATTGTGATCATTCGTTGAATATAATTGTACAGTCGAATATCATTTTTATATTGTGATCATTCGTTGAATAAAATTTTTCAGTTGAATATCACTTTTATATTGTGATCATTCTTTGAATATAAGTTTATAGTTATATATCACTTTTATATTGTGATCATTCGTTGAATATATCTTTACAGTTGAATATAACTTTTATGTTTTGATCATTCGTCGAATAAATATTTACGGTTGAATATCACTTTTATATTGTAATCATTCGTTATATATAACTTTACTGCTGAATATCACTTTTATATTTTGACCATTCGTTGAATATAACTTTATATTTCAATATCACTTTTATATTGTGCTCATTCGTTGAATATAACTGTAAAGTTAAATATCACTTTTATATTTTGATCATTCTTTGAATATATCTTTACAGTTGAATATCACTTTTATAGTCTGATCATTTGTTGAATATATCTTTACAGTTGAATATCACTTTTGTATGGGGATCATTCGTTGAATATAACTTTACAGGAGAATATCACTTTTATATTGTGATCATTCTTTCAATATAAATCTACAGATGAATGTCACTTTTATATTGTGATCATTCGTCGAATATATCTTTGCAGTTGAATATCACTTTTATATTGTGATCTTTCGTCGAGTAAATATTTAGGGTTAAATATCACTTTTATATTGTGATCATTCGTTGAATATATCACTACAGTTGAATATCACTTTTATATTGTGATCATTTGTTGAATATATCTGTACAACTGACTATCTTTTTTATATTGTGATTATTCGTTGAATATAATTGTACAGTTGTATATCCCTTTTGTATTGTGATCATTTGTTGAATATCTCTTTACAGTTGAATATCACTTTTATATTGTGATCGTTCTTTGAATATACTTTACAGTTGAATATTACTTTTATATTGTGATCATTCCTTGAATATAAATTTACAGTTGAATATCTCTTTCATATTGTGATCATTTGTTGAATATATCTTTCCAGTTGAATATCACTTTTGTATTGTGATCATTCGTTGAATATAACTTTACATTTCAAAATCACTTTTATATTGTGAACATTCCTTGCATATAACTTTTGCAGGTGAATATCATTTTTATATTGTGATCATTCGTTGAATATATCTTTACAGTTGAATATGACTTTTATATTGGGATCATTCTTTGAATAAAACTTTACAGTTTAATATCACTTTTACATTTTCAGCATTCGTTGACTATAACTTTACATTTGAATATAACTATTATATTGTGATCATTCGTTGAATATATCTTTACAGTTGAATATGACTTTTATATTGTGATCATTCGTTGAATATATCACTACAGTTGAATATCGTTTTTACATTGTGATCATTCTTTGAATATAAATTTAAAGTTTAATATCACGTTTGTATTGTGATCATTCGTTGAATATATCTTTACAGTTGAATATCACTTTCATATTGTAATCATTCGTTGAATATAATTTTACAGTTGAATATCACTTTTGTATTGTAATTATTCGTTGAATATATCTTTACAGATGAATATGATTTTTATATTGTGATCATTCGTTGAATATAACTTTGCAGTTGCATATCACTTTTATATTGTGACCATTCGTTGAATATATATTTCCAGTTGAATATCACTTTCATATTGTGATCATTCGTCGAATAAATATTTAGGGTTGAATATCACTTTTATATTGTGATCATTCCTTGAATATAACTTTACAGTTGAATATCACTTTTATATTTGGATCATTCGTTGAATATAACTTTACATTTGAATATCACTTTTATATTGTGATCATTCGTTGAATATACCTTTACATTTGAATATCATTTTTATTTTGTGTCAATTCGTTCAATATAAATTTACAGTTGAATATCACTTTTATATTGTGATCATTCGTTGAATATACCTTTACAGTTGAATATCACTTTTATATTTTGATCTTCCGTTCCATATAACTTTACAGTTCAATATCACTTTTATATTTTGATCATTCGTTGAATATAAGGTTACAGTTGAATATCACTTTTATATTGTGATCCTTCTTTGAATATAACATTACAGTTGAATATTACTTTTATATTGTGATCATTCCTTGAATATAACAGTTTAATATCACCGTTATATTGTGATCTCTTGTTTTACAGTTGAATATCTCTTTATATTGTGATAATTCGTTGAATATATCTTTACAGTTGAATATCGCTTTTATCTCGTGATCATCCGTTGAATATAACTGTACCGATGACTATCTTTTTTATATTGTGATCATTCGTTGAATATAACTGTAAAGTTGAATATCACTTTTATATTGTGATCATTCATTAAATATCTCTTTACAGTTGAATATCACTTTTATATTTTGACAATTCGTTGAATATATTTTTACTGTTGAATACCACTTTATGTTGTGATCATTCGTTGAATATAAATTTACAGTTTAATATCATTTTATATTGTGACCATTCGTTGAATATATCTTTACAGTTGAATATCACTTTTATATTGTGATCATTCCTTTACAGTTTAATATCACTTTTATTTTGTGATCATTCGTTGAATATATCTTTACTGTTGAATATCACATTTATATTGTGATCCTTCTTTGAATATAAATTTCCACTCAATATCACTTTTTTATTTTGATCCTTCGTTGAATATAATTTTACAGTTGAATATCACTTTTCTATTGTGATTATTTGTTGAATATATCTTTACAGTTGAATATCACTTTTATATTGTGATCATTCCTTGAATATATCTTTACAGTTGAATATCACTTTTATATTTTCATCATTCGTTGAATATAACTTTACAGTTGAACATCTCTTTTATATCATGATCATTCGTTGAATATATATTTACAGTTGAATATCATTTTTATATTTTGATCATTCGTTGGATCTATCTTTATGTGCAGAATCTGTTGTTACCAGTTTTTGAATAATATATACTGGTTCTTCGACATAGCGCATAATATATTGTGACTAGTCGATCGTTGTCACTAATTGAATATTATTCAGTAGTTGAAAATTAGGTGAAATAATCGGTTGTGATCAGTAGTCGAACATAAGTTTCAGATTTTGTGATAGAACTCATAACCTGCCGTGTTTTGTAGATGAACAGCAGTTATAGATTCTTTGACTGAATAATCCGTCATGATCACTATTTAAATATTACTTATAGATTGTGTGACAGACTGCATAATCTCTCGTGACTAGTAATTAAAAATCAATTTAACATACAATGACAAACAGCATAATGTCTCGTGATCAGCAATTAAACATTAGATTTTATATTCTGTGACAGAGTGCCTTATGTATTGTGATAAGTAATTATTTTTATTTTAATCATTTCACCCCAAGCAGTACAATAAATTCAGTAAGACGCAAGCGGTTACTGAATATTAGTGGGTATGAGAAAAATAATATTAAGGACAAAGTACAAGTAAAGAATTAAGAAGACAGAAAATAACAATACTTAAACATACAGAGATAGAGTTGTCCTGATCAGAAGGTGAATATTACACATTTTGTGACAGAGCAAGTAACCTGTTGTGATCGGAGAGTTGAATATTTGTTAGAGTTTCTGGGACAGAACACATAATCTATTGTGATCAGGAGTTGAACATTAGTTACAGATATTGTGACAGAGCGCATATCTTAGGATTGAACAATAGTTACTGCTTCTTTGACAGAGCACATAATCTGTTGTCATCAGTAGATGAATATTAATTGCATGTTCTCGAACAGAAACAATTATCTGTCATAATCCGTAGCTGAATAGTATTTACTGATTCTGTGACAGAGCGTCTAATCTATCGTGATCACTATTTAGAATTTGCTTAAACATCCATCAACATATGTCATAATATGTAGTTGAATATTACTTACAGAACGTGACATAGTGAATAAGGTGTTATGATCAATAGTTGCATATTAATTCCTGGCAGAGCGCTAAGACTTACATGATAAGTAGTTAAACAGTATATACAGATTCTGTGACAGAACGCATAATCTGCCGTGATATCAAGTTGAATATTACATACAAAACTGTGACATAGGTAGTTGTAACTGTGATATAGGTAGGTGTAACTGTTGTTATAGGTAGTTGAATATTATTTACAAAATCTGTGAGAGAGCGAATAATCTGCCGTGATCAGTAGCCAAATATTATTTACAGACTCTGACAGATTGCAACATCTGTCCTGATCAGTAGTTTAACATTAGTTTCAGATTCTGTGACAGAACGCATACTCTGTTGTTATCAGTTGTTGAACAATAGTTCCAGATTCTGAGTGAACAATTAGTGGGAATCAGTAGTTAAATATTACTTACAGATTCTATGAGAGAACACATAATCTGGAATTGAATCAATAGTTGAATATTTATTATAGATGATGGAACAGAGCGCCTATATTGTCGAATATTACTTACAGATTCTATGACGGAATACATCATTTCTCATGGTAAGTAAATGAACATTAATTACAAATTCTTTGACAAAAAGTAATCAGTAGTTGAAAATTAGTTATACATTCTGTGTCAGAGCTCATAATCTGTTGCGATCAGTAGCTGAGCATTAGTACTTAGAGATTCTCTGAAAGATAGCATTATCTCTTATGACTAGTAGCTGATTTATGATCTGTTACAGTGCGCATGGTCTGTTGAGTTCAGTAGTTGATAATAGTGTCTAATTTGTCTTGATCCGTAGTTGAATATTACATACTACAAATTCTGTAACAGAACGTAGATTCTAACGTTATCAGTAGTTGAAAATTTGTCACACATTCTGTGACAGAGAACCTAATCTTTTCTGATCAGTAGCCTAACATTAGCTACAGATTCATTACCAAAGCGCATGATCCTTTATGGTCAGTAGTTGATTATTGCGCACAGATTCTGTGAAATGGCGTATTATTTGTCGGGATGAGTAGTAGAATATTTCTTACAGATTTTGTGTCAGAGCGAATAATCTGTTATGATCAGTACTTGAACATTAGTTACTGATACTTTGACAAGGCACATAATCTATCCGGATCATTAGTTGTATATTAACTACTGATGTTATCATTAGCTGAAAAGATGTGGTGTCAGAATGCATAATCTGTTGTGATAAGTATTTGTACATTAGTTACAGATTCTGTGACGGAGCGCATAATATATAATGATTATTAGTTAAAAATTAATTAATTGTAATTAGCATTTGAATATTAGCTACAAATTGAAAATTAATTAATTGTAATTAGGATTTGAATATTAATTACAAGTTTTAACAGATTGTCTCAACAGGTGTGATCAGTAGCGGAATATTAATTACTGCTACTTTGATAGATTGTATAATCTTTCGTGGCAATTAGATCAACATTAGTTACTGATTTTATTGACAAATCCCATTATCTGTCCTGATCAGTAGTTGAACATTTACAGTTTCTGTGATAGAAAGCATAATCTGTCGTGATCAGCAGTTGAAAATTATTTCAGATTCATAATCTACTATGCTAAGTAGTTGAACATTAATTACAGATTCTGGGACAGAACGAATAATCTGTCGTGATCCGTAGTTGAATATTACTTAAAGATTCTGGGACAGAGCGCATAATTTGTCGTGATCAGATGTTGAACATTAGGTACTAATTTTGTGGTAGAGCGCATAATCAAACCTGATGCTTACTTGAACATTAGTTACTAGATTATAATCTCGTTTCATCAATAGTTCAACATTAATTACTTTAATCTAAGTTTTCCCGAGTCCTGGGTGCAGTAGCCTCCTCCCTACCTAGTTGACAGCCTTAACTTCGAACTTTAAAAGAATTGCTTTCATTCTTTGATATGTAAATATCAACAGTATTGGATGACATATTTTCTATTGCTCATTAAGCATAACTTTCTAAGATAACAATGACGAATGAACAAAATGTTTGAATTTACACGTAATTTCAAATAATCGGGTAGGTTCCATCAAAGTATTAACAAAATAAATATACATTTAATAAAGTATTCCTTTTTAGTTATTCATAATTTCCCTCGATGCAATTTTCAAATAATTGTATGGGCTAACATCATTGTCGACAATTTAAAAAACTCAATGATTATTTACAATATGAATTAATACTATATACATGAAAACAAAACAAAATAAGTTTAGTAATAAAGCCCCGACAATCTCTAAATGTGGCAGAAATATCAGTTAACTGGACGAAAAAATGGCGGGATTATAATAGTATAAAATATTTATCTATCCAACGTGCTCATTCAGTCACAACAACAAATACGAAAACACACACGCGAAACGAAAGCTATCATCACTGACCACCTAACGAGGGAGGGGATGGGGAATTAAACTAAAGAAAAATAGGGACAGAAATAAGAGAGCCAATGAGCATACATACCCTAGCTAAGTTAACCGCAAAAAGGAAACTAAAGATTCAAACTAAACCTAAACTAGACTAATATCGAGACTGGTTGCCTCTGTTCAACTCGGGAAGGACACAATCCTGTAACTAACCGGCATCAAAGTGCCACTCTAGGTCAGCCCCTTTCACTCTACACAGTCGCGCAAGATTTACTCACCTTTTGCTAAATTCTGAAGATTCGCCGCCTTTCCGTCCTAATCTTGACTTTAAGCTGATGCTTAAAGTACAAGATCAGTTGGGAAGAAGTGAACTTCTCATCTCTATAGAATCCCTTCTTACGTGTCGACCAAATCACGACTCTCATAACACCTAGCAGTGGCGGTGCCATATCGTCAACGCCAAACAATGAAGACAGGCCTGTCCGCGACAAAGAACTTTCCCTGCAGCATGCGAACCATGATGCCCTCAATAAACTTGCACAATGGGACTACAAACATTCAATGAAAGAAAGCGTGACCCAGGGTCTCGAACGCTCCATCACAGCGTCGGCAGTTTGGAGATTTCTCCAAGCCCGCTGAGTCAAGTTTTTTGGCGACCCAGTGGGCCCCACGCATCACCAGCCAGGTGAGGAGTGCCTCATCGTTATTGAGACATTTCAACCCGGGCGCCCAAGGCCAGATTGAGCGTGCTTCCTGCTTCGTAAGACCGAGCTCGTCAATCAGATCATCATGAATGGGCTCTCTGACTGACACTTGATATAATGTCCTACGAGACAACGCCTGAACGACGCCCGTTTCAGAGCAAGATGACATTCACGGTAGAAGAACCATTAGGCTCGGGGCAAACGGTGGGCCTCCTCCTCGCACGAGTGCACACTTCTCAAATTTCTACGAGGGTCTTCCTTCCAGAAGGCGCCCTCCTTATACGATTCGCGACACAAACTAGGAACCCGATGCGAAGCATATAATAACGAATCTAAATGCTAGACATACCTAGACCGCCTTCAGGGGGATGAAGGCAACAGATCTCCCGAGAAACCATAGCGGATTTGCCTCTCCACAAGAAAGAGAACAAGTGCCTTACTAATGAAATTAGTGTGGTATACGGAAGTGGAAGTACTGAGAGTCGGTAAAGGAGAATCGGGTAGATATGTGAAACACATCCCTCTGCCTTCCCCTTCAAAGAAAGATTCCTCAGAGGCCACAAATTAATTGCGATCTCGGCCTTCTCCTGTACCTCCGACCAATTCATTCCCAACTGAACATCAGGACCGAACCAGACGCCGAGTATCTTGACCAGCCTATCCATCCAGTGAAAAGGTCCTGGAAAAGAAACTCCATTCCACGCACCCAACCACAAGCCAACAGACATTTTGAGACTTTATCGATAAGTTGGATCTTGTCGATAAGTTCAGGAATGAATTTCACCGAGAAGTAGTTTGGACTTGGACTAATAGGGGAAGTTCTGCTTCTTGCTTACACGCTACATTGACCGAGTCATAGGAGAGTTGATTTAGGGCTCTTAGTCTGTCCGAGTTATCATACTATTGTTTATTCGGTCCATAGGCTTGTCCGGGTGCGTTTAAACTTAGATAAGCCTAGAATTAGAACGGCTGGTTATTGTTGTTCGGTGATAAGGATTTCCAGGAGCGAAAGTCGGCTCCGAAACCGGCCGCCGAAAGGACAGCCTCCAGAAATCGATGGTCAACCCTATCGAATGCCTTGGACTGATCCAAATTGATCAGCGCGGCTTCACTGTCGTCTTGTTCTACTATGAAGCGCACCAAATGAAGGTTGTCCTGAATAGTCCGACCCTTCACAGCACAAGTCTCCTCGGGGCCAGTCAGACTAGGTAGGACAGCCTGCAAACAGTTAGCTAAGACCTTGGCCAAAATCTTTAACTCTGTATTTAACATAGTTAAGGGTCTGAAGTTATTAATCCCATCCCCTTCGTGTTTATCCTTGCGCAGGAACTTGATCACACCTCTGGTGAAGCGTTCGGGAATATCCCCGTTCTTTATCCATTGGTTAAAAATCAGTGCCAGCAGAGGGACAAACACGTGCGACAGCCTCAAGTACACTTCATAGCCATCGATACCTTGACTCTTGTCTCGACCGACATGCTTCAACACGTCCCAGATTTCCTCCTCTGCTATCGGACCCTTGCACCCAGCCACTTCAGTCGCCTCGAGATGAGGAAAGTCAACCAAATCGGTGAACTGAGTCGAATTCAGACCGGTAAAAAGCTCCTGAAAGTGAGCTCGGAAAGCCTCGCATATGCTGTCGTTTGTAATCACTGTCCGCCCATCCGGCAATGTGACGCTAGCGATATATCGATCTGCGATACTGCGAAATTCTTCAGCTCGCAATTCAACGGCCATATTTGTTGCCTCGGAAGACATTCTTTTTAATCTGGCCCTAACTACCTGAGCTTGATTCTTGATAACAAGGAGGCCAACTCTTCCCTGGCTACGGCTATTCCCCACTATTCCCGATTTTTTAGCCCTGATCTACTTTAGACTTGTGCCGTTTTTCTTTAATCTATCTTGGTTGAGTCGAAATGGATAATCAGCCGCAAACGGCCTAATAGTAGCCTTAAGATGTCCTCTACCACATATTCCCAACCACAGAGCCCGTCAATTCCCGCATTAGGATTAGTAAAAACTGGCCCTGAAAATCCTTATCACCGAACAACAATAACCAGCCGTTCTAATTCTAGGCTTATCTAAGTTTAAACGCACCCGGACAAGCCTATGGACCGAATAAACAATAGTATGATAACTCGGACAGACTAAGAGCCCTAAATCAACTCTCCTATGACTCGGTCAATGTAGCTTGTAAGCAAGAAGCAGAACTTCCCCTATTAGTCCAAGTCCAAACTACTTCTCGGTGAAATTCATTCCTGAACTTATCGACAAGATCCAACTTATCGATAAAGTCTCAAAATAGCTTTACACCCGGGATGTTAGTACCCGATCTATTCCCCATGCGATCTATATCGGGATCGAGGACGGCATTCCAGTCACCCGATAAAATTAGACAACGAGAAGTCGTCAGAAACGGATCGATCCGCCGAAAAAAGGCGCCCCGCTCCCTGTGGTCATTGGGCGCATAAACTCCAATGAGACGAAATCCCTGATCTTTTATGGTAACGTCCACAACACAAAGCCTGTCCTCCAGACCTGCAAAGACAAGCGTACGTACAACATTCAAGGAACGGTTCACCAGCCAAGAACCACTCCCCTAGAGTGGCCATCATAACACGCTGAAAAGAGGTCAAACCTCTTCGTCAGTATATTATAATGGCCCCAGAATGGAAACGAGTCTCTTGTACAGTACATACACCCACTCCAAGGCGCTGAATGTCGCGATTGAGTTTCGCCCTTGGAGACTCCGACCTCAGTCCCTTTACATTCAAACTGGCTAAAAAAAAGGAGACATTGTTAGATCTAATAGGGTTAGCCACCTGCCCTAAACATTGTCGGGTGAGGATACCGACGGCCTCGCCCATTGACCCATGTCCCATTTCCTTATTCATATGACCCTCAATCGCGAGATCCCCGATATCCCACGTAAATGTTAATTTAAGTGCTCTATAGAGGGAGGGGTGAACAAAAATAGATTTGTTAGTGTGCTTGCTCTTGGGGGCTTCCGGGGACTGAGATCCCGCAGCTTGCGGCTTCCCTCTCACTCTATCCACGACTTGCCATTCCTGCTTATCTTCCTCTTTCTTTTTTGCAGCGAATGCGGGCTCTGGGAGAGATCCAACCGTGGATTTTCCACCACCGGTGCCAGCCGCAGGTAAGCCCATTACAGGCGCCACAGAACAAGAAGTATCAGTTCGAGGGGGATCGGACTTAGGCGGGACTCCAGAGGCCTTCTTCTCTGGGCAGGAAGGGGTGAGGTGACCAATCTCACCACATTTCCAACAACAAGCTGGTTTCCTCCCCGTCACAATGACAAGGTAGTGTCTCCGGCCTATCTCCAAGCTATTGGGAATGGAGGTGAAGGCTTCTCAATCTATCATTATCTCGAACTCCCACTCAACTATCTCATATTCTGGAGTAACATTCACAATCTGGCCATACTGCATGAGATATTTCCCGAAATGCTCGCCAAGAATATAAGCAGGGATCTCATACACTGTCACCTTGGTCCTACGTCGTCCTTGGTATTCTGTGCGAATGATGTAGTCTTTCGTGATTAAATCACGAGACGTTACATCCACACAATCCTCTGGCATGGGCAACAGTATGTCACACATGAAGAATCCTAGTCTTTTAATAATCTGTTGAGGTTTAACCCCCAAGGAATTCAGTGCTTTCAACACTGTACCTTTCGGGCATCGGCAAATTTTTCGCGTTACCTTGTCGAGCACAAAGGCTTGCACTGTTCTTTGGAATGCATTCTTGCGCATCGAGGTCTACCAAAATCCCGACATCAGTAACCAGATGAGCATACGTTTTGGCCTTCTCCATAAACTACGCTACATTGACCATGCATTTCGGGAGGGGGGACTCCAGACAGAGGGTGATTCACCCGTCGCTACACCGCTGACTTCGGCCGCCATGCTAGTGCTTGCTTCTTTGTCGTTGTCTTTTCCATTGGTCTTATCTATAACAGGGGTGGGTATATTGGATTTTCCTTTATAGGGAACACCTTTAGATGTTTTGTCCCTTTTTAGTTGGGGGGTTGGTAACAGCATCATTAGATTTATCAGGTGGATCTGCCTTAGTGGCAGTTCCAAATAATTTTTTGACGGTCCGATTCTGGTCGCCCATCGGGTGAAATGTTCTTTTTTTTAACAGCCAAAAATAAAATTCTTTTTTCCTAAATTCAAACAAGGGAGCAAAAAAGAAAAAAACGAAAACAAAATGCAAACAAAATATAAACTGACAGAAAAACCCAAACGCAAAAACAAAAACAAGTCTGACGAAACAAAAAAAACTGAAAACAAAAATTAAATCAGTCCGCAGCTGGAAAGAAAGTAAGAAAACTGAAAAAGAAAGAATGTAATCACCAAAAAAAAGAAACTTTGTCAAAACAGAAATAAACTTAACAAAGGTGAGTTCCAAAAAGCCGCTCCTCGTGTTATCCAATGTACGTCAAACAAAACCAAATCTGGACAGCGAAAATTTTTGGATTGAATATTTTTTCGCACATTAGTACAAAAGGGGATTGGGGGAAAGGACGGTCTTCTTCTGTCTTAATTTCTAAACTTAGCGAGCCGCAAACACTGAACCAAACATACCAACAATAGTCCTACCACCAAAACAACACATTCTCTCCTACCTTTCTTACAACATCCACCATAATACCTCATTGTCTCTATGAAATCCTAACTAGTCCCCATATGTACATTTCAAAGTCTGTGGTGGGAAAGGGGAATAAAAACCAACAATTTAAAAAAGCCTCAATGATTATTTACAATATGAATTAATACTATATACAAGAAAACAAAACAAAATAAGGTTAGTAATAAAAAAAACACAATCCCTAAATGTGGCAGAAACATTAGTTAACTGGACGAAAAAAATGCAGGATTATAATAGTATAAAAACATTCATTCATCCCAAGCGCCCACACAAACACGCACTCATTCAGACACAACAAATAAGAAAAAAAAAAAACGCACACACGCAAAACGAAAGGCATCCCGCATCTAATAGAGAACTGACATCACTGACCACCTAACAAGAGAGGGGACGTGTTATGATCCGGTTCCTTGTACCACGATGATAGGCCAAGGTAGAACCAATAAAGAACTCGAATACGGATATGGAATAACACAGATATATTACAAACAGGAATATATACAGAGAAGAAGAAGAAAGTGTTAGTACGAACAATCAGGTTTAGTAGTAATTGTCTGAATGCGACTCTGTTTCGGACTGCCTCTGACTCGACTGACTGACTCGCTCGATCTGACTGACTGACAGACACCTGGCGGACTTCATTCCAGACTTCAGACTGAACGGTATTTAGCCACCCCTCCCCCCACGAGGGCATCATGTGGCACAAGGCCGGTTTAAAGTGGGATCTCACGTCGTCGGCCATCTTTAAAAAGAAAAAAAAACACCCAGCGGGTCTTAAATGATTGTTCAATTTAAAGTGTAAAAAGGGAAAGAAGTACGGATGGGGAAAAATATTAAAAGACAATACACAAAATAAAAAATTAGATTTTTCTAAAAATAGAAGAAATTAAACAAATATTACAAAGAATAAAAACGAAAAAAAACTGGTTACAAAAAAGTGAAAAAGAAAATAAAACTGTTTATAATTACTAACAAAAAGGAAAACAATAAACTTTAGGAAAGTGGGAAAACTAAAAGTTAACCCAAATTAAAAACAAATAAAACTGATAAAGTATTTAAATTAAACTAACCTAGTTCAATATAAAATAAATGGTTTGGTATAAAACTTTAAAAGTTAAAAGAATTCAAAATGACGACCGAAGGCCGCTGAGAAAAAAGAAAAACGAAAAAGTTAGATAGGAAAGAGAAGAAAAATTAAATTTCAAAATTCAAAAATAAACAATACAAGATATCCTTTTTTGCATGTCAACAATTAACGTAAACTATTAAATGCATGAAGAAAAAGAAAAGAAATACAAAAGACTGGTTTGAAACTAGTCAAACCAAAATGAACATTGAAGGTTTGCGGCCGAAGTCGCTAAAGAAAAAAAAATAAAAGAAATCTAATGGAAAAAGAAATGAAAAAGTCTGGTTTGAAACTAGTCAAACCAAAAAAATAAAGGTTTGCGGCCGAAGTCTCTAAATAAAGAAAAATAAACCGAGTGGAATTAATTCGAAAATAAAAACGGGGAAGGGTATAAACTAAAAAAGGTGGGAAAATCAAAAAACTTTCTTTCTTTTTCTCAGGCAGTAGTCTGGTAAGACTTTGTCAAACTAAAAAATAAAAATGTTGGCCAAAGTCAAGAAACAATAATTCGAACAAAAGAAACAAATAAATGAAAGAAAGAAAAATAAATCTTAACGAATAACTTAACTGAATAGAATAACTTGTGGGCCGATGAAGATTGTTAATCCAAAAGGAAAACACGACAGATTCCAAAAAATTGGTCACTTCCGGACAAAAATTCGTCGGACAAGCGAAATTTTTGGAATGACTAATCTTGAAATTTACCCATCTTTATAAACATATTCATTCGTAATATTAATTACTATAGAAACGGCTGAAACAATTATTTCAATAAGGAGCGTAAGGGTTAACAAAAAGTAACTAATATATTGATACAAGTTGTTAAACCTTAAAGTTTGGTTAAGAAGGAGGAAGAGTGGAAATGGCGTGTCGTTTATAGGGGCAGAGGGAAGAACCGAACAGCGAGGCCTCTTGTCCCATCCTGGCCCCGGGGTCAAGAACACCTACAGGCCCCATTCCCTCTAACAGTGCTGGAGCCTCAAGTGGCCGATATGAATAAACATTGGTCCCCGTTTTTGTTCGCCCATCCCTGTATAGAGCACTTAAACTTACATACCCTGGGGACATTGGTGGCCTGTCTCATGATGACACCGTCAAAATTGAGATGGCCGCTGGATCATTGATATAGGGAAATGCTGTCGGTGTTCCCACCCCGACCATGTTCTATCCTGGAGGACAACCCTAATTGTTTTGATAATGCCACTATGGTTGGCAAGTGTGAATGTTCGAGGCCTGAGGTGGGAGTCTCGAAGGGTGAGGCTCTCTCGCGACCTTCAGCGCTTGGAGGTGAATATGTGTCGTGTGCAAGAGACCCGTTTTTCTTCTCCCGATTATGAAGGCATTCTGTCTAAGGGGTTTTCTCTTTATTATTTTCTCTATATTTTTGATGGACGCTCGAGGGGTATCTCTTGGCTAGTGAGCAAGTCTTTGAAGACTGTGTGTGCTCTTGTCTTCGCATATCCGGCGGGCAGACTTTGCCTGCTGGATGTTACCATAAAGTATAAAGCTCTGCGTCTCATTGGGGTTTTCGGGCCCAATATTCTGACTGAGCGGCCTGCTTTGTTTCGGCAGATCGGGCCGTTTATGATGACATCACGTCTGGTAGTTTTAGCGGGGGATGGGAATGCCATCCTTGACCCCGATATAGATCGTATGGGGTCAAATTCAAATTCGGTCACTAACAACTAGACATTGAAGTATTATGGTGAACGTAGCAAGAATGATAGGAGAGAATGTGTTGTTTTAGTGGTAGGACTATGGTTGGTATGTTTGGGTCAGTGTTTGTTAAGTTTAGAATTAAGACAGAAGAAGACTGTCCTTTTCCCAAATCTTTTTTTGGCCTTGTGCCATATTTTGTACCATCGTACAAATAAATATCTATTCCAAAAATTTCGCATGAGGATGAAACAGAGCTTGATACTTTAATTCAATTTAATCGTAATAATATTGAAGTTTTTGGCTCTTGTTTTTAAAACATGTGAACATGTGAATGTAGCGCAGGAATCATATTTTTTTAAAATAATTATAATTTAGACTCCAGTTATGTATTAAACACTGTTTTTTTTTTAAAATAAAAACAAAAATACTAAAGAACTTCAGAGTATTTACCTAACGTGTTCTTTCCTATTTTTCTATATATTTGCACACACACACGCACACACACACACACATATATATATATATATTTATATGTGTGTATGTGTGTGTGTGTGTGTGTGTATCTTGTGCCTTGGACCAATCTGTGTTAAGAGAGTAAAATCCTTTTCCTATCCTGTCAAAATCATAGCACACCCATACCACACTGTTTATTTGGGACTTCATAGTGACCTCAAAAGGGTGGTAGAAATCACAGATTTAAATAATAAATCAACTATGCCAATTAGCAATCAATATGGATCTATCATTTCTAATTAAATATAAAGAGTAATGTTATATGAATAAATCAATGAAATGTGATCCATTAAAAAATTATCTGAAAGAGGAAAATGTCAGAAAATATCAATGGATACGCGTATGCATTCAAAAACAATATCGCGTGTGGGTGTTTTTAATCTATTATGTGTCTGTCTAGGCTATTATATACATTTATCTTTGTAGATTTAAATATGACGAAATATTATTTTTGGACTGAATAATAGAGATAAATATTAAGATTATATATACCTATCGATACAGTCACCTCCATACAAACGCATTGACTAAGTAATTACATAAATAAAGTACTTTGTAATTTACTGTTATTTAAGCAGCCCTGTCATTTTTTTTGTATAAAAGCAAGGCGTCGTTTTTATCCAGACATTGCCGATTTCATCAGGCTTACAGCTCACCGAACACTTCCTGCTTGGTAAGATATATTTCTTTAAATCTTTATTTTCCATAGTTTTGAACCCAAATTTTTGTTGTTCGTTGTTAGAACTTAAGCAGCGTCTTACAAGGATGTCGTTGACCCTTTAGCAAAGATGATAGTTTTTAAAATCTTTTTTTGTTTGTTATAGAAGTGACCATTTCTTTTTCGAGCAAATAATTCTAAAATTAAGTCCTTTTCTTCAAGCTTGAATGAAAAACACTGTAACTGGTGCAATGAACAGATAAAAACCTTTTCAAACTAATTTCTGCGATGGATATTTCTCCTTCTGCAACGTCAGCATCATTTTTAACACAAGTCAGAAAATTTCAAACAATAAAGTCATTGGTCCATCTTAAAATCAATGAAATCAGGGCAAAGTAAAATTTGCTTAGGGATGTTTATGGACATGATAGAAATTTCTAACATTCTAACATTGAGCAAGTTGATTAAGTGTTATGGAAACTGAACATGTTTGAACGATTGCAGGATGATTTTCACCGATTTCTGACAATGACAACTGAAATTTTCATTATTTTCCTCCTTATTTTGTTTCCTGTGACCTTAAATGGCCTTAAAAATGGCATTCGCTGTTCATGACATTTCGTATAAAAAGTTAGTCTTAATGAATCTTTATAGTTGGAACATACAATCAGAAATACTTACGTGCGTGCATCTGTGTGTGTGTGTTTGTGTGTGTCTGTGTGTGTGCACGTAAGTATTTGTATATTTTTTAAATGAACATTATTGTATATTTTAAATGAACATTATAGCATAGAAATCTAAAGACAATTATATAGGATTTTTGCAACTTTGAGAACTGTTTTCAATAAATAAGTAATTGTAGAATTCTTTTTGCTATGGTCACATAATCCCGCCTTTTATTAAAGAGACGATATTTTTCTAGTAAAACTCATCTTTACAGTGATTTCATTGTGAAACGTAGCAAGAATATACATGTAATAATCTTATTTTTATGTTATGTGTAGATAGAGACATAAAAATTCCAGCTCATCTTTGAAAATAGACGACCCTGAATGTAAGAAAAATGCTACCGAACCAATTATTAAAGTATTAAGCTAAAGGAAAAGTTGTGCACAACAAAACTGTTTCTATCTTTCAAATTCTATTTTTGTTCGGCTAATTTTCAATCTTTTTAAAAATAACAAAATTATGAATTATTATGAATCTTTGAAAAAATCAATGAATATTTTATAATTTTTTCACTAATTTTTCAAATATCAATTAAACAAACATTTTGTACATGTCTCGAAAATGGTTTAAAATGCAAGACATTTTAAATGAAATTAATAGATACATGGAAAATGTTGGAGTTGCAATGCATAGCTGCAATTATTTTAATTCAAATTTAGCATTTAATGGCATTTTAGAACACCCTCCTAGGGTGATACATCCGTCGGAAGATGCTGATTTCAGATACTACAAATTATTGAAAGATTAATTAACAAAACATGCATTTATTACAGGCGTTTTAATTTGATTTTCATAACCTACCATTGAAAATTAGAGATCGTCTGTATGATTTGCAATCCTTGTGTAGTAAAACAAGAAAACATCTTAGAGAATATTTCCTATTTACTATTTGCACTACATCTTTTAGCCATAAAATATTTAATATTTATCTGAAAAGTGTATTCTCATTTTCAAATCTTGAGAATTGTGATGTTGGTAATAATATAAAATTCTAATTTATGTTTTTAAATTCAGATAACATAAAAAGTGTGTTTTTATGTATCAGTGTTTCCTAAAGTCGATTCTATGAGACACTGTGATTCCATTAAAAACATATGGCCTTGGTTTCGAGAGATAAAGTGTGTTTAAAAATTATTTTATACAAAATGGTATTCACTATTTGTACAATAATAAGTTAGGGGATTATATAATGAAGAGCCAACTTGAATTTTATTCAACTCAAGCCACTGATATTCTCAACTAACATCGGTTATCATGTAATAAATCAGCATTTTGACTGAAAAGTAAAAGAAATTCCGCTAATTCTTATTACCTAAATCTTCCTTTAAATTAAGATGTAAAAACACGTGGTTATAATTTCGTCAAAATCTTATTTTATTTAATTTAAACAAGGATAACCTTTACTTAAAATGTAAGAAGGCGATAAAAAGAAATAAAATATTTTCTCTAACGAAAAGATCTTTTCTTCAACAAGATTTTAGTGAAATTTTTATTTGTCAAAACTTGGATTTCCAAAAATAAATAAAGCTTTTATAAAATAAAACAAATAAAAACAGATTTTTAAAAAAAATTAACCTTTGTTTTTTATATGAATGAATCCTCTCATTAAAACATTTCTCGCTTCATTTTGTGTCTTACCAAAATTTTAATTGCGGCAGTGGTCTTTAATATATAGTTTTACAATTTTGGGGAAAATTTTACAACCAGTAAAGCATAAACAAAGAAATGGCAAAGTTAGTTTTTAAAGAGATAATATGATTTGTATTTTATCTCTAAATGAAGAGAAACAGAAAGGAAAAATACTTGCTCTAGATATGTTTTTAGATATAAAACAAAATATTACCCCGATATGAACCGATCGCTATCAAAGACATTGTGTACTTTGCGTTGTCACTTGGCGGCGTTGTTGATTTTCATGGCCATCGAATGTAGACGTCAGCATCATGGGAGGTAACCAGAATTGACGATGATTTCATCTAATCATAGATGTCGTCGTTGTGTACCCGCCGAGAAGTTAGGCGTGATTCATCAACACACTGTGGCAAATACTTTGTCTTCGGTGAAAACTAATTCCTCACAAGAAACCAACAAACTGGAAGTTTAATAAAAAAAATAATAATTTAAAGATATATAAGAGATTGTTACTGGTAGTTCTGTTTGACAACTTTTTAGCAGGAAAGTTTCCTAGCAATTCTTACAATTATAAGACACTTTGATTCTCGCAGTATATTTTTGTCTGTTCGGGATTGTGTATGTGTACTCGCTGGTTGCAATGGCTGGTGTTCTAGAAACAGGAACAATTCTGAAGTCTGAAGTGTCAATCTGCAGCGGAATTTTTCTCTACTGTTTGTCAAATTTGCTCAAATTCCATATTTCAGTCACCCATCAAATATTCTATAGAACTTTGTTCAATAACACATTTTCCTGTTTTAGAATACCATCATGTCGAATCTCAAGACTGAATTTTGGTAATGAAGTAAGCATTTCGGAAAGGTAGTATTTAATGTAAATAACCCGAGAATACTTTTCTGGAATTTGAGTAACTTCAGAAGGTATACATCTTTGGTATATTGCTCCAGAAGTGGCTAGGTCGTATGGAGAATATACTATATTTTATTGAATTCTACTTGATTTATTTCACTGCCGAATTCCCCAAGAGATTTCTCTGAATTCATTTTTTGGCTGCTAATGATAATAGAATTACAAAATAAGAGCTTCCTCAGTAAATTTAGGATTCACCAAAACATCATTAAAGTTTAATAATTGGCAGATTCCTAATGATTTTGGCGCGAGTCCGTCATCAAATTAAAATTAACGTAGCAAACTATAAATTGAAGAAAGGCTAAGGTGTTCATTCTTGGTCAGTAGATTTGATGAGAGTTCATGGGAAATCAAAATTGTTTCCAAGTTACCTGAAATTTCTGTGTATGGACATGATTCGTTGTGCTGTTTTGACAAATCTCTCGTGTTTTAGAAAGAAGCTGCCTCAACAGATGAAAAAGATCAAAAGTAATTTGTCTTCCAGTATCTTCTAAGCACGATTACACTCCTCCAAGGCAATCAGTGCACCTGTGTGCACAGCACACATATTTTTTATTGTCTGTTAAATTATTGCCTTTATGAAACATAAACATATTTTATGAACGCTACGCATATTTACAAATTTCTTTCTTTTTCCATCTTTTTTCTATATGTGTGTATATTTGAAGTATCATCATTTAGATGGAATATAGAAAATAACTGTAAATGTGTTCTTAAATAAATAAATCTGTCAGCAAACAGAATTATTAAAAAACAGAATTATTAAAAAAACAGAATAAAATGTTACCAACCCGTATTATATACCTGTATTATATCTTGTATTAATTAATTTCTGTTTTGTTCCTTCTTTATAGGTTTTGAATCTTATACGATGGACAAACTGACAGTTATTTTCGTAGCTTTGTTTGTCACTGCGGTGGTAGCAGCGCCCAACAATGTAATGACCAAACTCAAAACTCTTGGAAATGTCAAAAGGGCTGCATCTCTCCTGAAACCAGTGAGTATAAATTCTTTATTTCAAAATCTGCGTCTGTCATTGATTTCGCACACGATAGATGTAGGTCTTCAACCACAGGCGCAAATCGAGATACCCTTGTGGGGTTATATCAATGTAGAACGAAAAAATGAAAATGTTTTTCCATAAAAGAATATTTATAAATGTAGTTAAAGCTAAAATAGAAACTCGCGAGCCGTTTCAATTATGCAGAGAAAAATGTAGTTTAGTCAGCAATAACACTAAAATATTGTTTCGGCAAAGTAGAGGTAATCTGTTTATGAACTATGGATTGTTTTGTTGAAAAAAAAATGAGGCTTTGTTTATTTTCCTGTTTTGTTTTAAAGTATTTTCGATACAAACTCTTAAAAATGTCTTGTTATATATTTTTTCACTGGCGCTTCTACACATACAAAAGCAGAATTTTTCTTTTTTAAATCTAGTAACCCACTTACCGTAAATTCTATCTGTCTATAGCTCAATTAAGTGATCAATTATTTCTTTTAATACTTCCTTCATCCCTATAAATATTATTCAGAAGAAACCGTACACTCTTATTTTTATTTTATATCATACACTGCAAATCGAAGTCTGTCAAATATCTGCTATGTAATATTTCAGAAATGTAATGTCCATTATAGTATCTGAACTCATATAATTCAAGCCATCTTACCATGACAGCTTAGTGGATAAATAACAGAACTGATATGCGTTTGGGTATTTGCATAATAAGGTAAAGTATGCCACCTCTTTTCCTTTTTTTTAATGATTTCATACCAGTCAAGGCCACTAAGACGCAAGGGGATACCGAGTGGGATAGAATATGAGGAAAAATGAATTATTAAGGAGAGAGAACAATAAAAGAAGAGAAATGATGAAAGCAAAACATAACGATTGACATTGCATTTAACTTTTTGAAGACCAAAGTTAACCGAAAGCAAAAAACTGGAAGAAACTTTCACAAGTGAGAAGTGCAAGAGAAGAAACTGTTAGCACATAACTTATGGTTACATCTAGCAATTTCAACTGTAAAATAATGAAACCTTGCGGTCAATCTAGTACCATGCTTAAATTAATAAAGTCTAGGTGCCATCAGAACAATTACCATGAAAGTATTTATAGAAAAGCCAAAGAGAAATTATGTTACAGTGGGGAGTAATTCCCTGAAGCCGAGATAACAGGTCAGGAGCAATAACATTACATATTCTCCTTTATATTTTATCAAGAATCTCTAAATAAATAACAGTAGCACCAAGTCCAATTTGCAGCAATATTCTATGCATGGGCGAGTGGACCAACTTTCTTAGTAGCAGGCCTAGCAATTGATTCAATCTTTTCACTTCATGTCAGCGGAAATGTTGATAGACGGAAAAAGGGGTTGTTCTCTTAGATTAAAAAAAGAGCATTTTTGTTTGGGAAGTGCTAAAATTAACAAGCCATTCCTTGCTCCAGTTAACAACAGATTGTTGGTCATTTTTAGATCAGCTGCCAATTTGATCTTATCGAACCGATCAGACTTACTATTAAGACAGGATGGTATATTAGGAACAACTTAGGTTCAAAGACACATGGATGATACCTGCATTAATGCAAACAAATCTAGAAGAGAAGACAACTTTCAATTCACTATTTCATAAGAAAGATTGTAACAGTTCAAAAGTTAGCCCTGGAATAATATAATATTTCATAACTTGTGAAGAAGACCAGCATACCAAACCCTGTCAAATAGATATGTAAAGCAACAGCCCGAGCTTCGCCATTCTTATGCTTGGTAGACTGTTCCAATGATAATCGTTAATACATCAGTAGTTGACCTAGAGAATCGCGGTGAGATGCTTAATCAATTCAGAGTTGATTAGAGTCTAAAGTACTTTGCCAAAAAGAGGTAGAAGGTTAACAGGCTGATTAGGATGAAACTATTTGCCTTCCTTGAAAACTGAAACTATAGAAGAGGGTTTTCAACGAGCGGGACAGCAAAAAGCAGCGAGGCATTTGTTGTAGAATTTAGAGAGAACAGAAGCCAGTTCAGGAGCACATTCTTTAAGGACTAATGCAAGGATACCAACATCTCCAAATGTTTTGTGGGTTTCCATTTTAGGGATGATAGTAGAAACAATGGCTTGAGTTAGAACCGAGTCTCTATTGAGTAATATGTATATAACTCAAGCCATTGTTTCTACTATCATTTCTAAACTGGAAAGTCACACAAGGATACTCCATATGTCAAGATTTACGAGCAAGACATTCTGCTTTATCAGCAGATGTAACACCTCAAACTGAGTGAAGAGAGTGGGAATAGAAGACTTTCTCTTATTAACAAACTATTACGCTGCTGTCAGTAGTCATGAGAACCAAACTTCCTAGAGGCTATACAGTGCACCATTCTATCGCCATACCTCTCATTAACTTTACATATTGCTTTCCAATAATCGGGCAATGTGGTGGCTAAAGTCTGAGCTCAAGTAAAAGCCACTCTTTCAAATGTTGAATTTGAAGTAAAGCAGGCTCCATCTCCACTTGAAAATTTGTCACATCACTCTCTTACCCACGTTTCATTTAATTTTGTGTCAAATAATGTGTAGATAGATAGATAGATAGATAGATAGATAGATAGATAAAACATATGTACAAATAGTGTAAAGAATGATTTTTTCCCTTATTTTAGCTTCACTCACTTAACCAAGAGGCGACTGATATGGATGAACTCAAAATGGCAATGGTACTTCTAGATAGGAACAATGACGATATGCTGGATGCCGATGAACTAAAGTATTTGTTTTCAAGTACTAATGTCCCTCTTGATCTTTTAGACGAATACGTTGAAGCCTTGATGGTTTTCGACGAAGATAATAACCGGATGCTGGATATCAACGGTAAGTCGATTTTTTCTCAAGGAGCGCTTTTTCTTTGCGACCCTTTTGTAATTTGTCAAATAATAAAACATTTTTTAATTATCCTTTATCAGACCGAATAGGGTTTATCAATGTATTAATTTTTTTTATTGATCATTTTTCAGAATATCTCTCTCCACACAACTTTCTCCTCTTCTCTCTACTTAAGTCGATAAGCTTTCACATCTTTGTCTCGTCATTTTCCATTATTTCTGATTTTACGAGGATAAGTTTGATCTAAGAATGTAAAATCTAGCCGACATTAATGTATTCATTTGTTTAAAAAATGCATCAATGTTTAAACAAAAATCTCTTTACCAGTGATTCAATTCTTTAGCCATTTAACCCTAACACTAACCCCAAAAGCTGCGCATCACACAAATTTATAACAGAAAAAATGATGATAACATAAAAAAAAATATAAACTGGCATTTTATTAAAAATAAAGTTTATTATTTGTTTAACAAATATTAAGAAAGTATTTTTTCTCGGAAATATTTTTAAGCCAAATCCCTACATTGTTACACTTATATCATTATATGTCTTTATTTTTATTTTCAGAAATGGCAAATATTATGAAATTCGCAAACCTCTAATCCTGAAAATCTTTCAATACTTTTGTCTCACATTAAATATGAAATAAATGTTGCAAAGCAAAACTCAAATTTCTTTACCGTTCTTTTTTCATTGTTCAAGTCATTCTTTTGTTTGTAGCCTTGAAAAATATTGAAACACCTTTTAATAATGTGCTTTTTAAGACGTTTATCGTGTGTGGTAAGAGACAGAATGATGAAGCAATTTCCAGGATCCTATCACGTGATGAGAGAGTTATATTATGAATTTATAAATATTTAGGAATATATTTACTATATTAATCAACACAACTGTCTTTCATGTAATTATCACTTAAGTTGGAAACGAAGAAAATCAAATCTGGAAGGAAGAAAGAAAGTAAATATTCCTTTCAAACATTACAATCTTAATGCAAAAACAGTTGACTAACAACAAAGCATTCAAGTAGTGTAGTACTACTGAATTATTAGCACGAAGAAAGAAGCAAACGATTGGAAATGAATTGCATTATGTCGAAAAGTAGATGATGATCATCGAAAAATTTCGCTAATGCAAGTAAAGCTCTATTACCTAAGATCATGTTGTGGCTGCAAATATTTTAAGCACATCCATTTACATCAAACAATGAAACACGAAAGAATGTGTGCCTGGAGGATTGAATGTTGCATTCTACTGATGCAGACAGAGACATGCTTACAGTTAAAACAACAATATAAAGGAAAACAATTTAAAGAACTTTGAGAAGTCAAATAAATTTTAATTCTTTATTATTACTGTAATCATTGTAATGATTTATTTCATTCATGTTTCACTGTTGTTCTTGATATTCGGTCCTGAAGCTAAATAATAATCTGTGCGTCTGTGAATTTGTGTGTTATTAATTTTGCTGTGTCACCCTTTCACTTGTTGATAGCTTCCATGCCTTGACACCATTCTAAAGAAAAATAAATAAGAAATAAAAATAATCAACGATAAATAAAAATCTGCTGCTAATGAAAACTGCTTTTCATAAAAACAATTTACTTTATGAATTTCTACTTTTGGTAAAAAATGCAATTAAAGTTAAAGAAATTTGGCTCGTTTAAATAAATTTTAGTCACAGAGAAAAGAGACGAACGCAATTTTTGCAGAATTAACAACTACATGAGATAAGGAAACTTTATTCACTACAATTTCATATATGACTCAGTGGTTTTCATGGTTTAAAATAAGTATCAAGGATATAAGTTCAGATTATTTAAAAAAATATTTGAATACGTATTACGCCGATATGGTAATTGACTATGTCGGGGTTCCTTCAAAATCAAGAGCGATTAAGAACCGGAAGGATTGTAGGAAAAAGAAATCTCATATGAGCAGTGTCAGATTTGATGAGAGTAGAATCAGTTCGTGGGGCTCATGAGAATTTTGCGGTAGAAAGTTCATGCAAATGAATTGTCTGAGTCCGTGCACTAATTAGTTTTGGATATGATGTTAGGGATTAGGTTGTACAGGAATTTTTTGAAAATGAAGAAGTATTTTGCTAGTAGAGAAAAAGGACGTCTGGGTGCTGAATGAGCTTGAGGAACACTGCTCTGAATAGATTTCACGGTTTGTTTTCAATTATATTTCCATCCATGATGGAAATATAATTGAAGTACGTAAGTTGCGCAAAATACATATTTTCATTTCTACTACGAGTCTGTTCCTTTCGTCATACTTGTTGTTTTTGTGCTGGAAACGCAACAACTGATTTATTTCTTCTGCTAAAATGTTTTTCTCTCGCTAAATTTAGACTTTAACTGATGGCGTTGAATGAACTTTCCTTTGCTATTAACTCGCGGTTTCCATTACATCTCCGTTAAAATACTTTTTTCGTCTGTTTTATTTTTTTATTTTTTTTATTCATTTTTGCTTTGCTTCGAAAATCTCTTTTATGCTTTTTGCCCAACTCAAAAGAAATGAATAATACGCCGCTGCTTTAGATTTACCTCTTGTTCGTCAGAGCGGCCCTACTTCTCTGGTGATGAGAGGGTGCGGTTTGTGTAAAAGCAGATTTACGACGTTCTGCTACACTATTTTCGATAATCATGAATGAGACAACGACTGATAAAACGTGTAATGAAAATGGGGCTGCAAACATTAAAACAGTAACTTATAAATCATTAAATAATTCCATATTCTGTTCAATGGTTTTAATCGGATAATTACTGTAAAGAAAGGACAGAAAACATTTTATATTTTGTTTTCCGTAACGATTTAATTTTTTATCAAGTTAAACTTCAGTTCAAGGCTGTATTATTTATTCTTGTTGGAGTTGTTTAGGAATACATTAAATAAAATTTGTAAATTTAAAATAATTATTTTATCGATTTCTGCTTCATTGAGAAAAATAATTAAAATAGATATTAATTCATTTTGCGTTGTAATTATATGTGATTACAATTACATGAACCGTAAGTTAGTTTTAGGCAACCTCTTAGTTAATGGTTACCGAAAACATTTCAATTGATGGTTTAAAACGTATGAAAGTCAGAAACAGAACATTAAAAAAGAGCGATCGAACTGTTAATATTCACTCATGCACTGTGCATGAATGTTACGCTCTATTTCGGAAATAAAATTGAAAAAAGAAGGACGACATTTATCTTTCAGGTTTATATTTTCAGTGACCATTGCCACTCTTCTGTTGAAGAGATATATTTTAATATCAAGTAGAATCGATGCAATGTCGAGATTTTGAGTAAAAGAAAAATGTTGTGTTCAATGATCACAGCACGAAATACATATGTTCACTTGTTTTATTTTCTATACTGTCTTAGTATGAGTCTGATATTTTTATTTATTTTTTAAATTAACCAAAAATACACATTAGAACCAAATTGATGAAATTAATAATTACATCAATGTAAGATAGTAGTTTTTCTGCATTTATTTTTCTTTTACTAAGTAATCTACGATGTGCACAAAAACTTAAATGTACTTGAAGCTCTTTTAAAACTTTCAGACTGAAGATTTTATATCAGATTTGTAATGTAACAGAATTAACTGTCTTTATAGTTTTGTATGTCATTTTGAAGTTTTTAATATCTCACTTTGAAGAGATGTCAGCTTCTACTCTGGTGCACATTGACAACTATATTTAGAGATGAATATTCGTGAAAACCAAATTTTATAAAATTAAGAAAATATAACTTTAAAATTGATAAAAGAAACAAGGCTTGTGTAAGAAATTTCTTTTTAATATTTCACATCTACACACACATTGATTAAAAATTTCTCTATTTCTATGAAGAAACGTTTAGTCCAGGAAGGTGAGTTCAATATCGAAGGCCTGACGTTGGCAGTCACAATATTTAAATTTAATGCCCAATATCTATCTATCTATCTATCTATCTAACAATAACAAAGATTGTGTTTCGCAAAAAAGAAAAAAGATCGATCCAGAGTATTTTTGGAAAATAACGTTTTTAAGGTAAGCAATCTTTGTAATTTTAGTGCCCTATATGGACAGATAGAGATAACAGCCACTTTTCAGAAAAATTGATAATAGAATTACATATTTTATTTATTTCTATTTTATTTCTAACCCTAACCCTTGCCATCGTATCGCCTGAGGAGTGGATGCAATTTCCTCCAAAGTAAGGGTAGTGAAAAGATAATTGAACATTTAATATTATTTATTATTATTATTATTCTCTGTCTATCTCTATCACACACACACACACACAAATATATATATATATATATATATATATATATATATATATATATATATAAATCAGTATATTACATATATAAATCAGTAAATATAGAAAAATTGAAAGAATGTGTCTTCTCATCAGACTTATTCAGCCGACACAGTGAAGCGATTTTTGAGAGAACTCATTATTGGCAGCTGCAATCTTAACAACATAAGATATGCAAATGATACAGTTTTGATAACAAACACAGAAATGAAACTTATAAGAACTCCTACAGAAGACAGTGAAGGAAAGCGAGAAGAAATCACTGATAAATATTTCCTTATTCCTTGCCTGCCCGAATCGTGATACCCCCCCCCCCGCTAAACACACTCAAAGTCAACACACAAACACACCAAGTACACACAAAAACCTCATTAGAACTTGTTTTCCCGGACATATTTTTTCTGCCTTATTTTATTTTTTGTTTCTTTAATTTACTTAACATTATAATCCACAGAAAAAAGAGTTCAAAGTCAAGATTTAAAAGATTTAAAGCTATAAAGGCGAAAAAAAATATATTCTTTGGAAATCAGAATTAAAATGGTTTAAGATTTTTTTAAAGAGTTTTGATAGTTCAAGCAAAATCTGTTCGCCTGATTCAAGTTGTTAGAAGTATTTGGCCTTATTGAGCTAGAATTTCGGGACCCTGAAATCACTTTCATTAGTTAATTTTTTTCTTCATGTAACATTCTTATGAATGTTTTCAGCAAAATGTATTTAAGTTAACATTTTAGAGTATGAAATCTATAAAATTTAATAAATTGAAACGATTCGAGATTATTTTATTCTTGATGGTTCATGCTACGATTTTGGATCCAACAGAAATCAAGTACAATTTTGTTGCTTTGAAAAAGATACACTTAGCAGTTGGATTACTCGGGTTCAACCAACTACCCTGGAGACGCCACTAAGATATTATTACCCGTATATCTCTATATTATATTGTTTGACTAATTAAGAAGTTATATTTACAATTATCAGATAAATCTTTATTTGCCAACATTCAAAATATTTTCCCAAGTTTATGTTTTAGTATTTAAAATAACAGCTTATTACCATATTTACTTACTTTTAATGATGTCCATTTATGAAGCATATCGCCAAATATTCCTCAATTCTGAAAAGAACATGAAAGAATTCGACGTATTATAACCAATCAAATATTTTATGTCCTCTTAAATTATTATGCCAAAATGTTTGTTAATGTGATAAAATTTTAAACGACGTATCCAAAATAGGTCTGTCTGATTAGTCTACATGTACAGAACTGGGCTACCTTTGAAAGATCAGTACCTTTAAATTTTACATTCTTCTGTTCGGTCGCCTAGATTAGCTAAGATTACCCTAAATATAATGCGTATAGTATAGTCATCGGCGCGGAAATTAATATCAACGATCCGAGTTCAAATTCCACCTAATACTGATGCGTTCACTTTCGCACCTTCTTGAAAAGCATGAATCCATCTCTTCTCCTCCAAGCTATGGGTTATATGTCAGCAAAGAAGTGGACTTGGGTGGCAAATAGTCTATGAGAAGGAAAACTTTGAATTCCAAAATACATGGAGAAGGAAACGAGAAACTACTCATCTATTTTTTCAAAGAACGCGTGGTAATTCACAGATTATAAAGAAAAGGAACATGTGGAGAACCATGATCACCTACGTTTCAAATGAACATAGTATTTTTATATTTTTATTATCGAAATAAACATTTAGATGCGTTCAATTTTCAAAAGTCGTTTGGTCAGATTTTGGTAAATGGGTCAAGTCGAGAACTCTCTCTCTCTCTATATATATATATATATATATATATATATATATATATATATATATATATATATATATATATATATATATATATGAAAAGTTTCTCAGAGTTAACCTGTAGAAAAAGACAATATGTATAAAGGTAAAAGACTATAGCCGATGCGTTTCGTCCAATGTGGACTTTTTCAAGGCAAAAACGAAATGAATTTATTGAAAGCAAATAAAAAAAAATACTGTTTTATTGTTGTGATGAAGGATTCAACCATTTTCTTTTGATTTCTTGATACAATTTTGTACATTGGCTTGGGAGAGTAGTAATTCTGTTAGGAAAGGGGATATTGGAAAAAAGCCTGAGCGTAGATTAATATTTGGATAATATTCAGTGGCGGCACTCTCGAGGATTTTCCTTCTGAGTGACAAAAACGCACCAATAAGCACAAAAGAGACCTCACAAAAAAAAAATTAGCTAATGCACTAGTCATACATAGAAATAAATTCAACCACAATTTTGATTTTAAAAATGCTACACTCATAGAAAAGAAAGTAACTGACTGTGGTCGCGGAAAGGAATTAATATACGCCAGATATCAAAGGAAACAACAACAACAACAACAACAGCAATAATAATAATAATAGTAATAATGTTCAAAAGTATTAAATGAAAACAACCCTGGAAAATTATTTTTCTGTAAAAACTAAATAAATACAGAACTAATTATAATTAAAAAGCTTGCAATGGTCTAAGAAAATGTAGTTTTTAACGTAGTGTATTGAAGTGAAATAGATTACAAGGTAAAAAGGGCATTAATTTGTTTAATTATTGTTAATAAGAATAAGAAGTCTAATAAAATTACAATTGGTAAAAATTGATTCGATGAATGTTCTATGATCATATATTTTTTATATTATCCAATATCGTTAACTAATAAGGACATATTATTTCTGAAATTGAAGTGAAGAAAAAAAACAAAAATTTGAACGAATTTTCAAATATTCAAATATTTAAAAATATCTCCATAAAATTCCATTAGAATATTTTTCTTTATACAATAATAATCATACATCAATTTTTCCATATCATAAATATAAAATATGCAAATAAAGCTGAAAATTCACCAGAAAGCAATATTGTACTTTATGTGCAATTATTAAAATCTCTAATGGAAGACATGTGTAGGAGTTGTCTGTTGGATTTTAGCAAATAAAGTTAATAGAATGTATTTCTCCAAGTAATTATCTCCGAAAATATGCAAAAAATATTGTGTGTTTCAACGTGTCAGACTTTAAAGTAAGCAATTGAGGATGATTAAACAAAATACATTTGTGAAATTTTTATAAAGGAATCTTTTCCTAAACAAATGTAATAAGTGATGAAATAAATACAGAAAGATTTACTGAAATCTCATACTTATAGAATTTCTGGAGTTCTATATATGGAGCATCAAAACTTTCAATATTAAATTTCATTGATACATTTTAACAAATGTAAAAATATTTTCGAAAAATTTCTCCATACTGTATACAGTTTTTCGGTTAAAGGCTTCTTTGTAATGTCACAAAGATTCTGAAAATAGACTTAATTTTTATAGACGCACGTTATTTAAAAAAATGTTTTTGACGTTCTTAATAAAATTGAAGCTAATTACCGTCTTTGTTCAATCTGTTATCTCGGTCACGGTCAATATACCTCAGTATTTGTTTTCGTTCAGTCGAAGTGGCACCCATCTCCTTAAAAAGAAAGTGCATCTCCCCAGAATCGATGAAACCATCATTATTATGATCAAACATGGCGAACAGGAAATCAGTAACGTCTTCTTCCCTTCGATCTTTATTCTCAATATTCTTTAGCAGCTGTGGTAGACAAAACCAGAAATAAATAGAAAAACTCGAAGTGTCATGAAAATGTTTTTTTTTTATACAGAAGCTCTCCATCTTACGAACAGAATAACTTTTAGTGTTCAAATGTTCAAAAGTAAATAAAAATAAAGATAGTTTTTACTATTCATTATTGCATAATGAAGATATCTGTAATGGTACTTTACTTACTTTATTTCTGATACTTGCTGGAACTGATGATGTTTAAGAAAAATTAAAACAAAAAAAAAATGTTTATTGAGATATTATTTCATCTACTTCGACTGATATATTCAGTAATAAATACTTGTGCATTTAATTATTACGAAGTAAGTTTTGTTTCCATTGCTAAGAGGCAAGTAGATTCCCGGTGTCTTTTGAGTGGGAGGTTGTTAGCACCTAAAGATCATTGGTCTGATTTGATGCTACTGAAGAAAATTGTGAAAGAAAAGGTTTACATATTTTTATAATGTAACGTGCAAAGGAGAAAAACGACTTAAAATGTTTCCATAGAGCTAAGAGTATGCAATACGTTGTGATGCCTTACCAGTCTCCTACTCATTTTGAAGTTTTACCGCTCAATCTGAACTAATTACATTGCTACCTAGCAGATAAGGGAGATTAAAAACTGGTTTCTAATTATGTAAATTATAGTATATTACCTTACTCTTGTAAAAAGTTAACAATTCCACCTCCCTAATAACGGATATTTAAGCAAGGACATTAGTAATAATTCGTTATGGTGTTCAAAATGTAAATTTAAAGAAAGTTTTTTTTTTCGTATCACTGAAAGTGTATAATTGAACGTTTGTAAAGTAAAAGAGCGCATGTATCTCATATAATAAACAAATGGTGTTATACAAAATAATTTATTACTCACAGGTCGAAAAAAACTGTCAACGTCTCTACGGAATTTGCTCATTGATTTCATTGACTGCAACATGTTGACCAGAGGATCAACTTCCTCCTCCAAAACTTCTTCATCTGTTCTGACCGCTACCAGAAATAAGGCCAATATGGCCAATATCTTTATATTCTTCATTAGCTGGAAAATATAAATAAAAATATCGTTATTTACAGTGGAATGTATGTTATCCGATAGTAACGGATGAATTGAGTTCAGATAATTCATTGTTCAGATAAAGGATTCAATCCTTAAGTAAGAAAGCCATACCGGTCACCTAAGAAAGCAAGTCTGAAATTATTTATTGTACTAAGGTACAAATGTGGCACAAGGCCGAAAAAGGGGTTGGGGTAAAAGGACGGTCATCACTTGTCTTAGATTAAAACTTAGCTAGCCACATCCACTGACCCTATCATACTGAACAATATTCCTTTCACCAAAACAACACATTTAACCATACCTTCCATACTACATACACCAAAATGCCTCTTTGACTCCATGAAAAACCTAAATAATCCCCTTATGTACAAATATTGTCTGTGGGGGAGGGGCATAAAAACAACAACTTCTAAAAAAAGATCCCCAATGAAATATATACAAAATGACAGAATAATATTTACAAGAAACCAAATAAAATTAGTGTTAGTAATAAAACCCCCCACAAACTATTGAATGTGGCAGAAATATCAGTTAACCAGAAAGCAAGTCTGAAGTGCTTGCTTCTATTCATTTGATAAACATGTAAAAAAATTTCTTCATAAGAATACGACATATTTCAATAGGCTTTTTAATCCTTCATTTTATTTTCTTACGTATTAAGATTATTTTAACACTGTTGAAGAGGCCAACTGTCACCAAACCAAACGATCACTTTCAGAGAGACATGAGAATGGCAATAAGCCAATGAACTTTACTTATAACAGATTTTTAGTTGGGACAAAATTGGGAAAATAAATATACTTGAAGTTTTATTCGGATAATCGATATTCAAATAACCAACGTTTCGCTGAAGTTGTTGATTACTGTGTGTAAATAATATTGCATAATATATATTTCAATATTCAATTAAGCCAAAACAAAAATGTCCACAAATATGTATTATTATTGTAATTTTTTGTCAATGGATACTGTAAATCTATCTGAAATAGAAGCTTATTTATTTCTACATTATTTATACATATAATCAATTACAGTACAAGTGGTGATTTATAATTTCGACCTTTGCACGAAAATTACTCCATTTAAAATAATGTTGATAGATTTCATTGTATAGAAAAAAACGAAATAAGACTTTCTTCTTTCCTATCTTCTCTATGTTTATAATTTTATGAACTTGAAGACATCAGTATGAGAGATGTTCAAGTTTGAAGCGATCAAATGATCACGTTAATGGTTAATGTTACGGGAGTATGCTGGTCGTGTGTTTAGGTGGGAAATACTTGTCTCTTGGTATATTTATTCCGCAAAAAAATGACGGACTCGAATGTGAGTTCGGGTAATAAAATATAAAGTAACAACAAAAGTATATGTATAAAAAACGACACTATATATATTAACGAAACAAAGATATACATTAAAAATAGGAAATTATTGCGTGTTCCAAAACAATGAATATGAAAGAAGAAAACATTTAAATTAGTGAATTGTTTGTGTGTGTATAGTTTGGTGTAGGAGAAAGAAATCAAGTGAAAGGTGCGTATGTGTGTGCGTTCACCAGTGGGAAAGCGTTTTCCTCGTTCGGCCTAAATGAAAAATTATGTCCCTGAAAATGTCCCTGAAAATGTCCCTGAATGAAAAAGGAAAAAGTGACTGACAGAGAATGTTACGACCTATTTATAGTCTTAATAAGCGTCCCCTAGGGGTGTTTTTATGAAAGCAAATGGGGTAACTCCACACTAACTTCTGCATCGAAATTTATATTTTTGTTGGAGTGAAAAATTATTAGCCCCAATATTAGCCCCTTAAAATGAATGGTTTACAATGAATGCTTTAGAAATTTGTTTTTATAATTTTCATTATTCTTTTAGAATATGAATAAGTTTTCCGTAACGATCGATTATCTCAAAAAAATCAAAAGAATGTATTTAATAGGCTTATATCTAAAGATTTCAAAATACGTTTCTTTACAACAGTAAAATGAGCCAAACATATATTTGTCACGAGTTCTTTGATGACAGAGTTAGTATTAATAAGTGATGTATCTAAACCATGCAATAAAAAGCTACACTGAGTCCAGCAGACTGAAACGCTACTTTAGTTCATTTATTTAGATTTCCATGCCGTGTATTTCATGGAACATGAAACTTTAATAAGGAATCGAGATTACCAAAATGAAAAACAGATCTTGAATATTAATCACTTTGATGTATTAAAACTGTAAAATTACCCACCAAGTATTGTCATGATCCCTAAAACCTTTTTATATATTAAAAGCGACATTATCATCTGACATATTTTTTAAGCATTTCAACAAGGCAGAGCCTACATGGAGTCAAAGTAAGGGAGAAGGCTGGGTATAGAGGGGATTGAAGAAAAGGATAAAAAGAAGAACTTGGATCAAAGCATCAGAAGATGTCGATTGACATTACACTTAAATTTTTGAATATTATAATTATCAGGGAAGCAAGTAAGAAGAAAGGAGTTCCACTGTTGAGAAATGCGGGAGAAAACGTTGTTGGAGTAGAAGAGGCGGTTACATTTAACGTTTTTGACAGTAAAAGGGTGTGGCCGAGATGTCAGCCTAGTAACACGCTTAAATTCATGCAGTCGGGGCACCAGTTAAAATAGCTCGTCAGAGCAGATGCCATGAAAATATTTGTAGAAAAGACAGAGGGAAGCCACGTCATGTCAGTGAGAAGGTGACTGGAGTCGAAACTCCAAGTCAAGACCGATCACAATGCATATCCGTCTTTGGATTTTCTCCAGAGTCCTTAAAAAAGAAACGAGGAGGACTTCCAACAGGCTGGAAAGCTGGAAGCAACGAGACAATATTTCTATAGTTTGGAGCTAAGCTCAGGAGCACATTTGTTTAGAACAATGGCTGGTATCATTTCACCCGCTACTTGCATTATGGGAGTTTAATTTAGAAATGATGTCCTAGACCAACGGCGGTGTTATGCACATATAATTCAATAGAACCTCGGTTCGAGGCGGGGAAATCGGGTGTGGGCACACCGGATGAGTTAAGGGTTGAGGAGGATGAGAATTTTCGAGCAAAGAATTCAGCCTTACCTGCTATAGATGTTAGGACTTCGAATTGATTGAATAGAGGAGGGATTGAGGATTTGCTGTTGTTCAGCACACTATTGGCAGAGCTGTCAATAATCTCTAGAGCCAAACTTACGACATGCTATACAATATTTCATTCTAACAGCAAACTAACTTTGCTTCATTAAGCACTAGCTTACACTCGTTAAGGGCAGAGACAAAGAGACATCTGGTTCAAATGGAAGAAGTGATTCCTGTGAGCTATAGCGGCTGAACAACCAAGTGAGAACCAAGGAAATGAATGCGGTTTAACTAGGTTTCTTCTTACTGAAATGAGAGCATGGATACCTGCTTTTACCCAGGAGGAGACCTCAGACACGCATTTTTGAACGAGATGATTAAAAACTACATTACAAGGGACATCACGAAGGAAGGAATCCCAGTTGCGTCATTGATGACGGAAACATTCTGTTGGTAAGAGGTTCTTGGCTGGTTGGGGTGCAGGGGATATTTTTACAGACACTACACGTGATAAGAGCTGCCAAGAGGACAGAGTTGCGTCACGTGACAAGAATCAGGGATAGATGTAAATCTGAGATCGAGAAGAGAAGCGTTTCTGTCAGGGTTACTTGGGAAACGCGTAGGAAAGTCAACCTCTTGCATGATTGAAAAGTTAAGGGTTTGGATGCCAGCGGGATCAGTGACAATGTGTTTAAACCGCCTGGTATGGTGGGCGTTAAAATCACCGAACACGAATGTTTGCAGACGGGTTTAGTGAGATGGCCTTGTCAATATTATCGGAAATACTATCTAGCACGTGACAGCCATGAGAGGAAGGAGATCGGCAGAGAATGAAATAGCTGGCTGAATTAAGGAGAGAGAGAGAGAGACAAAGAGAGACAGAGAGAGACAGAGAGAGAAAGATATACGGGTGGTCCCAGAGAGTGTTCCCTAGCGGGCATAAACTCCTAGGCCGGACATATGGACTTTCTAATTAGAGGAAAATTACCAGGAATCGATAAATCAGAGGAGGGAATTGACGAGTTAAGATTAGTTTCACAGAGTGTTAGGATGACCGGAGACTACATTACAAGGGACATCACGAAGAAGAAAGATTTCACACTGCTGAAGTTGGTATGAATTCCACGAATGTTGAGAAAAATGAGGTTACCCAACCCCTCTCCTCCACTACTTCAAAACTATGGCGCTGATATGGCCTCTACCAGAATTTCACCTTATATATACAAAAATTCATGCCAACCGTCATAGTCGAATCCTTTCTTTTCGTTTTTAATGTAATAGTAATGTGAAGAAATCTCCCTTGATAATTTTAGTACAAGCCTGTCAAAAATAATTTACTTCCCAGAATCAAAATCTGTTGAATAATATCACATAACGTTAAAATAATTCGTATTTAACAAAAGAATATCAAAACCTAAGAGTGAAAATTATATTTTAATTTTTATGGTTCTTTTTAATTTAATTTTTTAACCCAGAGTATGGAATTAATTTTTATGTTTTATCTGTAATATTCAAATGTAATGTACATAATCCGAATTATTGCAGTAAATTCTGTTTTATTTTCATTGCAACATTGCAACTATTGAAGTGTCTGAAATTTGGATATTGAAATAATTGATATATAAAGAAGAGATTTCCGATTTTATCCTAAAAATTACTTACAAAATATAATATAATTTCGAAAGGAAAGAACGAAAAAAGATTTATGACATGAGGTGGCATTTTATTTTCAAAAGTAGTTAAAGAATTACGATAATAAACAATATGAATACGAAAATAAGGCAAAAGTTGAAAAAAGAAGTCTCTAAGTTTTGTAAAATTTTAAACGCTCGTAATCATTATTCAGCTGTTACTTTTTTAAATTAAGCGATGTATAAAAGAAAACAGTAAGAAAGTTTCGGGTTCAAATAAAATCCATTTAGAGTATCTGTTTGCAGAGTATTAAACGATGTCTCCCGGGTAGAAATGACATCGTGCATATTATGATTAGACTATTGTTACAAAGACAATGACTTCTTAATATCGTACAATAGCAAAATGTAGGACTAATTATTGAGGAATCATAAAAACAGAAAAAAAAAAGATAGAGTAAACTAAATGTCCGTATAATCGCTGACCTGCATACAAGGAAGCAAATTAATGAGAATGAAAACAGAAAAGTTGTCATATTATACTGACAAAAGCAATAAAACACAAGACATAAACGAACAGCGAAAAATATCTGCTTTTTCTTAAATCTTATGTGTGTGTGTGTGTGTGTGTGTGTGTGTGTGTGTGTGTGTGAGCCAATAATCTTATTAAAAAAAATATTTGTCTTTTTAAAAACAAAATAATTCATGTACTTACATTAAACCAAAATCGTTTGAAATTTCTGGTTATCGAAAGAGTAAAATCCTTTCGTCTGTGCCTCGACTGCAAAGTGAAATCCAATAGAGCAATTCGTTGGTTTTTAAATAAGTAGCACCAATAGTTAAAATACAGGAGACTTTAATTTATTTTTTTATTTGATAAAAAATAATATAAAGGTGGGAGGTGACCTTTAAATGGGGGATTTTGTATTTAATCAAATATGATTGCCAGTATTATAGGAAGGATGTGATTCCGCATGGGAGGATATAAATGAGACACAGAGTTGAACTGAAAATGTCGTGAGAATCTATTTAGCCTTTTGGATTATTGGTGGCATCAGATCATACAGAATTGGAAGAATTGTTATGCGAGCAAAAAGCGTGAAAGGAAAATATCAACGAATAATTAACCTACAACGGAAACTCTAAATATATGTGAGGAAAGAGGATGGTAGCGAGAAGAACAATGTAATGTGATAGAATAATATAGAATAGATAGATCTTTGGTTATATAAGCCCCGAATATTTTACAAGACTTAAAATGTACTGTTGCTTATGTGAGGAAAGAGGATGGTAGCGAGAAGAACAATGTAATGTGATAGCATAATATAGAATAGATAGATCTTTGGTTATATAAGCCCCGAATATTTTACAAGACTTAAAATGTACTATTGATTAAGCGTATTTTGAGAATTTTTAAAAATCTATGATTTTATTGATTTCTTCATTCTTTTCTAAAATTTGAGCACTTGTTGCATCGAATACTACACTGTTTTATATTATGTTCAAAATTGACATACATAATAAATTTTAAAACTGTATTGATGTTCTGAATGTTCCAAAGAGAGAGTTTAGTCATTGCATGTTTTTACTTGCACAAAGACATAACCTGGTTAAATCCGGAATATAAAAATATTGTCATAACATATTGGAGAAACTCAAAACTCCATTTGGTACATTAAATGAGAAATAAATATAAAGATGGACTAAGAAGCAATAAAAAAGAAGGCTTGTTCGTTCTTGTCTGTATCTTATTATTGTAATTCAAAATATCAGACGTCAAAACTTAAATTTAATGTTGAGATTCATTTTACCTTTAAAGTTTCGATGCAACCTACATTTGTTGCATTTCTCTTCCTCCTTTTCCCTCTACATCTCCTACATTCCTTCAAAAAACAGTTATTAGTCTGAAGAAGTTCCTTCTCAGACCGAAATGCATCTCTAAGAATTTTTTTATTTTCTTTATTCACTTACACACACACAAAGAAACACACACAGAGCTACACACAGACACGCACAGGTACACACACACACACACATATATATATATATATATATATGAACTTTAGATATAACTAAAATATATCTGTAAAAGAACAATATGAATAAAGTCAAAAGGAAAACTTATCTTAGTTGACACATTCATCCTCTGATGGATTTTATCAAAGCAAATGTAAGAATTTTATTTTGCAACAAGTATTTATAAACAAAAGTAAAACTGTTAGTTGTTCAAGATTTTTAAATTTAAGAAACGCTCATAAATATTCATCAGACTAATTGAAAAGTTTAGGTAATTATAAAGGATGTTAAGTGATGTAATTTAATAAACAAAATTGAGTAAATGATGTTTTTAATTTTTTAATTTATTTATAATGTAATTAATTTTTTTTAATTATTTTAGTTTGGGATTAATTTATGTATTATATATTTAAAAAAAAAAGAACGTTATGAATTTAAACGTTACTTTTAATTTTTTAACATTTTTATAGTGATACATGTTGACTTGGGAAAGTAGTAATTCTTTCAGGAACAGATATATTTGAAAAAATCCGGAGTGTAGATTTATATTTTGATAAAATTCAATAGCGGCATTATCGAGAAGTTTTCGTCTAAGTAAGTTACTTTCTCTTTTCATGAGTGTGGTATTCTTTAGATCAAAGTTCTGGTTGAATTTATTTCTATATATTGACTACACTAATGCCTTTCATAAATTGTTATGTATTTTTTGTGTTCATGGATACGCTTGTTTTTTTTTGTTTTTTTGTTTGTTTTGTTTTTTGTTGTTTTTTTTTTTTTTACTTACTGCAAGCATCGCTAATATATTGTGAAGAGCAGTGTATTTTATATATACCTTCTTCAGAATTATTATCATTATGGTTATTTCTGGTTCTTATTATATCCATAATAGTTTTGGATATGATTAGAATAATTTTTATTTTGTTAAGATTGGATAAAATTTTTTTCGGATTATAGATGTTAAGCAGTTAGTAGATAGTATTGTAAAGTCTGATTTTGTCTAGTTTATTGTCATTATTATTGTTGTTAATAATGTGATTATATTTTATATGGATTTCACTTAGCATTGTCGATGAACTAATGAGGATATTGGAGGGTTTTTGAAAGTGTTTTCAATGCATATTTTTTGTAAGTATTGGGAGCAGGAGATTCATGTGCTCTTAAATAAACTCCTAAAATTATTCTAAATTTTATCCTGTTACAGTGGTGGGAATAAAAATTGATATCACTTTTGTCAGTGGATTTTCTGTAAACCTCCAACTGTAGGTCGTTATTTGTTCGATATAGCATGGTATCCAGGAAGAGTAAAGTATTGTTGAACTTTGATTCAATGGCAAAATCAATTGCAACTTCACCGTTATGAAATTTATTGACAAGTTCGGGTAAACTATGTTTTGCGGATATATTAATAGAGAACCATATATGTATCTAAAATAAGGAGAATTTTGTGCTAAAATATTTTTGAAAGAACCCCTTTCTAGAAATTCCAAAAATAGACAAACCAAAATGTTACAAAGAAGGGACCACATCCGTGAACCAATTTTTTTATTTAAAAGATGTTATCAAAATGGAAAAAAATTAATTAGTGATTAAATGGAACATTTTTATGATTTTATGTGTAGGAAGAGGTAATTTTATTTTTGTTTTTATTAAGTGTGTTTTTAGTAAATTTAGGCACTTCTTTACGGGAAGATTTGTATATTTATATTCTTTTTCTAAGCAAGGAGATAATTGTACGAAGAAGTGGTATAAAAACTGGACAGCTGATGTTAGTTTATGTGGGGCGCTATCTATTCCTGATATAATGTGTCTCATCAAGATATCTGGATTATATTTTTGGTAATTCGTAGGGTATGGGTGTTTTCGGAAGATATTCGATGAGAAACTGCTTTCATTGTTTTAAAATAATTTCTTGGTTTCATTTTTAAATTTGTCCGTCGCTTTTATGACCTTTATTTTTTTCATAAATTTTATCATCTTCGAGAAGGAGTTTCATTTTCTGTTGGAAGTGGATATATATATACGCATGTTTTATTATTTGATATTTCTTTCTGGTCATTTATGTATTTTTAATCATTTCAACTCAAGTAAGGCAATAAAGCCATCCAGATGTTATATGCATATCACTTAATAGAAACTCAGTTCTAAGTGGAAAGTCAGGTTAAGATACTCCATATGTCAAGAGTAGAATTTGATGTTTGACAGCAAAACATTTTGCGTTATTATCAGATGTTAAGAGAGGGGGAATAGAAGACTTATTCTTATTAAACACACTATTAAAGAGTCACCAATAGTCACAAGAACCAAATTTGTTAGAGTCTATACGGAACCTTATTCTATCAGCAAACAAATTAAGTATGAGTACACGTTTAAAATTATTGTGAGCAGGCACAATTAGGTGTCAGCTATGATCTGAAAAATCATGTTGGTACATACGGAATATATATACATATATTTTCTACAAATTTGTGTATTTTATTTAGAAATATGTAAATAGGCAATATTTTCTACACATTCAACTTTTTTTTTAGAAAAGTATGAAAATAAGCTATTTTCTACACATTTATGCATTTTCATATAGAAATATGCATATAAGCAAAAGATTCTGCACATTTATGATTTTCTATTAAGAAATATGGACATATGCAATATTTTATACATATATTTTAATAAAAAAAAATGAGCTTATTTTTCTACACATTTTTTATTCTCATTTATTCTTTTATGTTTTGAAATATGAAAATAATCATCTTTCTCTATATTTTTAATTCAGAAATGTAAAAATAAGTTACCTTTTGTACACATTTGTGCATCTTTATGCTTTTTTAGAACTATTAAAAATATCTTTTTCTGCATATTAATGCTTTCATGCTAATATTTCTAAACTTTTTCCGTAGAAATATGTAATTAAGATTCTTTTTCTACACATTTATGATTTTTATTTGGTAATATGAAAATAAGCTTCTTCTTTTCTACATATTAAAGCATTTTTATAGATAAATTAGAAAATAAAATTCTTTTTTATACTTTTATTTAGAATTTTTTTATTTAGATTCTTTTTTATACTTTTATTTATAAATATGAAAATAGGTTACAATTTCTACACGCTTATGCATTTTTATATATAAATATGAAAATAATCTATTCTGATGTCTTGCAGTAATTGTCTGAAAGCGACTCAGTTTTGGACTGCCTCTGACTCGACTCTTGACTCGACTTGAACTACTGACTCCACTTGAACTCCTGACGATATTCAGTCACCCCCCACGAGGGCGTCATGTGGCACAAGGCCGGTTTAACGTGGGATCTCCAAGCCCGTGGGCTCGGCCAAAAATATGCCCATTTGAACCCGTATAAACGGGTTCAGGGTCGGTTTACCTTCCCGAAAGAGAAACCGCCCTTCGGCGTAGCCTCGTTCGGGTTCCTCCCCGCCCGAAGGCAGAGAGTTAAACCGATAATTCAAGACTTGAACTACTGACTCCTTGCCTACTCCTGAGGTGCAGTATTTATTAAGTATGGAATAGTTAATTATTATTATTATGGGTAAGATCCCATAACACCCCACTTCCGAAGCTTTTGCGTAGCAGGTTTTTTTTAAATATCTTTTTTTCTTTGGATCTATTTCCAAAGGTTCAGTGAATTTTCTTTTTCTTGACGATTTTCTTGGTTCTGGCATTATTTGCGTTCTTGTTATATCGAATGTGTCGAAAATCGTGTCCAATACCTCTTCTTGAGGTGGACCGTTAGCACCTGTAACGGTCTCTTCCTTATTTGGTTTACGTGTCTTCTGTGTGAGAATTTTTTTCCTTCTACTATGTACATCATATTGCCAATTCTTTTCTCAATTATGCCATGCTCCCAGTAAGAGAAATTTTCTTTTTGGTGCGTAGGACTGTGTTACTTGTTTTGTTTTACTTGGTAGTAATTTATCGAACGCTGATCTGATTTTCCTAGCAAACATTCTTCTGCTGGTGATAATGTTGATGGTGTAGAATTATTTGGTGTTATTCTATATACCTGTAGGAATTGCTGTAATGCTTTCCCCGTAGGCACATCGTACGCTTTTCGTATCGCTCTTTTGAGTGTATCCACGAATCTCTGCGCTTGTCCATTTGATCTTGGGTAGTAAGGCGGGGATTTTAAATGTTTTACTTGATAAATTTCGCAAAACTCTTGCAAGTCTGCTGACGTGGTTGCGTCCCATTATCTGTTACTAAGCTACACCAAACCGAGCGAATAGCTCGTGGAGGAAATTTATGGTCGTTTCTGTAGTAGGATTTTTGCACCGAAACACCTCCGGCCATTTACTGTAGCTACCAACTATGATTAAATAGTAGAACCCGTCAATTGGTCCTGTATAATCTGCGTGTATTCTTGACCATGGGCGATCAGTCTCTGACCAAGGCTTATGCATGATTGGCGGTGCTTTGGCTGCTAAATTACAATCCTTGCACATTTCCACCATCTGAGTAATATCCTGGTCCATATTCTTCCAATATACATTAGCGACTTCATTCTATTTTTACCCAGGTGTCCCCTGTGGAAATCCTTTAGGATCCGCTTTTGTTTCATTAATAAATTCGTCATTTTTGGCTTCATTTTTTATGTCTTGCAATGTGACTGGGAGGTTTCTGACTATACAACATAGTACTGTCCTTATGTCTTCTTCATTTCTTAGGGCTGCGATTACCGTATCTTCCAATGGCTCTGTCTTTGTTGGTATAAGTCTCGACAGGCTATCCGCGTGCCCGATTCTTTTCGTTGGTAAATATTCCAATCTGAAATTATAGTTCATAAGAATCGTTCCCCATCTAAGTTGCCTATTTGCAGTGTAAACCGGTAGACCTTTTTTTGAACCAAAAATGTTTATTAACGGTTTGTGATCTGTCTGCAGAGTAAAATGTCTACCATAGACGTACCTATGGAACCTTGTTACTGCGAAGATGATTGCTAGATCTTCCTTCTCTATTTGTGAATAATTTTTCTCCACTGGTAGCAGGGTTCGAGAAACATGTGCAATAGGTTTTATTGTCCCATCTGGCATTTTATACACGCTCCGACACCGTAGGCGTTCGCGTCACTTGCTACAATAATCTCTAGTTTAGGATAATAGTGTGCCAAAATAAAATCCGATGTTAATGTCTTGATTATTTTTTCAAATGTTTCCTAGCATTGATCTGTCCACTGCCAATTTTTTTATTTCTTTAGTTTATGCATTTGAGGTATGAATTCCTGGTAGTAATTCACTAATCCAAGAAAACTTTGTAGTTCTATTATGTTCTTAGGAACAGGCATTTTTTTTTTATTGCTGTAGATCTTTCAGGGTCTGGTCGTCTACCTTCTTGATTTATGATATGGCCAAGGTATTTAATTTCCTTCATGAAAAAATCACTTATTTTCTTTTACTTTGAATCCATAGCTTTGAATTATCTTAAAAACTTCTTGTACATGTTGCCAGTGTTGTTCAACGCTTTCGCTATTAATCAATACGTCATCCAGGTATGCAATTGTGTAGTCTAGTCCGGCATGCATCGTATCCATTGTCTGATGCAATATAGCCGGCGCGACCTTAATTCCAAATGGTAGTCTTTGGTATCTGTACAATCTCTTGTGTGTATTTATGCATAGAAGTTTTGAACTCGAATGGAATTTGCAGGTACGCCTCATTTAAATCAATTTTTGAAAAATATTTTCCGCCATTTAATTTAGTGAATACTTCTGGACTGGGTAGAGGATAGTGGTAGTCCTTTATTGCTGCGTTCAAACCTGTAGAAAAATCAGCACAAACTCGAATTTCTCCTGATTTCTTTTTGACGTAGACCGTCGGTGCGGCCCATTTGCTGTATTCTACTTTTTTTAATATGCCTGTATTTTCGAGTCTAGTTAATTCTTGGTCAATTTTTTCTATTGACGCAAACGGTACCCTTCTTTTTTTTTCTTGAAAACAGGTTGAACGTTTTTCTTTATTTCGATATTAGCTGCCATTTTCTTACATCTTCCGAGACCTGCTGAAAATACTTCGGGGAAATTCGTTTTAAGTTTTCCTTTTAATTTGTCTGCCTCGGTTGATAAGCTTTTTACATTTTGACAGTACGTACTAATAGGTAAATCCAACAATTCGAATTTTGCATCCAGTCTGTTCCGAATAGGACGTACATTTTTAGTTTTTCGTCATTCCATTAAATGTTACTTCACTCTCGAATTTTATCTTCCTCCCCGTAACTGATCTAGCAATTTTATCCATTTTTAACATGACAGGTTTGTTCAGTTTTCTCCATGTTTGTAGGTTTATGACAGTTAAGTCTGAGCCAGAATCCAGCTGTAACCTAACTTTTCTGTTTTGCATTTCAACTTGTACATATTTTCTTATATTAGTCTCATCTGTTTGATCAGCCCTCGTAATTCTTATTCTGCTTTTGCTTTCATACCAACAATGAGAACTTTTGTGGACAATTTTTTAAGACAAGTTTTAAAACGATATGTACAGTCTTTAACTCAATGCCAAAACCCACAACGATAGCATGGGCCGGGTGGTAGCTTTTTTATGTTGATTATAATTAGAAAATTTTGTTTTACCTGTTCTTGAGGCGGGAAAATCGGTTTGTTTTTGAGGAGGGAAAATTTGTTTGTCTTCGTACCTTGCGTACGTGTGCTATGCCAGCTTGTTCTATGTCTTTTGAGACTTTCTTCACACTGATGCATCTCTGGCAGTATTCGGCTAATTTTTGAAGTGTCAGATCTTGTTCACTCTTCAATTTAGTAAGTATTCTGCGTCTCATTTCCGCGTCTTTGGTTGAAACCAGGCCTTGGACGTAAATTAAGCATTTGAAATTGTCCGCGCTGAGTTCCGATAATTTGAAGTCGACACAATATTTGTTAACAATGGAAGCGAAAGTTATGTAATCTTCGCTGTCCTTTTTTGTAAGATTCAAGCATCTCCGTCTTTTATGAAATAGTGAAGTATTATGGCTGAAAAGTTCTGTTAGCAGTTTTATGGATTCTTTGAACGTTAACTCGCTTGTTTTTCTGGGAAGGATATAATCTACGAATTTGGTATATTCGCCTGTGCCTAATTTTCTTAGGAATAGGCGTACTTTACGTGCGTCTGACCAATCTTTGCAGTCAAAATCATATAGATCTTCGTACCTTCGGGAGTAATTTGCAAAAGTTTTATCTTCGTCGGGTGCGTACTTAAAATCTTTGATATTACTCCAAATAGCGTCTTGTGAGAGAACTGTTTCGTTCTCGGATTTTTGCTCCTTATTTGTCATTGCACGTAACAATAATTCTGGCAATTCCAGATGTTTCTGTTCGTACCTTTGTTGCTGTTCAAATTGGATTTTGATAAGTTCCATAATGGTTGACTTAAAATCTTCCATGTTAACGTACTTTTTTTGTGTAACCTGATATTCTGAAGCCTGTGCACACAACAAAGAAAAACAAAATTTCCTTTGTTTTCAGTGAAAATTTGATATAAAAAAAAGAAATCTTTTCTTTTTCTTGTTTTTTTTTTAGAATTAGTTTCATATTACCCTTTTAGGGTTTCCTCGTCACCACGTGTTATGCGCGACGGATAGCAAAAAAAAGGTTTGTCCTCCGCGTAGAGAGTTGGTTTCGTCGTCGCCACTTGTTATGCGCGACGGATAGCAAAAAAAAAAAAAAAAGGTATGTCTTCTGTTAGACATTTTGACGGTCGTCTTCGAGTATAGAATCTAGAGGTTAGCAGTGAATATTTCGGAGCAAAGTAGCAGAGCGTAGTACTTCCTTCTGTCATCTTCGCCTGACAAGTTGGCACTGGTCATTCGGGTAGGGTAAACAAATATGGCTGCCTTTATACACGACGGATAGAATGTTCTGCGGCTTCTGATTGGTTAACCTTCTATTGGTAGACTATAAAGGGAGTTAAGTCATTTTGACTAACTCATTAGTTACATGCATATATACACAAAAAACTGTAATACCCCCCTTATTTTGGGTATGTTATGGAATCTTCCTTCAAAATATTAGTTAATATTAATATGTAACAAATACGTTAGTATTCCAATTTTTTTTTTTTAGCATTCATAAAATACATTTTATTTATTTTTTTTACATATTTATTTATTTATTTTTTTTAAAGAAAATTAATATCCACAAAAATTAGTCATATCACTTTGTCCACAGTTAAGTACTTCCGGGTTAATAAAACATGAACAACAATATTATAAGTTTGGGTTGTGATCACAACAAAAAGTGGAAAGAATTGTTACTTTACCCATAGCTGGGACCCATTAAAACAGTTACTATCACTCCGGGTCAGAGTGATCCTGAGGGTCATTTAGAAGAGGATTGGGCTAAAAGTAGGACTATTTACATTTATACCCCGAAACTAAGGACTAGCATTCATGCCAAAAACTGAACTAACGCTTCTTAAGACAATAACTAACCCAGGACTAATAAGGACCTTATAGGGACTTAATGGATGCAGTTTTACGTCGTGCCCAGGACAAATGAGGACCTAACAGGGACTTAATGGATGCAGTTTTACGTCTTGCCCAGGACCAATAAGGACCTTATAGATCAGTACCAAATATGGCAGAAGTGAAAGCCCGTAATTTGAATTTCGTAATTGGTTTTGTAAATAAATCCGCCATATTATTTCCCGATTGAACATATTCAATTTGTACCGTTTTCTTTTGTACTTGGTTCCTAACAAATTGAAATTTGATATCGATATGCTTTGATCTTTGATGTATTATTGGATTTCTGGCCAAAGAAATACTGGACTGATTTTCGCAGTAAATAATTATTGGCTCAGTTATTACCAGTGTTGTAATTGTTTTTATTAGTAATTTAAGAAAAATAGCCTCTTGTGTTGCTTTTGATAATGTAATATATTCTGCTTCACAAGTAGAAAGTGAAATCCTTCCCTGTTTCTTCGATTTCCAGCTGATTATTGGGTTACCGTCTGCTAGCTTAAAGCAATAGCCTGTTATACTCTTACGATCTGGTGAGTTGGCCCAATCAACATCAAAAAATCCTTCCAATTTTAATGGTTTATCTGATTGTCGAAATACTAGGCACTGACTCTTAGTTCCCTTTAGATAACGTAATACTTGTTTAGCTCTCGTTAAATGCACAGTCCCCGGTTTATTTAAATGTTGGGACAACTTAGTAACCGTATAGCAGATATCTGACCCGGTTGATGTCATCACGTAAATAAGACTTCCGACCAATGTTCTGTATTCTTTCTCACACGCCGCTATACCATCTTCCTTATTCATAATTGTGTTTAAATCCATTTCACATGGAGTAGTTCTTGTTTTACAATTTTGCATGCTAAATTTAGATAAGAGTATTTCAATGTATCTAGATTGATTCATTGTAATAGTATTGCCTTTAAATTCGAACTGTATACCAAGAAACCATGATAGTCGACCCAAATCGGTCATTTTAAACTTTATTTCCAGGGAATTTTTGATTTTTAATAGAGCGGCCTCACACTTTGATGCAATTAACATATCGTCGACCCAAATAACCAAAATTACTAATATTTCATTATTAAATGTTCTCGTGTATAGACATGGGTCAACTTGGGAGGATTGAAATTGCTGTTCAATTAAATAAGAATGGATTAATTTATTCCATGTTCTTCCGCTCTGTTTGAGTCCATATAGAGACTTTTTAAGTTTCCATACATAATTATCAGCTTCTTCAAAACCTTCTGGCGGTTCTATGTATATTTCATAATCGATGGCAGCATTCAAATAAGCTGCTTTCACATCCATATGGTGTATATCCATACCATAATGTGCGGCCATTTGCATCAAAATTCTAATTGTTGTCATGTTTGTTGTTGGACTGAATGTTTCTACATAATCTTCTCCGTATATCTGCGAAAAACCTTTAGCTACAAAACGAGCCTTGTATAATGGCGCTCCATCCTCAGTACGCTTTACATTATAAACCCAACGGCTGCCAATAATTTTTTTATCATCCGGGGCCTTTTTAATTCAAACGTGTCGTTTGATACTAATGATTAATTTCTTTTTTGCATGGCAGCTATCCACCGTCTGGAATTGATAGAATGTATGGCCTCTTGGTAATTCTTTGGGATACATTGTACCGAATAACAACAATCAATGTCGCAGGTATTACATTGATCCATTCCAAAATAATCTGGCTTTCTTCTTCTTCTTGTCGGATAACGCGGAATTTTTCCCCCTCATCAGTTATATTCTCTTTTTAACTCAAGTTTTGCGTCCGATTTTTCCTCGTCTACATCATCTGGTATAATACCTTCCTCTGATTGTGGATTTTGAACGGGTTTTTCTACTCATAGGCCCATAATTGGGCCATACTAGTTCAGGTTGGACTAGTTCGTCGCAGTTAATATTCTTTTCTTCGGGGTTCCTCCCCTCGCTCAAAGGAATCTGTAAATCTGACGCATCTAATCTTCCTTATCGTTATGTTTCGTTTGTGGGAATACTAACTTAAATCTTATCCAGATGGCTAGGGAATCTGTTTCATAACTGCTCAGTCAATAAATGCCCTTCCTTATCAGTTAATATTACCATTACCATCAGAGACTAAGAGATTCTAGTTTGATGGCCCAGGGATTGAAGAAAAGCGTAACGCGAGGAGCACTGGCTGTTCGGTGAATGGATGCCGAATGTTTAGTTTGTGGAAAATAAATCATATAGGCTGGACTTGTCTTATCATACCCAATAAATATGCCCCTTTCACTTTTTGGATCTAGTTTCGCCCTGTGGTCAACATATGAATAGCAAATTGTACCAAGAATATGCATATCACTCACATTGGGCTTGAAGTTCGTATAAGCTTCGTAAGGAGTTTTTTTAATGTTACTATTATAGCAGCGGTTTCTTATATATACCGCTGTATTTAATGCATAAACCCACAGATGTTTGGGTAACTTAGATTCTATGAACAAACATCTATCCATTTCAAAAAGTGTCCTCCAACTGCGTTCAGCGACTCCGTTCTGGTGTGGAGAATAAGAACAGGTTTTCGCATGTTTAATGCCTTCATTTATTAGGAGGTTTTTGTAAGCATCAGAAGTAAATTCTCCACCATTATCTGTCCGAATTATTTTTACTTTTCCATACGGGGAGATATCGGATAAATAGATTTTTGTAGCTTGCAGGGTATCAGATTTATTTTTCAGAAAATATATCATAATAAGTCCTGAATATTCGTCAACAAAGTTTAATACATATGAATAGGTGTCTATACCCACTGGGGAAATTGGACCCGCTAAATCGCAATAAACTCTGAACAAGATATCTGTTGCTTTTGGGATCCGACCCCGCTCTCTATATTTCGCCATTTTCCCTTTAATACACGTGTCACAATATTGTAAGCCCTTTGGAAGTGTAATTTTCATTCCAGTGACGTGTTCTTGTAATCTTTTAACATCCGAATTATTACAGTGGCCTAATATTTTATGCCAAGTTTTTAAGTCGTGCGTGGCTGTCTTCGCAGACTTAATACTTTTCAAATAATACAAACGTCCATTTTGCAGTATATTAAATTCAGTTCCGTCTGGATATATTAACTTTGAATTGTCTCGGTGAAAATTGATTTTAACGTCAGTTTTAATTGCGGACTGAACTGATAACATATTTTGCTTAAATTTAGGAATATATAAAGCCCTTTTTAATAAACATTTACAAATATTTCCTTTAGTATTTCGTAGATAAATACAGGCATCGCCTCTTTTTAAAACTAAATTATTAGCTCTGATCCCGTCAGCTAACTCGATAAAATGTGAGTCGGGCTCAAAATTGGATCAAAATTAATAAATTTTGTTTCATCTGTAATTACATGATTTGTTGCACCCGTATCGATCAGGTAAGAATTATAACTACTGGCCACGGCACCCAATCCAAACGAAAAGGCATATCTACGTCCATTGGAAGAAGTTTTTACATTTTTACAAAAGTCATTCTGTGTATAAAATTGTCATTTCGCACGGACATGGCCGACATTACCACAACGAAAACAAACGATATTTCTTTTAGTGTTTCTTCCTTTATAATACTTGTAATAATTGTCTTTAAAGCCCTTGTTCTTAATATCATAATTCCTAGTCTGATCGGTTTGAGGAACTGGTTTTCTGAATTTTTTAAATGACGTTCTCAGTTGCATTACGTTATTGCCATGATTTGGGGGGGGGTACACATTTTTTCAGTTTCTTCATAGCTACGTAACGCCATTTTAAACTCAGTGAAAGTTAGTTGTTTATCTTTTTGAGTTATAACTGTCGTGAATGGTTTGAATGACGGTGGCAAACCCTTCAAGACCATGGCTATTAGCAGCCCATCCGAGATAGTCTCACCTGCAATTTTTAAGGCATTTGCAACATTCTCCGCTCGGATGGTGTAATCGGTTATAAATTCATTTTCTCGTCTTTTTAATGTGGTTAGTTCAGTATATAAAGCAATAATTTTAGGCTTACCTTTTGACAAATAGTCTTCACGCAAAAACTGTAGAGCTCTCCGACCATTGTCCTTGGCCTCTCTCATTATTAAAGACAAACTCCGGTCATCCAGGAATTGTATTAATTCAGCGAACACGGTCGCATTTCTTTCCATAAAATCATCATCCCCCTCCTGGTCGACTTTGCAAAGGATGATGTCATGGAGTTTTTGTATTCTGAGGTAGCCTAAAAACTTCGTCTACCATAATTCATATCTCGATTCATTCCCGTCAAAATATAATCGTGATCTGGGCTCATAACCAATGTTAGACATTTTGACGGTCGTCTTCGAGAATAGAATCCAGAGGTTAGCAGTGAATATTTCGGAGCAAAGTAGCAGGGCGTAGTACTTCCTTCTGTCATCTTCACCTGACAAGTTGGCACTGGTCATTCGGGTAGGTTAAACTAAAATGGCCGCCTTTATACATGATGGATAGAATGTTCTGCGGCTTCTGATTGGTTAACCTTCTATTGGTAGACTATAAAGGGAGTTAAGTCATTTTGACTAGCTCACTAGTTACATGCATATATACACAAAAAACTGTAACATCCTCTGCGTAGAGAGTTGGTTTCCTCGTCGCCACTTGTTATTGTCCGGTCCCTTGTACCACGGTGATAGTCCAAGGTAGAACCAATAAAGAAGAACTCGAACACAGGTAGGGAATAACACAGATATATTACAAACAGGAATATATACAGAGACGTAGAAGTCAGGTTTAGTAGAGAGAACAATGTAGTCTCGACCATTATCACTATTCCAATGTCTTGCAGTAATTGTCTGAAGGCGACCCTGTTTCGGACTGCTTCTGACTCGACTCTTGACTCGATTTGAACTACTGACTCGACTTGAACTACTGACTCCTTGCCTACTCCAGAGTTGCATTATTTATTAAATATGGAATAGTCCATTATTATTATTATGTGTAAGATCCCATAACAATATGTATAAATAAAAATCTATCAATTTGTAGAAAATTTTAACATATTTGAAGAAAGTAAGAATGAGTAGAAAAAGTAAATTTTAATATCTATGAAGAAAAAACATAAATGTGTAGAAAGCTTAGCTTATTTTATTATTTATGAAAATACATGTAGGAAAATATCTTATATTAATATTTATGTCCAAAACTATTTTAATCATTATGATAAAGAAGAGCATAATGTCTAGAAAAAGTAGCTTATTTTAATATTATACAGAAAAATGCATAAATGTGTAGAAAATGTAACTTATGTTAATTTTTATACTAAAAATGCATAAATGTGTAGAAAAAGTAGCGTTTTAAATGTTTGTATATGCATGAATTAAAGCATTTATATCTAGAAAACATCATATTTTAATATCTATGAATACAAAATGTGTAGAAAAAGTTGCGTATTATATTATTTATGAAAGAAAATACAGAAATGTGCAGAAAAATAAATTATTTTAATATTTATGTTGGAAAAAAGCATAAATGTATAGAAAAATTAGCGTTTTTAAATATTTATGAAGAAAAATGGGTAGAAAGAGTAGCTTAGTTTATTATGGATGAGCTAAAAGGCATCAATGTACTCATAAAATATAGTTTTATATAGAAAAATGTGCAGAAAAAGTAGCTTTTTAATATTTATGAAGAAAAATGCATAAATGTATATATACAAAGAATAATTATTTTACTATTTAAAATGTATAATAATATTTGTGTTAAAAAGCATAAATGTATAGAAACAGTAACTGAATTAAATATTTATGTACAAGAAAACAGGAATGAGCACAAAATAAATGTATAAATAAAGTAGCTTATCTGATTTTTAAGTAAGTATGAATGTGTAGAAAAAAATACTAGAATTTTGATTTTTTTAGAAAAAAGCATAAATATGTTGAAAAAGAAACTTCGTTCATGAGGAAAGCAAAATTCTTAGAAAAAATATTATTTTAATACTATTAAAATGTATAAATGTGTAGAAAAAGTAACTTATTTTAATAGTTATATAAAAAAGCATAAATGTGTAGATTAGTAGCTTATTCTAATATTCATGAAGAAAAACATAAATATCTGGATAAAGTAGATTATTTTAATTTTTATGAAGTAGAATGTCAAAATGTGTAGCAAAAGCAACTTATTTATTTAGAAAAAAGCCTGAATGTGTAAAAAAGTTTCTTATTTTAATATTTATGAATATTTAAGCATAAATGTGTAGATAAAGTAGCATGTTTCTTTATGAAGAAAATACAGAAATGAGGAAAAAAAGAATCTTTATATATGTATTTGAGGAAGCATAAATGTGTTTAAAAAGGTGCATATTTTCATATTTATGAATAAAAAGTATTAATGTCTTAAAAGAACCTTATGCTAATATTTACGAATGAAAAAGCATAAATGTGTAATACAAAGTATGAAGTATATATTTTGAAAAAAAGGATAAATGTTTGTAAAACGTAGCTTATTTTATTATTCATGAAGAACAATGTATAATGATTAGAAAATGTAAATTATTCAATGTTTATGAAGAAAATGCATGATTGTGTAGAAAAGTATTGGAAATTAATATTTGTTGAAAAAGCATAAATATGTATAAAAATAGCTTATTTTATTATTCATAAAAAACATAAATGTGTAGAAAATGTAACTTATTTTAGTGTATATATCTTATGAAGCATAAATATGTAGAAAAAGAAGCTATATGTATGTACAAAAAAAGCCTAACGTACAAAAAAAGCCTAACGTACAAAAAAGGCCTAACTTTATAGAAAATGCATAAATGTGTAGAAAAAGTAGCTTATTTGTTAAGAAAATGTTCGCGATCCCCAAAATGAACAGTGAATTTTCAGGTGGAGGAAAAAAATTAATAGCACTTACCTTGAATTGAGAAATTATTGCCACCTTTCCATGAAATATAACAGATTGATAACATGGAAGGTAAATTTATAATAAAAAAGAAATGAATTTTGCTCCTTTATTAATTTATATATTTATTCATCAATATGAAAATATCCTGTTATTCACATTTATTTATTTTTATTTACAAATAATATAATGTGCTGTTTTCATACACATATATGCTTTTTTTTCTTTAGAAATACATAAATATGCTACTTACACATTTAGGCATTTTTATTTATAAACAATTAAAAGTGCTACTGTTTATGCACATTATTGCTTTATTATTTCGGTATAATGAAACTTGCTACTTTTTATGTACATTTATGGTTTTTATTTAGAAATATTAAAATGTGCTCTTTCATGTAAGCAATTGTGCTTTTTATTTTTAAAATATATACTTTATATAGATAATTATTATTTTATTCAGAAATATGAAAATATGCTACTTTTCATTCACACTTATACATTTTAATTAGAAATTATAAAATATGATACTTTTTATAAGTATTTATGCTTTTTTACTTAGAAATATCTAAATATACTTTTTATATACATATTATTTCATATTTTTAGAAATATGAAAATGTGCTACTTTTTATTTATGTTTAATTTCTTTTTGAAATGATAAAATTCACAACTTTTTATACACATTTAGGCTTTTTGTTTAGAAATAATAAATGTTCATTTTGAAAAAAGCAAATATGCTATTTTTGAACACTTATGCTTTTTTATTTAGAAATATTAAAATATGCTAATTTTTATACACATTTAGCATTTTATTTTTAGAAATACAAAATATGCTATTTTTACAAAGATTTATGTTTTTTTATTTAAAATTAATAAAGCATACTTTTTACACACATTTTTGCTTCCTTATTTAGGAATATTAAAATATCCTACTTTATGCAAAAATTTAAGATTTTTATTCAGAATTATGAAAATATGTAAATTTTAGTTAAATTTAACCTTTTTCATTTAGAAATGATAAAATTTAAAAATATTAAAATGTTCTACTTTTTATTAATATTCAGGCATTTAATTCCGAAATGGGGAAATATGATACTTTTTTGGACATTTAACTTTTTATACAGAAATATTAACATAAGCTAATTTTTGTAAACATTTATTCTTTTTATCTAATAATGAAAAGAATATGCTACATTCCATGCACCTTCCTGGATTTATTTAGAAATAGTAAAATATGCAACTTTTTTGCACATGTAGACTTTTTTTTATTTAGGAACAATTAAAATGGCTACTGTTATGCATAGTTCTGGGTTTTTTTTATCTAGAAATAACGAAATTTGCTACATTTTATGCATATCTATGTTTTTTATTTAAAAATATTAAAATATGCTGCTTGTTATTCACATTTATGCTATTTTTAACTAGAAATAATGGAATCTGTTACTTTTATGCACATTATGCATTTTTATTTTAAAATAATAAAATATGCCAAGTTTTATACACATTTCAGCTTTTCTATGTTAGTATATGCTACTTTTTAGTCACATTTACGCTTTCCTATTAAGAAATATTAAAATATGATACTTTTTATAAACATATATAGTATTTTATTTAAAAATGTGTTATTTTACTGACATTTGTGCTTTTTATTTAGAAATTTTAAAATATGCTACTTTTTATGCTCATTTAGGCTTTTGAAAATGTGCTTTTGTGCTTTTTATTCAAAAAATATTTTAAAATATGCTGCTCTTTATTCACATTTAGTCTTTTCTTTTCAGAAATCCGACATATGCTACTTATAAACATTTATATTTTTCATTTAGAAATGTGTCAATAATCAATATACATATATCCTTGTGGTATCAAATAACAATTGAAAAAAATCATACATTTTGCCGACGCGTTTCGTCTTCCGACGTTTTCAAGGCAAAAATGAAATCGAAATGATTTTGTTGTTATAGTTACATTAAATAGTTACATTCATTTTTGCCTTGAAAAAGTCGGAAGACGAAACGCGTCGGCAAAATGTATGATTTTTTCCCAATTGTCATTTGATACCAATCTGTCTTGTCCACAAAATTCATCTGGGAATTTAACTATACATCCTTGTGCAAATCAATTGTAACAAAATAAATAATTCCATTATTATTTACTTTTTTCATATTTTTCCAATGAAACATGACCCAGTGCACATGTTAGTACTTCGTATGTCCATACCACAAAGTCGTTCCTTACAGACTGACCACAGATTCTTGAATGGATTTAAATCAGGCGAGTTTCCGGGCCAGTCTATAATACTTTGATTTGCTCACTGGTAAGGCTTGCCAGTGTGTTCGTAAGGCATTATAATTTTTGTATGCTTCATTGGAGTAACATCCATCGTAGACAATGGTCATAGAACAACTAATCGACAGTCGAGACAATAGTGTCTGAGAGTGATAAACATCTTATGCAAACGTAGATGACGCAATATTTTTCAAGGTCAAACAAATTTCATCATACACCCTGAAATTCATATTATTGCACACCACAGAAAATGATCTAATCTGAGGAAAAAATATAAATCGATTACACCTTGTCACACCACTGGATCTAAAACTGACCATATGTATGAATGAAAGGAAACTAAATTAAATTAATTTGCAAAATGGTGTATTTATGATTTTATTCAGAAATATGAAAATATGCTACTTTTTGTTTACATTTATTCTTATCCATTTAGAAATGACAAAATTTGCTATTTTTTATAACAAATTAGGATTTTTATTTAGAAATATTAAAATGATTTACTTTTTATAACCATTTAGACATTGTTTTTACAAGGAGAAAAATTACTTTTTGGACTTATTTTAAAATATTCTAATTTTTATTCACATTTAGACTTTTCTTTTTAGAAACGTGGAATATGCTACTTTTAGTGTACATTTATGCTCTTTTATTTAGAAATATGAAAATATACTACTTTTTATGAACATTTATGTTTGTTATTCAGAAATTTTTCATTCACATTTATGCTATGTTTTACACGTTTATACTTTTGTATGAAGAAATATCAAAATATGCTTCTTATTAGACACATATGGTTTTCATTCAGAAATATAAAAAATCTGCTACCTTTTATTTACATTTGTTTTTTCCATTTAGACAAAATGCAATTTGCTGCTTTTTAAACATATTTATGTTTTTTTTAATGGAAATATTAAAATATACTACTTTTATGCAATTAAACATTTTTATTTAGAAACGATGAAATATGCGACTGTTTTTATATATTTAAGCATTTTTATTTAGAAATATTGGAATATACTAATTTTCATTGTCATTTTTGCTTTTTTATTTAGACACATTTGTGCCTTTTTATTTAAAAATATTAATATATGCTGCTGTTTGTGCATAATTATGCATTTTTATTTAAAAATATGAAAATATACTACTTGTTATTTACATTTATTATTTTTCATATAGAAATAATAAACTTTGCTACTTTTTATACACATTTAGACTTTCCTTTAGAGATATTAAAATATGCTACTGTTTAACACATAGATTTTCGAAATAAAAGATCATAAATGTGCATAAAATTTCATTATTTCTAGATAAAAAGCATAAATGTGAATAAGAAGTAACATGTTATAAAATTTCTTAATAATGTGCATAAAATATTGCAAATGAAAATATTTCTAGATAAAAAGCATAAATATGCATAAGCATTAGCATTTTTGTTTCTCAATGAAAAAGTTAAATGTGTACAAATGTAGCATATTTTAATATTTCTAAACAAAAAGCATAAATATGCATACAAAGTAGAATATTTTAATATTTCTGAAATGTAAAAGCATAAATGAGTAAAAAAGTGGCATACTTTTATATTTCTAAATAAAAAAAATATAAATGTTTATAAAAAGAAACATATTATATTTTTGTAACAAGAAAAGGCTAAATGTTTATAAAAATTTGCACATTTTAAAGTTTCTAAAGATAAATGTACAAAAGTGGCATATTTCCAAGGCCCTGAATTAAATGCTAAATGTGAATATAATGTGGAACATTTTAATCTTTCTAAATTCTATCATTTCCAAATGGAACGGATACCTAAAAACAGTGTATTTTCATATTTGTGAATAAAATACATGAATATATATAAAGTAGCATATTTTACGATTTCTAAATAAAAACATAAAAGTGTCTAAATATCATATTACCTTGTATCTAAATTGAATGTCTAATTGTGAATCAAAATATAGCTCATCTTAATATTCTAAACAAAAAAGCCTAAATGTGTATAAAATATAGCATATTTTCATATTTCTGAATAAAAACCGTAAATATGTGTATAAAGTAGAATATGTACATATTTCTAAATAAAAAAGTATAAATGTTTATAAAAAATAGCAAATTTAAAATTTCTAAATAAAAAATCACAAGTGTTTATATAAAGTAACATATTCTATTATTTCTAATTAAAAAAGCATGAATACACATAGAATATTTTAAACATTCTAAACAAAAAAAATCATAGATATGTATAAGAAGTAGCATATATCAATATCATCAAAATCGAAAAGCCATAATATGGAAAGAGTAGCATATTTTAATATTTCTAAAGAAAAAGCATAAATGTGAATACAAAATATGTCTGCATCAAAATTATATATATGTATATAAAGTAACATATTTCTAATTAAAAAGCATAAATATATTATATTTTATTTTTTTCTAGATAAAAATGTGTATAAAATAAGCATAATTATATATTTCTAAAAAAATGTATAAATGTGTATAAAAAGTATAATATTTTAGCATTTCTTTATAAAAAAAACATAAATGTTAATGCCAAGGTGTATATTTTCTTATTTCCCAGTGCAAATTATAAATATTTACATAATGTAGAATATTTACATATTTCTATATAAAATAGCATGAATGTGGATAAACTGTAGCATATTTATTGTTTCTAAACAGAAAAGTCTAAATGTGTACAAAAATTAACATGTTTTAATATTTTTGAACATAAAATTATAAATGTGAATTAATGTTAGAATACTTTCATGTTTCTAAATAGAAAATCCTGTGTATCATTTGTGTATATAATGATAATATATATTATTCCTAAAGTAAAGAGCATAAATTTGTTTACTTAATAAAATATAATTATATAAATGCATCGGCATATTTAATTTTCCTAAATAAACAGCATAAATATTTTTAAAAAGAAGCATATTTTCATATTTCCAAATACAAAAGTATAAATGCTTATAAAAGTTGTATATTTTTGTATTTTGTAAATACAAATTTATTAATATGCATAATATATAGCATATTTACATATTTCTAAATAAAAAGCCACAAATGTGTACAAAATGTAGCATGTTTACACATTTCTACATAAAAAGCCTAAACGTGTATAAAATTAGGATATTTCATTATTTCTAAGTTGGAAAGCATAAATGTCAGTAAAAGCATGTTTAATTATTTCTGAATAAAAACCATCAATATCTATGTGAAGTTGGATATTTACATATTTTGAAATATAAAAAGCATAAATGAGTATAAAAATAGCATATAATATTTCTAAATAAAAAAACATAAAAAGGTAGTATATTTGTATATTTTTGTTAAAATAGAAATACAATATTTTATCATTTCTAAATAAAAAGCATAAATGTGCATGATTACATATTTCTAAATAAAATATGCATGAATGTGTATAAAAATTATCATATTTTAACATTTTAAACAAAAAGGTTTCAATGTGTATAAAAAAAGTAGCATTGTAATATTTCTAAATGAAAAAGCCTTAATGTGGATAAAAAGTTGCATATTTTCATATTTCTAAATAAAAATTCCTAAATGTGTATAAAAAGTAGCATATTTATATATTTCTAAATGAAAAGCATGATTGTGTATCAAATGTACTATATTTTCATATTTTTGAAGAAAAATGTGCAAATGTTTATAAAATGTAGCATGTTTTAATAATTTTATATAAAATGCATAGATTTGTATAAAAAGTAACCTATTTTCATATTTCTAAATAAAATTGCCAAGAAGAGTGTAAAAAGTGGCATATTTTCAAAAATTTAAATATAAAAGCATAAATGTTTGTAAAAGTGGTATATTTTAACATTCCTAATACAGTCATGTAAATGTACAGCTGATATTCATCTTTTTATATAAAACAAAGTAAATCTGTGTAAATGTACAAATGATTTCATCTTTTTTTTATAAAAGTAAATAAATTCATATAGATATTCATCTGTTTATATGTACAGGTGATTTTCATATTTATATATAACTAAGTAAAGTAAATATATGTAAATTTACAGCTGATTTTCCTCATTTACATGAAGCTAAGCAAAATAAAACACCAGTTTTTTATCTTTTTAGAAAAACTAAATGAATGATATAAGTGTACAACTGATTTTCATCATTTTATATACAACTAAGGACATCTAATTATATGTACAGTTGATTTTCATATTTATATAAAACTAAGTAAATCCATGTAAATGTAGAGCTGATTTTCATCTTTTTGTATAAAACTATATAAATGCATGTAAATTTACAGCTGATTCTCATCTTTTTGCATAAAAATAAGTAAATCTTAGTAGATGTACAGCTGATTTTTAACTTTATGTATATAAAACTATATAAATTAACATCTTTTTTTATGAAATTAAGTAAATCATTCTAACTGTGTAGCTTCTTTTCATCATTTCAAATAAAATGAAATAAATCTATTAAAATGTACAGCTGTCATCCTTTATATGAAACTATGTAAACCAGGAACACCTGATTTTTACCTTTTTATATATTCTTGATAAATCATATAAATGTTTAGCTGATTTTCATCAGTTTATATAAATGTAAACAAATCGATTTTTAAATGTAAAATAATGTCTGTTTTTCATTATTTTATATAATTTTAATTAGTTCTTAGTGAAATGAATGATTATCAATTTCATATAAATCTAAATAACTCAATGTTGTATAAAAAAAACTAAATAAATCCATGTAAATGTACAGCTAATTTTCTTATTTTTATATAAATCCATGTAAATCATCTTTTTATATAAAACAATGCGAATCCATGTAGATATATATATATGTGATGATTTTAATCTGTTTATATAAATATTACGGTGTTATCAAATATTTCATTTCCCGGCCTCCAAAAATATGACGTTTTTCGGGGTCAAGTCTCTTTCGGAAGGAGGTATGGCTTTTCAATTAATTCAATCAAAACAGGTCCGTTGAAATTTGGTCAGGATCAATCCTGGTATCAGATTCAAAAAAGGTCGATAAGCCCATTTTCTCGGGATCGTTCATGAAGTTTAAAACAAAGCAGCTGGTTAATAAGTTGACCTCTTCATTAGTTTGAACCTCTCTTACCCATTATTTAATGATTTTGATCTTTGAAAAGTAAAATAGAATTTCCACTACTTCATATCTATTTTTTGCGCTAAACCAAGGAGTTGAACACGTAAATTCAAAATTGAAAAAAATAAAATGGACGACGTCCGAATAATTCATGATATGATGTTTATATCAGAATAACAAAAAAAAATAAAAACAGATTTACAGTTCTTTTTTTGTTCTTTTCTATAATTTTAAGAAACCCGTTCTAATATTTAGCGACTTAAACAGAAATTTTTTAATTTTTTGGGTGGCCAGATTTGACAAATGGATTTATAAAAAAGTACTGAAATAGAAAACTTTCATGACGGCAAAAAGAGATCGTCAGGTTTTTCTTCAATCCCATTTGATTTTAATTTCAATTTTTGTTAATTGTAATTTTTTTAAACAGCACAAAGGTTTTCGTTTTATTTTTTTCTTCACCGACAACTGGATTTTCTGTAACAGATAAAATTATTATTATTTTCATCAGGTTGGCAAACAGCGTTATGTTGGTTTCCCGGTCGCAACTTCACTTTTTTTTTTTTTCCAAATTTCGATTTGCCTCTGATTAATTGACCCAAAATCCAATTAAACTAAAAATTATTTAAAATTAACTTATGGACCATGATTGTTTTTTATGGGTGTCCTTTAAACTGGAATAATGCAATTCAGAATTTTTCATTTAATATAAATACCTAAAATTATAAAATATCGTTTTCTTTCGTTTCAATATTTTACATAGAAAATTTGGAAATCTCCTCAATGCATGGGATAAACCATTAAAATGAAATCAGCCTTTCTGATTATCATCTTCTGCCTTATTTCATTGCTTATAATTATAATTTTTTATAAAACAAAAAATTGACAGGAAGAGCTATTTAATTTTAACTTTAACCTCTGGCCTTTGAAAAACTGTGTCGAGCTGATTCACGTTATGTAACTTTTTCAACAAAAAAATTCATATATCTGTTCCCATATTAAAAAAAATATTTCTCTTTCTAATAAATAAAAAAAAAAAAATTTTTTTTTTAAAAATTTTTCGTCCGTACGCCATGTTAAATATTAACACATTAATATAAATGTAAAAATATTTTAATTTCCATTTTTTTGTATAAAACTAAGGTAAACTATGTAAATAATATATTTCAAAGCAGATTTTCATTTTTTTTATAATATTAAGTAAAAGAAAATCTATTTTTTAATCTATATTTAATAGTAATTTTAACAGTAAGTAAATGCAATCTGATTTTAATCTTTAGTATAATGCTATTAAATAAATCCATATAAATGTAAAATTTGATTTCTGCCAAATATAAAACTAAGTTAAACTATGCTGTGGTTTTACTTTTAAATTTTCATAGTTTTAGATCTTTTTTTATATTCATGTAAATATAAATCTGATTTTTCTATTTTTTGGGTTTAAAAATAAAGATTATCCATGAAAAAAATATTTGTTTTCATCATAATGTATAAATCTATGTTAATATACAGCTGAATTCTTATATTTTTATATGAAATAAAGCAAATTTATAAAAAATATTGTTTATTAAAAAATCTTTAAATAAAAAAAAAAATAAAAATATATAAAAATATATGGCTTTTTTATTCTTTTATAAATTTTTTGTAAATCCATGTAAATGAACAGTTGGTTTTTACTTTTTATATATGTAATTCTATGTAAATATACAGCTGAATTTTACAAATATTTCATATATATTTCATTTATATAAACTGAGTATATCTATGAAAAAAACAATGAAGATGATTTTCAAATAAAATCAATTTGAAAAAATATTAATCACATGAATATAAAATTTAGGTAACTCCATGAGATCGCTAAAAAAAGAGCATAGCATGATGAAAAAGACGCCAAACTTGAAAAAACAAAAATTTATCGTCTAAATGTTCATGTTATTATTAAGAGGAAAGATCAAAGTATTTTTTGGGGAATATTTTTTTACATTTTTTAATCGTTCTTAGCACGTCCAAAAATTTTATTAATTTTTTTTTTTTTTTTTGTTTTTTTGAGTCAGCAAAATTGACAGATAATCAATCATTTCAACCATTTTTTTCCATTTTATAAAAAATAAAATCTCAGTTTGAAATTCTTTTAAAAATCAATTATCATTTTTTCAAAAAACTTATTTTAAGAAAATCAGAAATTATAATGTTTATTTAAAATATTTTGAACCAAGCTTAACTTAGTTTCTGCGCCGAAAAAGATGTATTTGAAAATAAAACAAAGCAGGTCATAAATTTTCGCGTCACTTGAGGTGATGACATGAAACGACGGATTCATGATCATAATTTGTTCTACGGAAGGAGAAAAAGTACGAATGGAATTTAGATTTAAGTGAACAAATTATTTACCTCGTTATTTTTAAAAAACTTTCAGCGCTCTAATTTTTTTTTTTGTTTTTTTTTTTTTGTACTTAGCTTTCACGTTTACGATGCTTTATGGAAAATATATTATAAAGAAATTAAAAATAAGACTGTTAATAGTGAGATTAATTAATATTTCATATTTCATAAGAAAAGGTATCTAATTAATTTTAGGTACCTTTTTTTATGAAATTTTATTAGAAAGTGTACATAAAATACTATAATTTTATGTACATTTATTACATTTTACTGTGTTATTTGTATTTCCATTCATTTTATTATTAATTTTGATATTTCATTTATGGAAAAATGTCATAACTGAGATTAATATAAAAATAAGATCATATAAATTTCATAAGATGATACTGATACTTGTTACTTGTAGGTACCCTTCTCAGTTGAAATTGAAAAATCAAATTAACTTCTCCACGAAATAAAAAAGTAAAGGCCTTAACAGCGGAGAACAATGCTTAACTCAAATAACGCAACTTAATTGTATTCTGGTTGGTCTTCCGTACTTTTATAATTACAGCCCGATTATAAACACAAAATTACATTTCTTAATTACTTTTGTGTCTTCTGATTAGTCAAAATGATACAATTTACAAAAAAAAAAAAAAAGATCTATCTCATAAGGACATTTACGAAAGTTGATGCGGCTTTTAACTAATTTTATAATATTTTTAACAACTTAAACATTTTAAAAATCTATTAAAATTAAAGAAATAACAAATAATTGTATTAAAAATTCATTTTTCATCGAAAAAATTTTTTTGCTTTCAGAAAATATTGTCCATATTCATAAAAACAACTAAAAGCAAATAAAAGCATTTTAAATTAAATAATATTTTTGTTTTATTGAGTTTTGTATGTTACAATTCAGAGCTGATTTTCAGGTGGAGGAGGTCCAATTAAAAACAAAAAAAAAACTTTATTTGCATTCCTCAAAGCCTTGTGCTTTTAACTATTGTAATCACTAAAGTAGACTCGATCGAATTTCTAGAGTTTTCATAAAATTAGTTATTGGGGGGAGGGTAATTGTTGTGTATGATACACCTAATTTACATAAGCGGACTACCGACCATATAAATATGGGTTGGTACCGGAAGGAAGATAGTAGAGATTAAGAAATTGAATCCAGAGACTACTGCGATTTAGTCAACCCATTATGCAGGAACAGTCTTCCCAAGAATATACCAAACTAACTGTAAATATTGTGTACCTATTCTTTGTTTCAATACATTTTGTTAACGTACATTTTGTGTTGTATTATTCCATGCTTATTTAAGCTTCAACAGTAATAAATATAAAAAATTATTTCTGCCATGACTTTAATAAAAAAAAACATATTTATAATACTTTCCATCATCTATGAATAGTTTCTGAAAGTTTCATTAATATCCGACAATTATTTTTTCCAAATTAATGTGTGTCATACAAAAAAAAGTGCTAAAAATTGTATATGTTATTTTACTAATTCTGGTGATACAAAGAGAAACAAGGATTTTTTAACCAAAATTTATAATGTTCTAAAAAGAAGGAAAAAATTTTAAAAATAATTTAAAAAAACTTTGGTCTTTCCTCTTCATAATAACATAAACATTTAGACGATAAAATTTTGTTTTTGTCAAGTTCGGCGTCTTTTTCATCATGCTATGCTCTTTTTTAGCAATCTCATGGAGTTACCTAATATAACTGATTTACATCTTTTTATGTAAAACTAAATAAATCAATGTCAATTTACAAATGATTTCCTTTGTTTTATATAAAAGTAAATCTATGTAAATATACAGGTGATTTTCCTTTTCATTTAAAACTATGTAACTACGTAAATGTACTGATGATTTTTATCATTTGTATCAAACTAAATAAATCTCTGTAAGTGTACAATAGATTGTCATCTTTTTATAGAAAATTAAGTAAAACCATGTAAATGTACAGCTGATTTTCTTTTTATGCAAAAGGAAGTAAATATTTGTAGATGTACATCTGATTTTAATCTTTTTACATAAAACTAAATAAATCTATGTAAATGTACAGCTGATTTTCATCTTTTTATATAAAAATGATAAAAGGGAGGGTGTCACATTAAATAATGAGAAAATGAAGACGAATGCAAAGTTAGATATGTGGGAAGGTCAGTTACTTTTCTGCCAGCTTTCTCAGGAAAGAGTGTGGGCTTTATGAGGAAACAGCAATGTGTGAAAATATTGCCCAATTAAGTACAGAGAGAACAGATCTTTTCTTTGGTAACCCAGAAGGGGCAGCTTACCTGAGAATCAGTAGTAAAAAGCAAAATTATGAGAGCCTTGATAGACACGGGGGACAACTGTATTCTTGATCAAAGAGGACATGTATAATAGATTGTGTCTACGTGTATGGTTAAAAGGCTTGACATTATAATTAACCAAGCAGACAGGAATAAGATTATAATAATGGGAAAGGCCGGGCTCCATGTAAAGGTTCAGTAATTATGATTTGTCATAAACAAATATTAAAATAAGCTTCTTTTTCTATGCATTTATACTTCTTTCTTTATAAATATGAAAATAACCACCTTTCACCTTTTTCTATAAATTTAAGCATTTTTCTTCATAAATGATAAAGGAATCTCCTTTTTCTGCACATTTATACTTCTTTCTTTATAAATATTAAATAACCACCTTTCACCTTTTTCTATAAATTTAAGCATTTTCTTCATAAATGATAAAAGGAATCTCTTTTCTGCACATTTATACTTTTTCTTTATAAATATTAAAATTTACCTTTCACCTTTTCTATAAATTTTTTTTTTCATAAATATTAGGAATCTCCTTTTTCCACCTTTTCACCTATTAAAATCACCTTTTCACCTTTTTCTATAAATTTAAGCATTTTTCTTCATAAATGATAAAGGAATCTCCTTTTTTCTGCACATTTATACTTCTTTCTTTTATAAATATTAAAATAACCACCTTTCACCTTTTTCTATAAATTTAAGCATTTTTTCTTCATAAATGATAAAGGAATCTCCTTTTTTTCTGCATTTATACTTCTTTCTTTATAAATATTAAAATAACAACCTTTCACCTTTTTCTATAAATTTAGCATTTTCCTTCATAAATGATAAAGGAATCTCCTTTTTCTGCACATTTATACTTCTTTCTTTATAAATATTAAAAAACCACCTTTCACCTTTTTCTATAAATTTAAGCATTTTCTTCATAAATGATAAAGGAATCTCCTTTTTCTGCACATTTATACTTCTTTCTTTATAAATAAAAAAGAACCACCTTTCACCTTTTTTTATAAATTTAAGCATTTTCCTTCATAAATGATAAAGGAATCTCCTTTTTCTGCACATTTATACTTCTTTCTTTATAAATATTAAAATAACCACCTTTCACCTTTTTCTATAAATTTAAGCATTTTTCTTCATAAATGATAAAGGAATCTCCTTTTTCTGCACATTTATACTTCTTTCTTTATAAATATTAAAATAACCACCTTTCACCGTTTCTATAAATTTAAGCATTTTTCTTCATAAATGATAAAGGAATCTCCTTTTTCTGCACATTTATACTTCTTTTTCTTTATAAATATTAAAATAACCACCTTTAACCTTTTTCTATAAATTTAAGCATTTTCTTCTTCATAAATGATAAAGGAATCTCCTTTTTCTGCACATTTATACTTCTTTCTTTATAAATATTAAAATAACCACCTTTAACCTTTTTCTATAAATTTAAGCATTTTTTCTTCATAAATGATAAAGGAATCTCCTTTTCTGCACATTTATACTTCTTTCTTTATAAATATTAAAATAACCACCTTTCACCTTTTTTCTATAAATTTAAGCATTTTTTCTTCATAAATGATAAAGGAATCTCCTTTTTCTGCACATTTATACTTCTTTCTTTATAAATATTAAAATAACCACCTTTCACCTTTTTTCTATAAATTTAACATTTTTTCTTCATAAATGATAAAGGAATCTCCTTTTTCTGCACATTTATACTTCTTTCTTTATAAATATTAAAATAACCACCTTTCACCTTTTTCTATAAATTTAAGCATTTTTCTTCATAAATGATAAAGGAATCTCCTTTTTCTGCACATTTTATACTTCTTTCTTTATAAATATTAAAATAACCACCTTTCACCTTTTTCTATAAATTTAAGCATTTTCTTCATAAATGATAAAGGAATCTCCTTTTTCTGCACATTTATACTTTCTTTCTTTATAAATATTAAAATAACCACCTTTATAAACCTTTTCTATAAATTTAAGCATTTTTCTTTATTTAAATGATAAAGGAATCTCCCTTTTTCTGCACATTTATACTTCTTTTCTTTATAAATATTAAAATAACCACCTTTCACCTTTTTCTATAAATTTAAGCATTTTTCTTCATAAATGAAAGGAATCTCCTTTTCTGCACATTTATACTTCTTTCTTTATAAATATTAAAATAACCACCTTTCACCTTTTTCTATAAATTTAAGGCATTTTTTCTTCATAAATGATAAAGGAATCTCCATTTTTTTTCTGCACATTTATACTACCTTTTCTTTATAAATATTAAAATAACCACCTTTCATTAAATATTTTCTATAAATTTAAGCATTTTTCTTCATAAATGATAAAGGAA